>JAXCLR010000081.1:32968425-32993948 GCA_035584095.1 Annona squamosa | reverse complement strand
ACAACTAACCTATCTATTTTAACTTTATTCTCTTTACTCCTCATCATTACTCCTATTATATCATATCACTTTCTATTAATTTGACAACTTCTACTCCAAAAACTTTTCATCAAAAGTTTTACCTCTAACCAAACACACCCTAAATGCCCAACTTTTTCTATTATTACCTCCTCATTTTAATTATATTTTCACATCTTTCAATAAAACTATCCAATCTCTTTTAACTTTTTTCTCTTTACTCCTAATTACTACCCATATCATATCACATCACTCTCTTACCTTTTAAAATTTTTTACCATTCCTGATTTTCGTTTTACATCGTTCCAAACAGATCCTAAATGACAAAAAGATCTAATAAAACATTCTCTCAACTGCACAAAATAAATAAACTTTAAATAAGTCTTAAACTGTATTCCTCAAGCTTATTGCTCATGTCTCATTCTCCATCAAATGATATTTGAGTTATTACCTAACCAAATAATGATGACTGGTTGGTCAGATTTTATAAAATTGTCAATGGTAAGGGCCCAAATGAAATAGTACCGCCAATTCATTCCTCAAGCTTATTGCTCATGTCTCATTCTCCATCAAATGATATTCGAGTTATTACCTAACCAAATAATTATGACTGGTTGGTCAGATTTTATAAAATTGTCAATGGTAAGGCCCAAATGAAATAATACCACCAATTCATTCCATTGATATATGCAACACTGAAGTATTATTTTTATTTATGCATATCATGAGCCACTAAATTATTTTTTTTTTAGGTATTCTTATGTATGCATATGTATGATCATCCCTACTATTTATCATTTTTCATTTTCTATGCCCAAAAAGAAAGACTGATCTGCAGGTCCATTTACTCTTCAAAAAGGAATTCTAAATCTCAAAACCAAACGTCGAAAAAATCATCCAAAGCAACAGAAATGCAGAGAACTAAAAATGTTTCAAGGTGCCAGCAAAAAGAAAACTAATTCAGGGTCACAGACAAAAAGCTTACAAATGCAAACATCAATTATCATTCAAATATAAGATCTTGGCATCAAGATGTGCAATAAACCTTGAATCATTAGTACAATTGAGAGAAAACAGACACTAATGACACTATCAGCAAGATATCATATTTTGTAGTTCACGTGAACAAGCTTCCATGAAAAAAAGACTGTACCTGCTAAGTCAGAAGCATCTTCAACATGATCAATAGCATAATGCAGCAACTCTTGAACCTTTTCTACATTGTTTACTCTAATCCAAAGCAAAATCTCATAGTATCCTAACCTTGAAACAGACTCTGGGTTTGAATCTTTAATAAAATCACAAAACAAGTTAAATTCCTCTATCCTTCCTGTGTCAGTCAAATATAAAAGTAATGGACTATAGGTTTCTTCTTCCAGAAGAAATCCTTCTTCATTCATTGCTTGTAACAGTTCAAAGGCCTTCTGAGCATGGCCTATCGATAAATCATCATTACTCTCCCTTGCCTTCTCCATGCAGATTTTTATCAAGGCATTGTATTCTTTCATGCCAGTTTCTCTTCTCAATTTACTAAAAATCTCAAGAGTTGCTTCCGTACCCAGCTTCTTTGCGGAAGTCTCCACTAAACGAGCAAGGCGGCGAGTTTGAGTATTTTTAAAAACCCATTTTTGTTTTCTTTCACGAGATAGCTCCTTCCGACGGAGTGGTATGGAGTTTTGATGCATGTTTGACAACAACTGCATGCCCAAGACAGTCCCGAGTGATTTTCCATCACCAAGAGTTTGTGAGGAAGATACATTGGATGATCCCAAAATGCTGTTGCCTGAGAAAAATCAGAACAAAGGTGAAGCAAAGAGATAGAACAGAAACAGCAGCATGGCTATGTTAGAAATTTCTGAATCTTCTTTATAATAATGATAGTTCTGAACTTTGCTTCCGATTTTGTAGCCACCTAGTTGTATTTTTAAATTTTTTTTGCTTTTGTTTTTTCTCCTGACAATTTTGGCCAAAGTGAATTCAATTCACATGCCAAATGTTATAATTTTTTATATGCGTATGTATTTCTTCTGAACTTCAAAAGCAACTGTTTTTAGGGTGACGATGACTTAAACACTACCCAAAAAAATTATTTTTGAAATTCAGACACATTTCCAAATTTTGCAAAATTTGATGCATGAATTAAATACACTTGGACCAATATTTTCATGAAAAAACAAAAAAGTAGAAACATATATTGGCCCGGGCCAATGGATGAATTTTTTAGCTCGAGATATTAGATGAATTTGTCAGCCTGGGCTAATAAAATCATCATCTTCTGAATTTATAAAGCATAGAAGCACTCGAATATATTATTCAAAAACCGAATGGAACAATATAAGGGTTCCACTTTCACCAAACCAGTTCAAACATGGCCCCACCTTGATGATTATGTGAAATCCACTCCATTATGTGAACCACGATGTTTGGCTTTCGCTCTTTCTGAAAGCTGTGGCCACAAACACAGGAATCAAAGACCACAAAATGGTTTCCCAACAGACAGACAATTGAGGCCCGGGCTACTGAAGCCCTGCCCCTCAGAATATCGACGCTTAACAACAGCTCAGCTTCCACCAAATAAATAAAAACACGCGACCGACCAACCAGTGATGTGGGGTAAGAAGAAAATGAGCATTAAAAGCAGACCATGAGCAGCAACAGCACAAACGGTAACATTCCACCCATTAATATTTGCTGAGGAAGGGGAAAAAAAAACCAATAATATTGGGGCAAGAGAATGCATACCGCATAGCATGTTAGTTATATCCTTGAGTATATGTTTCGTCGAAGCTTCTGCAAAATACAGTCAAGAAAGCAAACAAAGACAAAATTTTCACAACTGCCCATCAATAGAAAAGACGTGTCGGTAAGAGCTGCTGCTACGAGAAATAGCAACATGATAACGCGAGCAAAATCACCACCTAGTGAAGTCTACAAGGGCGATTTTGAAGGGGGAAATCACAATTCGAGAAGGGAAGGGGAGTCGGTACCGTTGCCAGAATCAAGAGAGTTGGAGTTGCTGAATGCATTGGCAGTTTGGGAAAGGGATTTGGCCGGGGGACGCGACAAAGCGGGCGCCAATTTCTTCGATGATTTGACGAGCTTGTTGGGGACTGCGGCTTTCACTGCGGAACCTAAAATAGAGCTGAGTGTTTTCTGCGCTTTCGCTCGGCCGGGCATTTCTCAGGCGGCTCCGCCGGCATTCGATAGTTTGATTTGCGGAGGCGGCGGCGGCGAGCGAGAGAGATTTTTTTCAAGCGGCGAGGAGAACGACGACGAGAGACGAGAGACGAGAGACGAGAGATCAGTAATTTGGCCGCGGGAAATTTGCAATGCGGGTTGTGGGATCGGCAGCTGCCGTGCCGTGAATAACACCTGGTATTTTAGGCTTCTCATTTGGGAATTCCCTGCGAAACGTTTGCGCCGCCGCGCAAACGTTTCAATTCCTTTGCCATGTGATTTTTTCTAAGGTTACTTTTGTTAACCTTAAAAAGAAAAATGAAAAATTTTTCCCTCGCCAATTTTTGATGCGACGTGGCATCTAGTGTGTTTCTAAAAGAAAATTAAGAAAAATATTTTCCCATAAATTTTAGGACAAATTTTATTCTAAAACTTTTGAATTTTATCCCTAATTTTATTTACATGGGAATTTTTAAAAATTTTAATATATCCACTTATTTTGCCTATAATTCTATTGATGCTGCGTGTTATTAGAGATCTATTAAAGAAATTGTCAGTACTACAGAATAAGAAAATGTCCATCCCAGTCAAATGATGAATATGCGCAAAATCATATTCAAAATAATTTTTAGCACTTTTACATATATCCTATACAAATTTTTAGCTTTAAGCAAACTGCCTTTTAAGTTATATTAGATTCTGGGCATATTTATTATTTTATTAAGTTACTATTGGCCTCTTCAGTGGATCTCTAAAGAAGTATGTATAAGTGAAATTTTTGGAAAGGCATGTGGCTACACTAGAAATTTTTGATAATTTATAGGAGTAAATAAAATTAAGGATAAAATTCATAAATATATATAAAATTTATCTAAATTTTCATGCCACTTTGTCACTTGCAGACCGTGCTCAACGAGCATTGAGGCAATCGCGTGAGACTTTTAATCTTTTTTTGCCAACATGTAGGTCCAAAGATGCAATATTTACATATGATTTTTTAAAATTTTTAAATATTTTTGAATTTTTGAAATCATGGAAAGGAAAAATAACTGATTCAGGGATAATTTCTCTTATACCCATAAAAATTACACATAATTGTTAATATACTAATAACATTTCATAAATTTCTTTTATACTCATAATATTTTACTATAAATTCTTCTCATACTCGAGCCGTTAAAACTACCATAATCTATTCTATTGAAAATATGATTTTGCCCTTTTAATTTTTTTCTAATTAAAATAAATCAACCTTAATATGACTTCGAAATTATTTAATATCTTGTATTAATGATTTACTATCATCAATTGAATGTTGAAGTTAAATTATCTCAATTAGAAAATTTTAAATAGGTAAAATCGTCGTTTTAATATGGTAGATAACAGTGGTTGTAGGTATAAGAGAAATTTATGAAATATTGTGGATATATTAGAAATTATGTGCAATTGTTATGAGTACAAGATAAATTATAAATTTATGTACACATGAAAAAATATTGTTTAGTAATTATGCATAATATTTTACACTAAGGGATAGTTATCAACACCAATAACTTTCAAACTAAACTTTTAACCCTCCATAACTACCTTTGAGTTTTAATTTTTTCTTATTCTTAGTTTTAGTTTTTTTACTTATTCCTAAATAGTTGTCTTACTTTTCAATCATTTCTACACAACTACACATATATTTAACCTTTTTAATTCAACTTTCTTCTTTTAATTTTCATTATTATTCTCAATATTATATAATTTTCTTCCATTTCAAAAAAATTTTATGCCACAAACTTTTCATCAAAATTTCACTTCTTAAACACACTCTAGGAGTGTGTTTGACAAATGTCAAAACTTTTCAAACCAAAACTTTCAACTCTTCGTAATTATCATATTTTTTAATTATTTTTCCACAGCTTCTTATTAAATTATCCTACTTCAATCATTTATGTGCAACTGTTCATACAACTAATTTATCTATTTTAACTTTATTCTCTTTACTCATTATCGTTACTCCTATCATAATATACCATTTTCTCTTATTTTAAAGGCTTTATCATGAAAATTTTTTTTCAAAAGTTTTATCATCTTCCCAAACACACTCTAGGGTATATGTGTTTATCATCAAAACTTTCACTATTTACAACAGCCTTATTTTTTCACATTGTTCCATACAACTACTTTATGTTAATTATTTTTACACAGTTATTAATATAACTAACTTATCTATTATAATTTGATTCTCTTTATTCCCCATTCTTATCCTATTATATTACATTATTTTCTTTTATTTTAAATATTTATACCAGAAACTTTTCTTTAAAAGTTTTTATCACTTTCTAAACACACCCTAAATATAAAGAAAAAAATCAAACTCGAGTTTGCTATTTCTTCATACTCAAGTCCTAAAAAGTAATTCTAATATTCTCTACCCAACCCAATTGAGGCACGATAACCTCCTTTTTTATTAGTTGTACAAATTATATCTTATCTCATTTTATAATCAAGCTTGAAGGAGACAATAACAAGCCTTTATCTTATCTTTATGGGAGATAGGCTCTAACGACTAAATCAACCTAAGTTGAACTCAAGCCATCAACATATAAGAGTACAACTTCATACAGGGTCGGTCTAAATTGCCCAACCTGACCCAGTTTCGAAACAAGTTCTGACTTTATTTTTGAAATGTTTTTCCAAAATAAGATCCTATTTCAATTTGACTAAAAAAATTTGAAATCAATGCGAGTTTGTATCAATCCGGTACCAACGCTCGACCCAGTTTAAACTCGATATTCTACCTAATTTATTAAAATAGTTATATTTGTTTAGGCATTAAGTATTTCAATTAAAATTGTGATAAAACTTATTCTATATAATTATAATATAATTAAATTGTAAAATATTTATTGTTAAAACCTAAATTTTACAAACGTTCGTCCATAAAAATTGAATATATTACATGTACACTAACTTTATTTGCAAATAATTATAAATATAACAACTCTTTAAAATTATTGCATATATACTAATTAACTACGAGATATATATATATATAAGACTTATATTATAAGTTTCACTTTCATTAAACTTTAGATAGTGATTTCATATAATTTCATTTATTTTTTTACTTTGATTGTTATGTGTAAATTTATTATGTTTATTATATTTAGAATTATCTTTTAATTAAAAGAACAACTTTTATTAAAAAAAAAGGATATCATAGGTCATACTATATTCACGTGTAAATTATTTACATGTGAATGCAATAATGTTTAAAAGAATTGTTATCTCTATTGGTAATCTCAACTTCTGTTGGTATGAGAATGACCTGAATTTCAACATAAAACTAATGTGAACCCGTTTCGAACTTGGATCCTTATACGAAGGTTTGGATATGGGTTCACCTAAACTTGGTAGGCTTAGTTCAATATAAACTTAACCCAAGTTGCACCCCTACCAGAATATAAAGTAGTGTACCTGACCAACCAGGGTGCTACCTAATCAGTAGCAGCCTGTTGCAAGTGATTTATTTAACCACCTTGAAAATTTTATAGTTATAAAAAAACCATGAATTTAGTTATTTGCAAAATGAACTAAGTTTAAAACATGTTACAACCATAACAATAACATTTAGTGATGGGAAAAAAGTCAAGAAAAATTAGAATAAATTTTGAAAAAGAAAGAAACACATGATGTTATGTGATAAGAGTAGTAATTAGAATAAGCTGTTGTGATATGATATGATAATGACGAGGAGTAAAGAGCATAAAATAAAAAAAATAATAACATAGGTAGTTACATAAAAATGATTGAAAAGCACAATAATTGTATGGAAAAATTTGAAGAATAATTAAAAATAGAATAATTTTAGAGAGTGAAAAATCTTTAATGTTGCAAAATATGCTTCGTATGTTAAAATTTGCTAAGAAAAATGCAAAATTATTTACTTTTACCGAATAACAAATGAAGCTAAATTAGCATTCTTAAATGGTAGGGATGTATTTTTTATTTTCATGTGAAGGGATTATTTAGCAAGTACACGAACTATAGAGTCGAATTTGTAATTGAACAAAGGAGCAGTCTCTATTTTGCAACAAAGCTCATCCTTTCTTCCACCGTTTTTAAAAACACGGGCAGCCTTATCCGCTAACCACCACCCCACTCCCCCGCCCCCACCAAAGTAGATTCGGTTCCCCTGTTCCATGGCCTCTGCTTCCACTTCCTTCATGCAACTCCTCCCACGCCCCAAAATCCTACCCATCCAACCCCTGTTTTTGCCTTCCCCTTTCTCAAGATCTCATCTTCTACAGAAACAACATCAAACCGTCGGATGCGCGCCTAACCCAATCAACCCAACTCCACAAGACGCCCCAGCAGAGACCCAACAGAAAACAGAGCTCTCGAGCTTGCCCAACACTCAGCTAGAGAACCAACAGAAATCTGAGCTCCTGAAGAAGGCCCGAACGTCGAAACTAGACCGTCCGGAGCCGCCCAACTTCGAGATTGGGTGGAAGAGGACGAAGGAGATCAAGACCGAGAAGCCCAAAGGGTATGTGATCATGGATTTCCTGGATAAGCTGGAAGGGCTGATGATGAGGCGGCAGTACGGGTCGGCAAAGCTGCTGGCGAAGGTGGGGGAGATAGTGTCGGAGAGGGCGATAGAGGAAGCGGAGGTGCTTAGGGAGGAAGGGGAGGTGGACGAGAGGATGGTGACGGAGCTGGGGAGAGTGCTGAAACTGATGCAGATGGATTTGGAGATGGTGAAAGCTGCCGTGAAGGAAGAAACGCTGAATGAGAGGCTGGAGCAGGCCAAAGCCCGATGCAGGCAGGCCATACTCGTAGCTAATTCCTTCTGAAAAGAGTATGTATCATGCGTGTACACATGCTTGAATGTATGGCTTTTCTCCTCTGACCTCTCACCCTTTTAACCAGAGCCTTGTTTAACACTTAAAAACTTTTCAAATTAATATCATAAAACAATCTTTTTAAATTAAGAGTGTGTTTGTTTGTAGAAACATAAAATTTTCTAAATTATGTATGTTTAGTAAAATATAAAACTTTTCATTTTCAACAACTTTTTTATTTTTTAATTATTTCTTCGTATTTTCATATAACTATCATACTTTTTAATCATTTTTATGAAACTACCTATACAATTAATTTGTCTGTTTTAACTTTATTTTTTGTATTCCTCACTATTATCCTTATCATATCACATCATTTTTACCGATTCAAGTTTTTTAATTTTCATAATTACTCTATTTTGGTTATTTCTTTATATCTTCTTTTACAAGTAACGTACTTTTCAATCACTTTTACCTAACTAGTTATACATCTCACAAATCTATTTTAATATAATTTTCTTTACACCTTATCATTACTCTAAGCATATCATATATTTTCTTACATTTTAAAAACTTTTATACTAATCTTTTCATAAAATTTTTATCACTTTTTAAACATATCCTAAAGTTAAATGAGCCCTTAGTTTCCACAATAAGTGCTAACATTTTACAACTAGAATTTTTTACGTTATAAACTCCCGAAAAATTAGATAAAACAAGCTTCTTCCTTGGCACTAATTTTGTTGCCCTAAGCAGGTCCTAAATGATTCAAATAGGCTAAATTAACCAAAAAAAAAAAGAAAAGAAAAATGGGTTGACAACTGGGCGTGGCCTGGTTGGCTGAGACAACGGCAAAACAACCAGGTGTCTTGTGAGACCTAGAATGGTCTAGAATGGCCTTGTAAATGGATAACGTCTTGAGATCCAAAATGGCCTCTTATATGGATAAGTTTTAGCTTGTTATTTCCCCGTGCCTCATTGTAGTATGATATGATAAGGCGTAATATTATATCAACGACTGCTGTTGTTCATGGACATTAATGAAAATCGTTAATATAATTATATAATTTAGGAGTATAACTTGGGTCCGTTCGGTTCAAGTAGTGGTCCACTTTACCCACAAGTTATTTCTAAAGGGTCTATCCTATTTTACCCAACCCATTTGTCGGTTTCCTAGCGCATCCTACATTACTCATTCTTCATAGGGTCAGTTCTGGTTTCAATTTCAAATAGATTCATTTAATACTCAAATACAATATTTTTTAAAAATTTCTATGTTATTTTAAATAATATAAAATAATCTCATTTACATTTTAAAATCAAAAGTATATATATTATTATTTATATTATTATATAAAAATATGAAATATATATTATCATAACCCAATAATTAAAATTATTAATATATTATAATCACAAGTAACAAGCTTATTTGTAAGAATCTCTCAGAAGTCAATGACGTATATATAAATAACTAAACCAGTTTCCGACTTCATAATCTATAACTTCATAAGGTACAAAACTCATTTAAATTTGATTTTGTTAAAATATTTATGGACACAAGATGTCAAAGACAAAGCATAATACATATTATATAGTATATTATATATATTATACACCTAATTAATTACTTGTATGAGTACTTATGTGGGTCGTTTCCAGGTACCCAACGTATTTACCATACATGTATCATATGTGAGGAGGAGGGTAATAATCTTTACTTTACCCATACCCATATGTAATATTTTTTACCATACCTTACCTAAATTAATGTCAGGTACCTAAGTTGCATCTCTAATATAATTCTCTAAATAAGTATAAGAAAATATAGTAACACTGCTTTATTAATGCTATACTAAGGCCCAAAATAGGTGTATGCAGTTGAATGCACCCGGTGCACTTAGACTTAGTGCACCCAGGTGCATTTAGTTTTTTTTTTTAATTTTTTCATAAAACTATTAATTTAAATATATTTAATATGTATATCAATTTGTACCATTTATTTTTAGATTTTTTGAATTTTTAAAAATTAGTGTAATTTTTAGTAAAATGTTCTCCAAAAATTCCACTAATTTTTAAAAATAAAAAAACATTTAAAAATTTTAAAAAAGGTAAAAATTGATACATATGTTAAATACACTCAGATTAACAATTGTATAAAAATTTTAAAAAAAATAAAAAATAGGTATTTGTACTCGGGTGCACTAAGTTTAAGTGCACCTCGATACATATGTTAAATACACTTAGATTAATAATTGTATAAAAATTTTAAAAAAATAAAAAGGTATTTGTACTTGGTGCGCCAAGTCTAAGTGCATCTAGATGCATATAACTAGGATTCGAAAGTAGGACCCGTATTGGCGACTTTCATAGGGATTGATTCATCTTGATTATAAAGATATTGTTGTTGAGTCATAATTAATAAATAATGGAGAAGCTTGTTATCCCCATCATCTGATCATGATTTCAGGAAACGGTGGCCCATTTTATTGTTTGGAGGTATAGATAGGAATGGAAGAGAATGTGTGAAAAAGGGGTGGTAAAATAAAAAGAGATATTTGTGCTTATGTTTATAACTTTTTGCATAAATTACATTTATGTATAGGATTTGAAATTTATTTTACATATGTTTATGAATTTTCAAAATGTTCACAGTTACTGGAAATATTTTAAATATGCTCTTAGAATTCATGGCTGTAGTTGCAATAAGTTTCAAATCATAGCATAAATATAATTTGTGTAAAAGTCATATGCCCGAGTACAAATGCCGCAAATTAAATTGAGAATTGGGAATAGGGCGACTAATTCAGCCCATTCAAGGACTCAACGTAGACTGCAAATCTTGCCATAGCAAATTTTTTTTATGTAGGGTATGGATCAGCGTTATAAGTATGACGCCTGATCTCTTTAGGCTGTATTTTTTTTAATTTTTTTTCATGGGCAAGTAAATTTAGGTATTTTAAATCTATAAATTAAGTTTTACTTTTTTAGACGTTTTTAAGTGTTTGTTTTGAATTTTTAAATATAGTAGCATTTCCGTAATTTTTTGAGACTCAAAAATTATGGAAATGACACTGTGTTTAAACATTCAAAATAAATACTTAAAAATATTTAAAAATGGTATAATTTGGTTTATAGATTCAATATATCTAAATTTACTTCCCCATGAAAAAACTAAAATAAAAAAATATATTTTTAGGTCGTGTGTCCGACGTGAACAGATCAAGCCTTTATAAGTATATCTATATTTTGTAGATAATAAAATATTAGGGTAAATGAAAATAGTGAAAACTCAATTATGCAATTGAATAATCAATTGCATTATAAGGCCGTTGGAGTAGCAATCTAATGCTACTGGTGTAACGAGTTGCTTTTTATATGTTAAAATAATTTTTTTTTTATGGATTAATCTTAAGGGGTATACATCGGTACTTATTTTTGGTTAAAATTTTTATACATATTTATTTTTGTTCACAAGTAAAAACCTCATTAAATATGTTAAACATTGAAGAAATACAAAACCCGTCTACTTCAAAAACATCAACTATAGAATTAGAAGATGAATTAATACCAGAGAGAAAAGGAGGAAGATCATTAAAAGAATTAGATGGTTTAGCTATACAGCAACCATTTAAAAAGTCAGCCTATAGGGATACTCCCATCTTGATGAAAGATTTATCACAAATTATAGAGCAAAATAATTGGACAAACTACAAATTAATTCAAATAGAAAATCTACTAAAAGGAAAGAAAAGCATGTCATTCTATAAAAAACTGCTAGAAATAGCATTTAGTGAATTATCCCTAGATGATAAAGCAGAAAAGGAGCAAATATCAAAAATAGCCTCTCAAAAAACTTCTAATACAGAAGAAATAAAAAAGAAAATTGCAAAATTAAAAAGTAAAAAATTTCTGCAGACTATAACAGAAAATCCTCAAATAGAACTAAATAAAATGATGAGAAATTATTATCATCGTCCATCTCCTATGGATCAACAATTCAAAGAAGATAGAACAACTACTCAAAACAATTTTAATATGAATGCCTTATACGAATGGAGTATAGATGGAGTCTCTGAATATCAACTCTGGAATATGACACATAGTATGATTATGTATGCTACTATGTTACAATCTATAAAAAAGTATCAAAAGCCGAAGCCGCTATGATGCTAGCTTGGGAATTTACTGGGCAGCTAAAAGCGTGGTGAGATATACAACTCTCAACCCAGGATCAATTGAGAACAATTCACAATCCAGATCCAGTAAATACTTTAGTAAGCACTATATTATATCAATTTCTTAGAACTATAAAAGACTATCAATCAACTATAAGAGAAAAAATATTAAAATTAAGATGTAAAAAGATGTCAAAATTCAAATGATATAAAGATGTATTTTTAACGAACTTGTTAATGTTAGAAGATGGAAGTAAAGCTGTGTATAAAGAAAAATTCTTACAAGGACTTCCCTCTGTTTTTGAAACAAAAGTAAAAGCCTTAATCAAACAAGAAAATGATGAAAAACTTGAGTATGACAATTAGACTTGGGGAAAATTATTTACAAAAATAAAACAAGTAGGTATAGAACTTTGTAATAAAAAACATATGGATAAAACAAAATTTTTAAGATCTCAAGATTTATCTATATTTTGCTCTAATTATGGTATAGAACAAACCCCTGTGCAAAGAATGATAAAAAAATCAAAATTTCTAAAAGCTAAAAAATATCAAAAACAGTCTAAAGAAAAATCATTCAAAGAAAAACCCCTAAAACATTATTATTCAAAAAAGAAGTTCAGAAAAAATAAATCAAAACTTTCACAAAAGAAAAATATAAAAGAAGTTAAATGTTATAAACGTAGTAAATTTGGACATTACGACTCAAAGTGCTTTAAGAATTAGGTAAAAGAGTTGCTAGCTAATAAAAATTTAACTATAGAAGAATTATCTAAAAAACTAAATGAATTATCTATAACCTCTGAGAGCGAAACTGAAAAATCCTCAGAGAGTGAAGAAGAGTTTAAAATGAATGAAGTATATAATAAAAGTTCAGACGAACATCAATATGAATGTTCTTATAATACTGAAGATTATGAAACCTCTTTAGACTCACGATATTACTCGCTAAATATGATGAATAATTCAAATCAAATGTTATTAGAACTTATAAATCAAGTAGAAGACCCAAATCAAAAAATTGAATTATTAAATAAATATTTAGAAATGATAAGCAACCCAGAACCATTAACTCTCCCAGAAACTTCTTCCATGATGAACATTATAAAAAATCAAAGAAAATATTTAAAGAATGTTCCCAAACCACAAGCAACTTATGAGCTATCTCAAGAAATAAAAGAAAAGAAAAAAGAAATTTCAGAATTAAAGAACAAAATTCAAATTCTAGAATTAAAAGAATTATCTATAAATGTTGGACAAGAAGAAAATAATGAAGAAGATTTTGAGCTTCATTTACAAGAAATTTTGAGAGAAGAAAAGGCAGAATCCTCAAAGATAAAAGAAGTTGAAGAAAATTCTATATCTATTCTGTGTAATGAAGCCCAAAGAATAATATATCAAAAATAATATATAAAAATAACTTTAAAAATCAAAGATTTTCCTGAAGATTTTGTGATAAGCTTGGTAGCCCTAGTAGATTTAGGGGCTGATCTCAATTGTATAAATGAAGGAATTATACCCTCAAAATATTTTGAAACAACAAATTCGTCTATAGCAACAGCAGATGGTACAGATATGGTAGTTAAATATAAACACCATCTGCCCATATTTGTAATAAAAAATTATGTCTACAAACATCATTCATATTAATTAAAAATATGTAACAAAAAAATCTTGGGCACTCCCTTCCTTCAACTTATAAAACCGTTTTCTATAACAGATGAAGGGATCCAAACAAAAGAAACTCTATTTGCCTTCATAAAACCTCCTGAAGCCTCTCTCTTATCAGAATTAAAAGAAACACTGAGTTATAAAAAGAATTTTTATGCCATCTTCAAGATAAAAATTCTATAAAACATATAGAAAAAGAAATCAATGGCCCATTAAAAGAACATATAGAAGAATTCAAAAGAAAACTAGCTAAAGAAGTCTGCTCAGAATTCCCAAATGCCTTTTGGAATAAAAAAGAGCATATAGTAAAACTTCCATATATAGAAGGATTTAGTGAAAACAAGATTCCAACAACAGCCAGACTTATACAAATGAACATGGAATTACTTGAATATTGTAAAAAAGAGATAAAATCTTTATTAGATAAAAAATTAATCTGTCCAAGTAAATCACCATGGAGTTGCTCAGCTTTTTATGTTAACAATGCCACTAAAATTGAACGAGAAACTCCTAGGTTAGTTATAAATTATAAACCTCTGAATAAAGTTTTAAAGTGGATAAGATATCCATTACCTAATAAAAAAGATTTATTAAATAGAATTATAAAGGCAAAATTGTTTTCAAAATTTGATCTAAAATCAGGGTATTGGCAAATTCAAATTGTTGAAGAAGATAAATATAAAACTGCCTTTAATGTTCCATTTGGTCAATATGAATGGAATGTCATGCTCTTTGGATTAAAAAATGCTCAATTAGAATTTCAAAACATAATGAATGATATTTTTATAAACATAGTAATTTTATTATTGTCTATATTGATGATGTCTTAGTTTTCTCTGAGTCCATCCAGCAACACTGGCGTCATCTTAAAACCTTCAAAAACATAATTCATCAAAATGGTCTTGTTTTGTCTGAAAGAAAAATGAAACTCTTCCAGTTAGAAATAACATTCTTAGGATTTCAAATAAAAAATAAGACTATTCAACCTATAAATCGAGCTATAGCCTTTGTAGATAAATCTTCAAATGTTATAAAAGATAAAAAACAACTTCAAAGATTCCTCGGCTGTTTAAACTATGTCTCTGAGTTTTATGAAAAATTGG
The DNA here is from genome assembly GCA_035584095.1 of Annona squamosa. Taxonomy (NCBI): domain Eukaryota; kingdom Viridiplantae; phylum Streptophyta; class Magnoliopsida; order Magnoliales; family Annonaceae; genus Annona; species Annona squamosa. The sequence goes on along the minus strand of JAXCLR010000081.1, from coordinate 32,978,966 downwards.
CCTTTGATAGAGGTATCCTTCTTAAAAGACTTAGAAAAAATTCTTCGCCGTGGACTGAAAAACATACTAAAGCTGTTCAAAATATAAAAAAGAAAATTAAATATCTTCCCTATCTTCATCTGGCAGATCCAGAATTATTTAAAATAGTAGAAACAAATGCCTTAGATGAATGATACGGTGGTATATTAAAACAAAGAACTTCGAAAAATAAAGAACAATTAATACGTTTCACTTTTGGGCTATGGAATGAAACTCGTGAAAAATATCCAATTATAAAGAAAGAAATGCTTTCTATAGTTATCTGTGTTCAAAAATTTCAAGGTGATTTGTTAAATAAACGCTTTTTGTTAAGAGTTGATTGTAAGGCAGCAAAACATGTTATAGAAAAAGATGTTAAAAATGAAGTCTCAAAACATATTTTTGCTAGGTGGCAAGCCACATTAGCACAATTTGATTTTGAGATTGAATATATTAAAGGAAAAAATAATTATTTGCCTGATTTTTTGTCTCGAGAATTTTTGCAGGGAACTAACTAATGACATCTTCAAGTTCTGCTCTTGCTCAGTCCATAGGCAAATCCCCAGTACAATCTCCTATAACTTCTTCCCTAGCAGTTATAACTCCAAAAAATTATAATTTTGAAATGTATAATGATCAAGTTTTTATATATTTAGAAGAAGAAGACTATAATCTGTGCAAAAAGAATCTCCCTGAGATTTCTTTTTTCTCTTCCAGTGATAAAGAAAGCAAAGCTATAAGTGATACAGCAAAATTGTTATATCAAAAATATCTTCCAAAGTTTGAATGGTTCGTCCCTCAAGCTCTTGGAAAGCATATAGATTTTTATGAAAGAATCCTTATAATCACAAATTCTATAGCCATTGATCATGTTAAAAGCAAAGAAAGCAATGTTATACAATATTTAAAAATGTTTATTTAGAGAATTATAACCTTTAAGGAATGGCCAGCAGACAATCCTATCACATATATTCCCTTTCATCCCTCTCATATTGAGTATTATTGTTATACAAAATATAATTACTGGGATTATCAAGAAGCCTGGAAGAAAGTCTTCCTCAGACAAAACCTTATTTTCTCCCATTCTTGGTGGATCCGGTTTAACCTAATAAAACTTTCTTAAAAACTTTCTGCCTAGTTCTATGAGAAGTTTTGGGATCATTGGGGATTTCATAAATCCATTTTTTCTGAAAAACTTCTCCCACATTTGTCATTTGACCCAAATGACACCTATAAACTCAATGATTTTATAATTCGAGAATCCATTCCTTGGATTTTAAGGTGGGATTTCTCTTTTTATATTGATTTTGAAACCACCACCTATATTGCCTACACCTCCTATCTTAAATGGTAGCCCAAATTTAATATAGATTATTTGTTATATTCTGAGAGTTGGAAAAAGAAGAGGGCTGAGCAAAAGGCTTCTCAGTTAGCCGATCGTCTAGCTGCTTGCTCTTCATTCACTACCCTTCAAGATTTGAAGGAAGCAGACGAGGCTCGCGATGCCTTGAAACAAGCTCTGCATTCGGTCAAGAAGATCTATCCGAATCTTTTCGGCAAAGATCAGAAAAAGAAAGCTTTTGAATTTTTATTCGACAGCCAGCAGGAAGATGAAGATAGTGACATGGACATCTCCACTCCTTCTCTCTCTTCTCCGTGAAAGCTATAAAGCAAGAGCATTACTATTGCCAACGCAAAAGAAAAGAATCCTATAAAGAAAAGCTATAAAGCTAAAGTTGTTGGCTCCTTTCCTGTAGCAGATGCTGTAGACTCCACATATATCCAGGATATGTCATTTCTGCATTCGGCGCATGTCTATCTGGACTTCTTTTCAGATTTAAACCCTTGTAAAATCCGCAGACTTCAAACATGTTGAAATCCACAGTTATCTTTTTCTATTTATAAATTGATTATTGAGTCAGTCTATAAGAGAATCGAAAAATTTTGAGAGCCTAGTAATACAAAGTAGTGTGCTTAAAGTTCATATGAGTTGCTTAAGAGCTCTCCGACGACCTTCATTTCTCTGTAAGAAAACTTCTTTCTTGTGTATATTTCTTTTGTTTTAATGAAAGCTTTTGATGATTTACGTAAGCATTTACGAGTAATTTGTGGATACGAACAATCTCTTTATTCTTCTTTAGAATTTGAAACATCTGAACTATAAATTAAATATTATAAAGAACAACTTGAATGGATTTAACCTGATATAGAAGTTTTGTGTAAACAAATCCTTATCTCTGGGGTTGAAATTGGTATCAAAGCCGCAGCATTGGAAAACATTCCTTTGAGTCTGCTAATGAATTTGACAGTGCAGATTTTCCAGCATTTTTAGGACCAAAGACGTAACACTAGAATTTGAGATATACCATTTTTGAGATATGAAACAAAACAACACATAAAAAGATTTGAAACGTGTTGGAGAAGTTATCACATAGGTCAGAGAGTATTGGGGTGAAATACCACAAAATTTGGAGCAAAATGGAGCATCCAGAGTGCCGCATGGTTTGAACCGTGTGAATCTAAATTCTACATGGTTCAAACTGTGTAGAGCCTTGGAGCCACAGTTTGAGTCCATGTTGGACTCGATTTGCATAATTCCAAAATATCTTTATATAAACATTTGTTCTACACATCTTAACGTATCTTAGAATGTCCCTAAAGATTAAATTAAGGTCCGGAAGTGAGATAAACTCAATAACACAAGCAGAGAAGTGAGGTGGCATGTTGGTTAGAGCATTTGAGACACCATTGAAGCATTCTATTAATAAGCTTTCTTTTTCTTCTTTCTTTTGATTTAATTATCTTATTTGTAATGAATTCTAGATATAATATTATTTGGTGATTAAATTCTATTATAAACATGTTAGGCTAAATCCATAATTTAATATTTCCGATGTAGCATGTATACAATGTAGATGATATTGTAATTTTACTTGATTTATGAAGAATATTACGTGTTAGTTTAATGTCTTATGCTCTTAATGCTTGATTTATGTATAGTCCCACATGATGACATGATTTAATATTTTAGGTGATAGAACTGAGAGGTGAAAATCCAATATACGATAATCAATATATTAAACATGAAAATTTATACCAGAAAATAAGCGTGATGATCTTGAGAAATTTCATTAATTTCTATAGAACTTTTTAATAGATTATAATTAAATTAATTCAACAAGAATAGGTAATTAAGAAGATTAAGATATGCCTTGTAGGTCCCAAGAGAGAGTATAAGGTTACTTTAGGGTTTGTTTTCCTTTAATATGTAATATCCGAATTTGATAACCATACCACGTATCTGTTGCAAATGCCGCATGTGAAATCCTAGACCATAGATGCTTTCATCTCTTGATCTTTAATCCTCATTCCATGTTTTTAAGATTCTTTCATTTTTGTTGTTTCTTTCTTCATACTTTACCATATTCTCTCAGTGTTTGATATAAGCATTTAAAAATAAATACCTTAAGTCTTGAGTTTTTTATGAGATCGATCTTTATTAAATACTACAATTTATGACCTGTATACTTGCTAAGAGAAATAAACAACCGCTGATAAAATTCTTCTTCCATCTTTGCCTCATCTTAAATCATCCCCCTTTCTATATCTCCTCTATATCTCCTTCTCTATATCTCTATTATTATTTCCCTCTCTATCTCATTGAATTACTATCCTTCTTTACGCTAGCGTATTGAATATATGTCCCTTTTCTAACAAAGATTTAGCTATGCCATACATCTCGTCGGTATAGATCAATTCACCACACAATTATGAACAACACATATTTAACTTTAAATTAGTTTGGTTTTAATTTGTTTGCAACATATATATATATATATGTAACTCATCAACAACTTGTCAACTCATTTATTTATTCTTTGATGGAAAGTATTGTCTATTAGCTTAAAAGAGAATCATTAGAAAGAAGGCTTTGAATGATCGGAAATGCATTTCCCCACCAACATTTACAAGAAACGACATCCTTTGACGCCATGTCAGCTAGATTATAGGCCGCTTTGTTGCTCGACCTTAGAACATGATGGTATGTTAGATCCTCTATATAGATTGCTAGCTTTCTAATATGTTGGATCTGAACACCAACAAGTGAGACGATATTTCTATTCTCCTTCAAAAATTTTTATCAAAATCATGGAGTCACTCTCCAATACCAACTTTAGCCTCATTTCAATGCCCCATTGCAGACACATGAGGAGTGCCTTGGCCTCCATCTTCAATGGCCTTTAAGTGCCATGTATTCTCCTTGTTGTTTCAACCATGAACTCGCCATCACTGTCTCCTAAATTGAGTTAATGTTGAGGTTTTTTAAATGGATTAATAAACAGATTAAGGTTGAAATTTTTAAAATTGTGTGGATTATGATTGAGCTCTAACCCATCCAACCTAATCCAGTAACACCCTTATCTATGAGCCAAGGCAGCGCCCCATTTGTCCTTCTTGGATCATTCAAGGCCATCAATTTATGGTTCAATTTGCATTAAGAGTGTAACTCGGTTAGGACACCCATAGTTCGACTAATTGGTACCCTAAAATGAGTAGAATAGATTTTTATTTTTAGTGTTAGGTTCCAAATAAAAAATGCCCAGTGTAATGATAGTAAAATAAGTTTTTTAAGACCTGAATTACTTGCTTCAACCTATTTTTTAAAATTTGTTATACAAATATTAATCTAAATGTATTTGGCATGTATATTAAGTTTTACCATTTTTAGATGTTTATGGATATTTTTTGAATTTTTTAAAATAGTAACATTTTCATAATTTATGAATTACGAAAATGCTATTGATTTAAAAAAATCTCAAAAAATTTAAAAATATTCAAAAAGGTAAAACTTGACTCACATATTAAATACCTTAAATTAATAATTGTATAAATTTTTTTTTAAAAAAATTTAAAAATAAGTTAAATGCATCCAAGTACACTAAGACTAAGTGCACTATATTGGGACTCCAAATACTAATATATATATAATCTCTTTTATGAAATATATTATATCTAGGTAGATATAAAATATAAAATTTAAAATAAGAAAAACTGTTTAATTTATCTATACTTTTGTATATCTAATAAATGAATTTTTAAAACTACATCATTATCATACTAATTAAAAAGCCATGTTTGGATAATAATAATAATAATAAAACTTTTAAAATTAAAAAATTTCAATCTCCATAACTATCATTTTTCAAATGATTTCTTTACACATTCTAATACAACTATCAATTATTTTTATATAATTATCCATACAACTAACATATCTATTTTAACTTTATTCTCTTTATTCTTTCTCATTACCTCTAATATATTACATTATTTTCTTTCATTTCAAAAACTTTTGGACCAACATTTTTTTTATAAAAAAATTTATCACTTACCAAATGCACCTTAAGTTTTAAAGTGAAATTTATATTAGGATTATGATTTTCAAATATAATATGAAGAGAAATGTAGAAAACCAATTTAAGTTTAGGTTGGTTCTAAATGTATCATATCTTATTTTTAAAGTTGGTTTGGTTTCAGTTTAGGATAGAAATTTTTAAGAATAAAATAAGAATAAACCAAACTTACCTGTCCCAAGTTGCACTCTAATCTCCACCGGCATTATGCTGACGGGCTCATCAAACTACCCACCACATTCCACCGTCTCGTCATTCGGCGGTGGCTATCGTAGTGAGTAAATCGATCATTCTTATCTTCTCCGGTGGATGCAGTTCCTCTCCACAGCATATGACTAAGAAAGTAAGAATAGTGGTTTCTTCAGTAGCGTCCTCTAGCCCGACAACGATCGGCGCAAAGGGAAAAGCTGCACTGCCAACGACATCAGGGCAAAGAGAAGAAGGAAACAATTTTGTATTTAGGGCATGGAAACGATTTTCCGTCCGGAGCAACAGATTCATTGTTCAACGTAGCACATGGGCAACTTGGGAATTTTAAAAGATTATAATATAAAAAAATTCACATCCTATGAGTTCACTGATGGTGATGAATGCATGCGTATTAGTGGTATTGCGTGTAAAATAAGCGGGTATGAAACAAATTTTTGAAAATTGGTAAGTATAATTAGAATTATAGATAAAACTCACATGTATATTTGGAATTCACTCTTTAATTTATAGATCAAAGTTTATAATCTTTAGATATATACATTTTCTTGAATTTCAAAATTACACCTGGACGTTGGTGCTAACAGGTGTTGGGCTAGCAAGATAATTATAATATAATTACACAATTATTGACCTGTAATGTTAGGTAATATAATTACACGATTATTGATCTGTAATGTTAGCTAATACAACTATATTCGTAAAGGGACTACGCTTCTATGAATTTTTTTTATATAATTATTCATTTTTAATATCTTGATAGTTAATGAAAAATGCACTCTATCTATTGTATTTAGAATTATTTATATTATCATAAAAATATTCTTATTTATTTAGTATCACTGTATATGGATTGTATATGGATCATACTTATAAATGGGTAAAACAATTTAATAAAATAATTTAATACCAAAAATAATTTTAAGTAGTGTTTTCAATAGCTAAACTATAAGAAATATCACTATTATATGGAAGAAAGATTTTATAAAATATTATTACATTTTGATACATATACAAGTGGACCTAAGCATTTTTTAAAATTTATTTATGAATATATCTATTTTTAACCAAATGTAGCTTATGAAAATATTTGATTTGGATGAAACTTAGTCATCTAGCTAAACAAATATTGTTAAGTATAATGAATGGATTGAATTTTATATCAATTATCTTATATCTTAAAAATATAGGAGCTTACTAGGGCAGTGCCCTAGTCGTACACGCTGTTGGTGTTCATGGGGATGTCGTGTGTTTGAGTCTCATATGATGAGGGTGTAGTATTTCTATAACCCCGTAGAAATGATGTTTTTATAGATTTCACCCATAAGGTAAGAAAATTTACTAAAAAATTCTCTTAATGGTGTAAGAGTTGTGAGGATGCATAATATCAATTATCACAATGTATAAAATACTAATAAAAATAAAAAAATTACATGAAATCAGTTCTATGTAACTTGGTTACACAAAAGCATAACCCTTTTCAAAATATAAAAGAAATTTATTTACCCCGAATGTTAGTGCCCTAGTTGTATAAGGATCGATACTCTTATCAAAAAAGATATCTTACAAGTTACAAATGATTGTGTAATTATTTATATGATAAATCTGATCAGTACCTTCTATAATATAAATCTTGTTTGAGAACAATCGTGAGAGCTTTCCGGTTAAACCAAGTGATTGGAATGCAAGCCTAATTGTTTTTTAAATTTAGCTATGCTATATATGTAGTCTTGTTTTGAAATTGATTTTAGTACGATATGCTACAAAAGGTTAGTATAATAAAAATATTTAAGATTAAGCTATACTGCTATCAAACCCATCTTCTAAGAAATCCCATTCAACTTTGCATCTTTAATGATTGGTAGGAAATTCACTCCATTAATTTTATTTCCAAATGTGCAAAATCAACGAAATAAAATAATTTAATATTAAATTTCTATTTTATAATTTTATTTTCAAAATCTAAACTATTTAAACTATAATTCTTATGTAGATAACTAATTCTATTAAGTATTGTTATATACATTCTAATACATGTGTAAGTGAATCTAATTATTTTCATAGTTTATGCATTTATATATACTTTTAAGCAAATATGACATTATCATCTCAATTAAAGTATCAAAAATTTCGCCTTGTCCTTGCCTGAAGTATTGCTAAACAAGTTGTCAAATTTGGTTGATTAGGATTGAAAAATTATTAAATTTAGATTATGGTGTGTCTAGAAAGTGATAAAATTTTTGAATAAAAAGTTTTTATTATAAAAGTTTTTGAAATGGAAGAAATGATATGATATGATAAAAATAATGATAAAGAATAAAAAAAATAAAGTTACAATTAATATGATGTGTCTAAAAAGTGATAAAATTTTTGAATGAAAAGTTTTTTTTTTTTATAAAAGTTAATTGTATGAGCAGTTATGTAGAAATGATTAGAAGTAAGATAATTGTATAAAGAAATGTGAAAAATAATAAAAATAAGAAAGCTGTAGAGATTGAAAAGTTTAAGTTTGAAAAATTTTAAGCTATATATTTGACCAAGATAACAATTCAGTGCATTTGGAAGTACAACATTTCCTAGAAAATAGGCAATTATTAGTAAGAGATTTTACATTTAAGAGACAATTTGTTGATGCTTCTTGCAACGATGCTAGTGGTGGAATTTATCTATACATGAATACTAAGAAAAATACGCTCTTAACGAACTTGACCGGACATAATAAGCTTGATTGGAATTGAAAGACTTATGACATGTTTGATGGATATGAAAACTTTTTAATTTCCACAACTACTTTTTTTTTTTTTTGTTAAGTCTTCTACCAAAACAAATCATGCCCATTGCAGTTAGAGTTATCGAATATGAATGCTGAAGCAGTTAGGACATACTTTTTATGACTTTTGAAGGAAAGCAATTAGACATGGAGAATATACTAAATGTAGTATCATCAAAAAAGTTTAATAGTAGCAGTGACCACTGTTTTCCCAACTTCTAAGGACTGATATTATATCTATATGCGATACTTACGTGGAAATTTGGCTATATGAAAGAGCAAGGTAAGAGTGATCTCGTTAAAAAATTATTTTGGGCAGCAAGTAAAACATATACCCAAGTAGACTTCAAGGTTTAAATAGAGAGATTAAAAGAAGTCAACCCATAGGCATACGAAGGGATAGAAAAGACTGATCCTATACACTAGTCAATAGCATTTTTCCTAAACAATAGTCCCTGTTTAGCGGTAAACAACAATTTTGTTGAAGCTTTCAATGCTTGGATTAATGATGCAAGACACATGTAAATAGTTCAATTATTTGACAGCTTTAGAACAAAGGTGATAGAGTAGTTTGATGTGAGGAGTAACGAAGGCATCTTGTCCAATTTGCATTTGTCAAGGAAATGTTCGAAGGAATTGGAGATAATTGGACAATATGGAAAAATAGCAACTTTTGTATGTTATGAGAATGAAGAATTTAAGTCTCTTATGGTGAAAACATGCATGTGGTTCAATACTTATAAAGAAAACGTAGTTTCAGACAATGACAGTTGGAAGGAATGCCACGTCTTTATGCATTTAGAGTTATGATGTGGAGTGAGAGGATCCGACATCTTATTGTTGTTAGTCCCGAGTTAATGGCAAAATCCAAGAGGGGAGGGGTGAATTGGGTTCTTAAAAATTCTTTGATAAATTAAAACTTGACCCCTTGAGAGTTTAATCCCCTTGAATAAAACTGACAGAGAGCAATGAAGTAAAGAAAGCAATGAAGTAAAACAACAGACAAGATTTATAGTGATTCGGGCAACTTCTCCCTACTCCACTCTTCCAAGCTCACACAACGTTGTGACTTGGGTTCCACTATGTATTCCACGAATATACTTAGAGACTCCGCTCTCTTCTAGATTCCAGCTCTAGGGGGCATACACAAACAAAGCCTATGCTCTCTTCTAGATTCTAGCTCTAAGGGGCTTGTACACTTGATACAAGTAGGTGATGAGTTCAACTCCAATCACAACTCTACTTGCAACGTCTTAGTTTGTTACAACAATCTCAAACCAAGACCAATAACAAGGAATAATGAAAATAAGGAGAATCTATACTTTACAGAGTTGTGTAGGCAGTTTTGAGCTTGAGGAAGAACTTGTAGAAGCAACCGAATGAATGTTTTTGAAGCTACTTGCAACTTGAAGCTCTTTTCTTCCTTTGAATGTGTATAGATCACTTAAATTTTGAGAGAAGCAAATGAAAGCTCTTGTTTTGCACTTCTTTTCTCTCCTTAGATAATGTAGAGTATGCATTTTCGATTGCTTGAGTGTCTATTTATGGAATGGGGAAAATTTGAACGTTATAGAAGTGGTTGGCGCGCAATAAATGTTTCAACATTCAAAAATTCAAACGTTGGTTCCCCAAGTCGTAGGTGGAGTTGACTTTGTTTGCGACTTCAGTTTCATATTTTTCAAGTCTCAGATTAGGTTGATTTGGTCTCAGACTTGACCTCAAGTCGATCTTGGAGTCGACTTGGGTTGCGACTTGACTTGATCTTTTGCCAAAAGTGTTTCGATCCTCGTTTGATTCTCTTCTATCTTGCTTGGCTTCCTTCTTTTAATTACTTTCATTTTAGAGTGGCTCCTCATACTTGTAGATTTTGTCAATCTTGAAGAGCTTGACTTGGATTGGCTTGAATCTTGTGAAACTTTGGAGAACTTGAGTCTTGCATGGTAGATTTATGCACCTTGCTTTCTTTTGATTCATATTGATCTTTATGACTTGATTATTTCTTCATCTTATAACATGTTTGAAGCTTTTGCCTTGGACTTGAGAGACTTGGGTTGTTACTGAGCTTGTACACTTGATTTGGATTTGAGAAGTCCCAAGTTGATCTTCAAAGTGAACTTGAATCTGCATTTTCA
>JAXCLR010000081.1:32948188-32968325 GCA_035584095.1 Annona squamosa | reverse complement strand
TTCCTTAAATCATTTGGCAAACTCATTAGTACACTTGATATACTCAAAATAGTCTTTGTTAATCATCAAAACTCATGTTTTAGTCAATTTTGTTTTGTTTTATACATTGTTTCCAACAATTGTAACTTATTTCATACATGGAAGCATATCGAAAGAACTACAACCATGTGTTCTATGTTATGCCAAGCCAATTGTTCTGGAAATCAAATATAGATAGTATGTTTTTTATGAACTTAAGTGCTTTTTGAACCATTCAATATCTTTTTTCTCATTTGAAGCATTTCGTATGCCATTTCTAATTCTATCTTTTTAACTCCATATGTGTTCTAATGACCATTTCTTGTATTCCTTAGAAATGGTAGTGCTCCAATTAGATATTGAAAAAAACATGGGCATGAAATAAATTAAAAGAAGGAGAGGACAAGAAGAAGGACCATCCCAATATATTAAAAGAACAAGTGGGAAAATGTATTGCAGTATTTGTAAAGGGGAAGACCATAATCAAAGAGGTTGTCCAACTATGCGATAAAGTTTTATAAGTTGCGCAACACCACTAATGAAAAATTCTTCAGCACAATTTGATTAGTAAGAATCTCATGCAAAATCATCTCTGTCCATTGGTCCATTATCTTCGCAACCAATGCAATGTAGAATGAAGACTTTAGCATGGAAGAGGATATTTATAGCAGCTACAGAATGAAAATTTTATACAAATAGTAGTTGGGTGCTTGTATTTGCTCAATATCTTTTTGGGAAACTTAATGAGATGATGAGAATTAGACATTTAATTATCCCGACTTTCATTAGCAATGTAGTATTTTCTATAACTATTTGAATATGTGAATTGTTTTCTGACAACTGTATAAAATTGTGAATTATTCTGAAGTGGATAAAAATATGATTGAAAATAGATTGCACTTGCTTTCATGGGAGCCAAACCCATCTTTTCTCAATCATTATTTGCAATTTTTCTATCTTATGAGCTTGGTACTGAGAATTCCATGTTTGAAATTTTGATGTCTATAGTGGGAATGACTGATCTATGTTGCAAATTCAGCAAATTAATTATTTTTCAACTATAATGCCATATATAAAAAGGGTGTGTTTGGCAATAAAAAAAATGTCAAGCTAAAACTTTTTGTTCTCTATAACTATTATTTTTAAAATTATTTTTTAACATCTTCTTATACAATTACTTTATTTTCTAATTATTTTTATACAACTCCATATAACTAATCTATCTCTTTTAACCTATTTTCTACCTATTCAACAACTTTTACACTAAAAATTTTTTATCTGAAAGTTTTATTACTTCTCAAATACACCTAAAGTATCTTTTTAGCCCACTTGTATGCATCCTTCGTTACTAAGAATGAAAATATCCAAGCATTGTGAGCAGACACCGCTTATAAATAATAATTTTGCTTGTAACAAACATTTTAACTTTTTAACTTGTGGCTTACATTTAAATCTCACATGCTTAACTAGAGATATAAAATGCTAGTCTTCTCACTACAAGTCCATCACATAAACTAAAGACACATAAATACACTCAAATATTCTATACTCAAGTAAATATACTATCAAACAAAGACAATTCATCCTTTTAGATCTGGGCAATTGGAGATATTATTATTTATGGTCATGCTGCTCATTCCTTTGATGATCTTATCAACTTGACTTGCTTTCTTCATTTTAGCTAATTCTTTCTTTACATTCTCTAATTCCACCCTCAGGCCATTGCTGCGCACTCTGTTTTACCTTCCCATGCCATCATCTTTTTTGCATTGGGTTCATATTCATCATACCAATGAAAGAAATTACAATTCTCAGTATCCTACAAAACAATTGGCAGTTAATTAAACGTATTATTATATTATACGAAATTAAAAATTTTAATTACAATAGTAGATAATATTTTTTTCTTACACTTTTTGGGCAACGGTAAAACTACCTATTTAGATTCTTTTTAGTCTTCGATAATAATACTTTGCACATTCTCATTCCACATGGATATTCAATCTGCTTGTATCTAGGTAGGGATATTTTTGTTTTAACACATTTAGGACAAACTAAAAATTTACAAATTAACCAACCGAGCGCTCGGTTGGTTAGCGCCTATATTATAAGAATCTGAGTAGCGCTGGTCATGGGTTCGAATAGGATTTCAGACAGAAATGAGAAAAATCATTAGTGGGAGCTTTGGTCTCCCGTCCGGTTATTTGTGGGAGCAGTGGTCTCCCGTTTAGTTGTTGGAAGTTGTGCCCTCCTGATTATTTGGTGGAGCAGTGTCTTCAGATTTATAAGAATGTCTCAGACCTTCAGTGTAATATGTGTTGAGATGTATGTAAATATAACCATAAAAAAATACTATAATTAATAATTTCATAAAAAATTTAAAAACTGAGTTTTACAATAGAATATATTAAAATTTTAACAAACTAAACAAGATAGTATAATATATTTGTGAGTAACAGTCACTAACTGTCCTGATCAGAGTTTCAAAAATATATCCTTAATATTAACCACTTTGATCTTCTCGAGCTAGGCTGTGAAAATTGTGCTCTTGGAAATTTGGCAGCGTATTTTTGATTCTCCTGTGGGATTCTGGTTTTCCGAACTGTTGTTTCCCTTTCTATCACAAAAATGGTTGATTTCGTAACCTCAGGTGTTGTTCGTGTGGAACTGCTTGGTAGTTATTTTGCAGTCTATCCATTGCTGCTTTCTCCTCGCTAGCCGTTGAGGTGGAAAGTTAGGTTACGACTTTGAGAAATGCGCTGCGTTGGATTGGGCTATGAGGACTTCAGAAATATGTTGGGTTGAGTTTCGGTGGAACGACAGGGTAAAAATGAAAAAAAAGAAACTGAGATATATATGTAAAATATACTTATATAAAAAGAAAAAATATATAATTTCTGTACTGTAGGTGTGTTTGGAAAATAACTTTTGAATGAAAAGCTTTTAAATTAAAATAAAATTATATAATATGACGAGAGAAATAATAAAAAAATAAAGAATGAAATTAAAATAGATAGCCCCCTAATCCTCTATATCTATTCTTAATTTTTTTTTTAAAATTTTTTTATGAACTTGTTAACCTAAGTGTATTTAACATATCTATTAATTTTTACTATTTTTAAAGATTTTTAGATATTTATTTCGAATTTTAAAAAATCGGTTATCTAAAATGCTACTGATTTTCAAAAATAATAAATAAATATCTAAAATAGTCCAAAAATGATAAAAATTTATATACATATTAAATACGTATAGATTAACACTATTGTAAAAAAATTTTCAAAAAAAATGTAAATGCACTAAAATAGATAAGTTAATTATATAAATAGTAATGTAAAAATAATTTAAAAGTAAAATGATAGTATAAAAATAATTGAAAAATAAGACCATTTGTACCAAAACATGTGGAAAAATAATTAAAAAATAAAATAATTATAAAAAGTAAAAAATTTTAAATTAAAAAATTTTACGTCAAAATAAATCCCTCATTTTCTGTTTTCATTTCCAACTTCCGCAACATCTACTAAAAACGAGTTTGGGAATTAGGTTGGATTGGGTTTTACTGAAATCTGAGATCCTTCACAACTGTCTTTGTGATCAGAAACAATATCAATTTTCCAATTACATAAATTACCAAGCGAAAAAAAATCAAAGGGGCATCTCTTCTTCCCAAATCATCTTCTGCCGTTTGAGCCTATTTCTACATTCATCCGAAGAAAATTTTAGGAACAATAGGCAATAAAAAAGGAGTGGAACCGTGGAAGACGTACGTAACAGTTGTGATTCCCTCCCGCAAATAAAATCCAACTCCGAATTCGAAAATAAAATAAATTAAAAACAAAAACCAAAAAAATACACATCGGACTGTGTAATCGATTGTCTGATCTCTTTACCAGACGAGCAGCAGCAGCAGCAGCAGCAGCAGCAGTTTCATTCCCAGCAATGGCGGCGGCAACGGCGGGGCAGTCGACTGGAATTTGACGCCCTTGCGCTTTGACTTGTTCCCCTGCTCGTTGACGTCAACGTCGGCGTGGAGGCGGAGGCGGTGGTGGGCCGTTTTGATGCCCACGATCTTGTACCTGACGCGCGTCTCCAAATCCACCCGGAAAGCCGTTGTATTCTTCTCGGAAACCGTCCTGGTGGCATTCTCCCAGAAGGCTCTGTCGTTCGTCAGCTCCACAAGGGGCTTCCGGTGCGCTGTCTTCTTGAAGCCCTGGTAGAAGGCGGGGACGGTGTGGTTGGCAATGGGGAAGGAGCGGTTGGAGGCGTGGTAGAAGGCGAGGCGGATGTCGCCGTAGAAGACGCCCTTGTCCTTGTTGTTATTGCGGAGCTTGAAGTCGAGGGCGACGGTGGCGTTGGCAGGGGGGATTCGGGCAGAGAGGTTGGAGAGAGCGGTTTTGTTCAGGCCAGGGAGATAGAAGGCCTCGAAGGAGAGGGTGGGGGTGGAGGGCCGGAGGCTGAGCCACATGAAGAGGGCGGTGAGGCCGAGGGTGAAGATGAAGCCGGAGCACCACCGGCAGCAGGGGCCGCACTCGCACATGCTAATTTTTAGTAAATTCGGCAAAGTGAAAGCAGAGCAGAGGCGGAGGAGGAGGGAGGCATTTCGAAAAGAGGACGAGAGCAGGATAAGAGTAAAAAAGAAAGCGCGTACGGATTTTCAAAATCACGTTTCTGCCACTGGGCTCGTTTCTAATCAATTGCGGGTGGCGCGGTGGGTAGCTTTTTCCAAGCAAGAAAATGAGGAGAAATGCTTCCTTGCGTACAACCGCGGCTAAATCAGCGCCCGGACAGGAAAATAATAGAAAAAGTATTATAGTTTTTTTTTGATAGATTAAAAAAAATATTATAGTTAAGTAGCTAAAATTTTAAGTTAATTTTACTTTTTATTATTATTCATATCATATTAAATTATTTTCTTCTATTTCAAAAATTTTTATTTAAAATTTTAGTACTTACAAAGTACACCTTATATCAAAAGTTGCATAGCGTGAAAATTCTCTCTCTTTTATTAAAGGTAATTTTACTATTAAAATTATTTTGTTAGTATAGATAATTCGCATCGTATATTAATCTATAACAAAAGTATTCACCGTTATTGTGTCAATAGTTTAATATATGTATTCTACTTATTTCTATTAATTTTTAGATCCAATTCGGAAGATTTTAATTGAACGGTGTATATTACATACTTAAAACATTTTAGACGGATAGGATTAATAAAATTCAAACCGTATTGCCCGCTTTTACCCCGGGTCACATGGATACTCTGTTGCCGGGGATTATAGATAATCAGCTTGCCGACATACAGCCACGTGGCTGTATCCGATTGGTGTTTGACTTGGGTTGGACGAAGTCACGAGGCGTGGAGATCACAAGTGTGGATTCAGGCAGCGTACGCGGAAGAAAAAGACGAAAGTTCAGGTTTTGTCTACCAAACAGCGACCCAATTCTAATTAATTAATCCTAATTTCTGGTTTGTTAATTTTGAATGCAATAAACGAAAATTTGATTTATACTGTGATAGCTGGGGTCCACCGTGATACGCATTTTTAGATGGTATACCACGAGTCATGCGAACCATTCAAATTTGTTTAACATTACTTATTTTAGAAAGGATAATTTGCATATATTTTTACATAGTTTGACTAAAATTACTGATATACCTATTATTTTCAAGTTTTGCATGTAACCCCATATAGTTTTACAAAAATTGTACATAGCCCCCCTAGAACCTCTTTTCCGTTAGCACTCGTTTATACATGTGTTATAAATTTACAGATGTATGAAAATATCCCTATTCCAATCACCAGCAGCCTTCTTTATCCGAACTAACCTCATCATTGAGCTAAGCCTATAAATTACGGCAACCTACTCCTCCACCCTACCGGAAACTAGCCCTCTTCAGGTTGTTGGAGAATAGAGTTGAGCTTTCCCCAAGACTCATGGCGTTTGAAAGTCGTGAATCTCTCGAACCAACTTCTCAATGACAATGTCTTCTCTTGCTGCCCATTGGAACGATTGAACAAGCTAAGGATTGCAAGCAAGCTACCTATGGTTGCAAGGCCTTATAATTGAATTGTAGCATGAGGCGCATGCACTTCATTATTTGCTAGAGTTATGCCATTTGCTTCTCTTATCTCCTTTGCTTTCTTCAATTCTTTGAAGTCAGTTCCCTCTAAGGCTTGCCTGGCTTCTCTACAAAGGCATTTTCTTATTCCATAGGTGTGCCTAAATTCAAATGTCGTTTTAAAGATCGAGTTTCTATGGACATAGGATCAAGCCAGATTCATTCTCAATCAAACTCTCTTCTTCACCTTTTCTTGACTAGTACTCCCTTTAGGATTTAAATGAAAGGTCAACCCTTGTGTGTATCATCAAACCAAAAATTCTGGCAACAGAAAAACCCAACCAGTGGCTGGCTCTAGTCATCTTCCAATCAAGTATCTATGCCCATGAAAATAGAACCCATTGACAGCAAAGCCCAAATGTGAACAAGGCATCCATGATTCAGCCATTATTTCATCAAAATTCCACCGATTTGTGCATTTTCCAACACCATCGAAAACCTACAACTAAGAATTAACATCTTCTTCAAGTTCCCCTACTCCTTTCAATTCCAAATTCGACCAGCCTCTTCTAAATCCAGCACCAAATTATCAATAGCATCCTACCAATCCAAAAGCGATAGTTATGACAAATTAAAGCCACCACTTGCAGAAACTTCACCAAAAATCTAAGCATCCAAGATTTTAGTCTTCTCTAAAAATTCCAACAGCTCGATTTTTCAATTTTTATCAGTATCTGTTGTCAATAACATCCACCTCTAATTAACTGGGCCACGAATAGGAGACTAGATCATCAAATTTGGCAGCAACATTGTATCTTCCTTTTTTGTCAGCCTAATTTGATTCCAGCCATAATCACAAATCTGCCTACTTATTTTCCTCATTATGAGTTAAGGTTATTTAGAATAGAGATATTTTCGTCAATATGCAAATTCGTAACGCACAAATAAATGGGTGCTAATGGAACATAGGTTCTGGAGGGTTATGTGCAATTTTTGTGAAACTATATGGAGGTTATATGCAAAATTTGAAAATGTGTGGGTATCTCTGCAATTTCGGTTAAACTATGTGGGTATATATGCAAATTGCCATTTTAAAAATTATCTCTATAGGAAACTTCAATGGGATAGATTATTAAAAAATGACGTATTATCATGTTATCATACTTTCTTTTGAGATGGAAGAATCTCGTTGGCTCTGCCAACTCGACTTGAATATAATACTTTATAATGGTTTAGACGAAATTGCACATATACTTTAGGTTACTTTAGTGGGAATTTTAGTGTTTGATGAAAAATTCATTTTATATATTATATTTAGTAGTATTTGTATCATTATAAAAAATCTTTGATTTATTTAGCATCACTATGTATAAGCCCTATCTATAAATGTGTACAATCAAAGTAATAAAATAATTTACAATAAAAAATATAATAAAATAATTTAATACTGAATATAAATTTTAAGTTTCAACATCTCAACCATTTAAAATATCACTATTATATGGATAAATAATTCCATCAAGTATTATTACGTTCTAATATATATATATAAATAGATAAACACTTTCCCTAATTTATAAATGAATATATTTGTTTTTGAGCAAATGCAACCCAACACATATTTGACTTAGATAAAACTTAAGTCTCCTAATGAAATAAATGATATTAAATGCAATGAATGAATTAAATTTTGCATCGATTATAGCTTTTGAGAAAGATAGAGAGGATTACGTGAAATGACTTTTGTGTGATCGGATTACATAGAAGCAGAGACTTATATGTAGATGAACTTCATCCATTCCACTATACTTACGAGTTTTTAAAAATTTTAAAAATATTTATATATTTCATCTAAAATACCATTAATGCCCATGCCCCTATAGGCAATGATGAATGTTCAAAATTTAATTATAAATTTATAAATATCAATCATATTTAAATGATATATGATTCTATACTAGTAAAATTATGATCGTATAGCTAAAAAATACTAAAAATTGATTTAAATATGAATTTTTAGCTTAGATAATTATTTCAGGCATATTCATCGTTTACAAAAGTTCATAGGTATGAATGGAATTTTGGGCAAAATACATGGATATATTTGAAAATTTTGATGATTTTTGGGTGTGAATAGAATTAAGGGTAAAATTTGTAGATATATATGAAATCTTTCAATTGGCTTATCTACAAAATAATGATGGCCTAGACAATTTAAATGTTGAATTAACAACTTTAAAGATAATATATAAAAATAAATAATTTATTACTTCAATTTTACCATTTTGTTAAAGAAATACTTCTTAATGCATTGGGTAGAATAGATTTTTATTTTATGACAATGGAATACCTCATAACCCTTTGCATATCCGAGCTAGTTTGTACAATTATATTTGAATAATGAATAAAGATAGGAAGACTAACTCAATCTTTGTGGGCTCGTAAGCCTGGCAAGGATTCCATCCCTGCGGAATTTGTTACTAGAAGTGATGAGATGAAATCTTTTGATCTTGGTCAACCGTGATGATCAAATCAAACTTCATCTAATTATTTTGTTTAAAAGAAATAATTTGACAATTTTTTTTATAAAAATCCAAATTTGAGATTTACATGGGTTACCAGATTTTTTAAAAAATGTTATGAATTTCAAAGTTCTTAATTTAAGTATTTATAATTCTAAAATATTCTTTATAACTCTTATACCTTTAACTAGAACAAATGTCCATAAATCCAACCATCCTCTCTCTCTTTTTTTTGGGAAACAGCTAAATCCAACCATCCTTTCAGCTATATATAAAGTAGATTTTGCCCACACGCTAGGATGTACTATGGTTAAATGACGCTATTTTTTAATGTTGAAATCAATTACTCCAGGCATTTCATTTATTTAACTAGGTTACTAAACTTCTTCAAAATCAATTATGTATGTGGGCCTCATTTAAAAAGGAAAAAAAAAACGATATGATTAATTTATTGATACATATCAACTTTAAAGTTTTTAATATAATATCTAAATTGTCTAGGACATCGATCTTATATAGATATATGATTATATACAATATTATAAAATTCAAAATATATTTATTTACGAGGCCCGATTATATATAATGTACTATGTATATGCTTAACTTACAATATTTATTTTTTAAAATTTATTTTTAATTTTTCTTTGTAAACATGTTTTCATAAGTGTATTTAATCCATATACCAATCTTTGTTATTTTACAATACTTTTATATATTTATTCTTATTTTTAAAAATCATCAATTTAAAGGACATATAAGCTATTTTTCATCCCTTAGAAACTTGATTTTTAAAAATAAAAAATAAATGTGTAAAACTATTATAAAATAGTAAAATTTAGTATATAGATTAAATATACTTAGAAAAATATGTTTATGATATTGTATATAATTAGGCTTTGTATATATAGATCTAAACATTTTTCAAAATTTGCACATAATTACACATATTTTTAAGCAAAAATTTTCCAACGATATCACGATTTAGCTACATAATGAATTCGATTTTTATTTCATCATCAATGCGGATTTTATTTCATTAGTATTGCACCTTCATTAGAGTGCAACATCATACATCCCCGCCAATATTACATTTGGCTATATATATGAAACGATTAGAAGCAAATGTTTTCATACTAAAGCTTGTACAAGTCGATTGTCTTTTACATTTTTAAATTTTATTCATTTGCTGCATTTAAAATATAAATAGAGGAATAATCTTATTAGCTTGAGCTAAATAAATGTTTCGCTTAGCTCAGTTCAAAAAATTTATTTATAATAATTTTATTTTTTTAATATACTTGTTTATCAAAGTGTATTTAACATATAAATTAACTTTTACAATCTTTGGATATGTTTATATATATTTTTTGAGATTTTTAAATATCTATGCATATATATATATATATTTAAAATATGCTTATTTTTAAAATCTAAAAAAAATATATACATATTCAAAAATAATAAAACTTGATTCATACGTTAAATACACTTAGATAAACAAGTGTATAAAAAAAGCAAAAAAAAATTATTGCAAATAAGTTTTTTGAAATGGGCTAAGTGGGGCATTTGCTTAGCCTGGATTAACAAGATCGCTGCTCATATTTTTATATGTTAAATACACTTAAATAAACAAGTGTATTAAGAAAAATAAAAAATTATTATAAATGAGTTTTTTTTAAAGTGAGCTAAGAGAGACATTTGCTTAGCGCGGGTTAACAAGATTGCTTATCATTTTATATGATGAGTGATCTTGTTGGCCTGGGCTAAGTAAATGTTCCGTTTAACTTATCTCAAAAAATTTATTTACAATAATTTTTTAATTTTCTTCATAAAATTGTTTATCTAAATATATTTAATATATAAACCAAGTTTTACCATTTTTGGATATGTTTATATATTTTTTGAGATTTTTAAATATTTATGTAGATATATGTATTTAAAATATCATATCTTTAAAAATCTAAAAAATATATAGATATATCAAAAATAATAAAACTTAGTCTATATGTTAAATATACATAGATAACAAGTGTATGAATGACAAAGCAAAAAAATTCTTGTAAATGAGTTTTTGGAGGTGGGCTAAGCGGAGCAATTGCTTAGGCTAGGCTAACAAGATTATTCCTCATAAATAAAATATATATTTACGATGCCAAAGGTTAATTTGATTAAAAACTTATATGTTATAGATATTTAACATAATTTAAGGATGAAGATGAAAAATTTAAAATTTGAAAATAAATATATAACATATAAAAGTTTTTAAAATACTTGATTTCTAATGTTATAACTAAATATATATAGATAAACATTTCTAGTAATCACCATTATCATCATCAATCCTCATATTATATGCAAATTAAAGCTCCTCCAATTGATTGAATTTACGTGCAAGTTAACGAATAAAAGATATGTCTTTTCTATTTTATGATGTGGCACCATAGGTCGACCTCGATCATAGATGGGGATAACTTTTTAGAACAAATTGAATTCCAAAGTTGCACTGTCAAGTTGACCTATATACAACTTAGGTGAAGTTGCACCGTAGGTCGACCTCGACTATGACTTGAGAAGGGAAATGAGTGAAGATAAGTTTGTGAAACATATTGGGTGTTAAAGTTGTACTTTCAAGTTGATCTCACAGTCATACCCCATGTTGATCTCAATTGCAACTTAAAAAAGAACATTTAAGGACAAGTTCGTGAAACACGTGGGATTGAGAAGTTGTATTCCAAGTCAACCTTGGCATGCACCTTAAAGTGAAGTTGAATCTTGGGTCAAATCCAACAATGAAGTTGGAGCATAAGAGCTAAAAAATTCATATGTTGGTGCATTTATTGTGCACCGCATACCACAAAACAAGTATTTTTGACTTGAGGCTTTGAATACCTCAACGTGAATAATATGTGAGGTTAGCTACAGAAATTATTGTGCTTTCACCTTCTCTTTTTCAAGTATGGTGTATATCCAAGATTCAAAATAAGCTCTTAAGTGCAATCATCCAAGCTTTATTAAACACTTTCTCTACTATATTCAAGAACTTAGTGCACCACATATTTTTACATAATCTCTATAAAGTGTAGATTTTCCTTTATTGAATATTCCATTGTAGTTGTTGTTGTGGTGGTGGAAACTAAGGCTAAGTAACTGACATAAAATGAGTTTGGTGAATGGTGCTAATAACAGTTTATGGTTGTGTATTAAAGTTGAAATCTAAAAGGTAGCATGGGCTCTAAGTTGTATTGTTATTCTATAGTGGAACCCAAGATAGAAATAGTGTGTGTTTGGAAGAGTGAACTAGTAGTTGCTCGAATCACTCTAAAACTTTTGTCTCATCTTATGTGCCTTTATTTTCTAGGTCTCCTTACAATACTTACTCTATAATATCTAGTGCAATGTCATTCATAGGAAATTAATTGAAAAGGGTTGACATTTGAGTCAAAAAATTTTAATAAGCCAATTTATCCTTCGCTCTTGGATTAAGCCAATTAAATATGACTAACATATACTACCTTTCTACATCTATTCCGAGATTTCAAGCTTCTTTAGTAAGTTCCAATAATAGTTCTCCATTTTTTATCCCAGTCATAAATCTATAGTCAGACGTATAGGTAATCCTCTTGGTTATTATCTCCTACTTATCCCTATGGTACTTCAAAGTGGGCATATTGACCAAAGGACATGAAATCTAATGGTTATAAGGTTCGCTATTAGTAGAATGAGATAATTGTTCTTGTTATCTTTCATTATAGTGCATAAATACCGACTTTTTCATGCTTGTGTAATTTAGACTATTGCATCATTATGTTTGAATCAATGAAAATGTACTCCAGTTGCATCTATAAGGAGATGATTACACTATTTGACTAAATATTCTAGCTACCAATCATTTAAGAGCTTAAACTATGCATGCCAAATAAACTCCATTATTCAGTATAATTATTCTACAATTATGTATTCCATAAAAGAACATGACATATTATGATAACTAAATAAGAAGATATGAATAGTCCCAAAGGATAGGTAAACCCATGAGTGAAGGGTAATTTAAATTACTAAATTTTGTTGTCTGCTTAACCCCAAAATTAGAAATCCCCTTTAATGAGTAGCATGCTCAAAAGTAAAGAAGCATATAAGAGAGCAAATAAATAATCACAAAATCAAATATGATGTATAACGGTTTAGATTAACGACTCAAATTTATTCTTTCAAGCACATAACGTAATATGTCTTAGTTTTACTAACACTAATCCACTCTTACAACTAACTCTCTTTTTGATTTCAGCTTTAAGGAATGTCAATACAACACATCAAAATAGTGTGATTTCTATGCTCCAAATTTTGCTATTTTTGCACTTAGTCTCTAATATCAATCTAAGGAATGCAAATTAATAAGTTTAATAAAAAAATATTATATTTCAATTCATATTTTTTGAAACATAGTAAAAGTAACCCACTTTCAAGAAGAAGATGATTATGATAATGTTGACTTATAGAGCTTTTAAGATTAAGTGTTTGGAAGCTTTTTTGAACGTATTAAATGCTAGAGAACTTTGGTAGTGGGAAAAATTAATTTCCTAGAAAGTCTCTCTTCTTTTTCATTGAATACACCTTATAGTTATAAGGAATATGTGATTTTCTTTTTATTTTATCATTAGGGTATAATTACTCAAGTCGCAAAAGATAGGTGGCCACATTAATGACTTATCGTTGTAAATTTCTGTTGGCATGAATATTTTTTAATAGACGCTTCTCTATCATTTGACACTTTGCGATGACAATCTTATGAATTTGTTGATGCCTTTTCAAATATCAAGTTTGCACTTGCAATCTATTAAGATTTTGCTAGCACTTCCTTGCTACCATATCAAGTTAAGGCAGAATCGGACGAGCTACTATAGCCCTTTAATTGTTTACTCAACCAATGTAAATTATAAGCCAAAATTTGAGTTTTGATGATTAACAATCAAATTCATATGTTTTAAGATAAATAATTTAATTTGGAGATGTGCATGAAAGAAAGAGATTCAAAATTTAAGTGCTAAAAAGTAAAGTTGCATTTTCAAGTAGACTTCCGAAGTGATTGGGTAAAGTCACAACCTAAGTCAACTAAAAAACCAACTTCAAATGAAGTTTAAAGGCATAGATTTTTAAAAGCAGTATGGACAAATGAATTCATATCCTAAGTTGAACTCGTTTGTGATTTGGAAGGCAAAGTCAAAGTTGACCTCAATTTGTGACTTGAAGGATTCAAAAGGAGCTAAAACTTTCTATCTAGAAAATGATACTTAAAGTCTAATCCAAGTTGACTTAGATGTGCCTTGGGTGAAGTTGAAGTTGACTTCTATTAATGACCTCAAAGAACAAATTGACACTCAAATTTTTATCTCAAAAATGATATTTGAAGTCGCTTCTCAAGTTGACTCTGCGTGTGACTTAAGTGAGGTCCAACTAAAATTGACTTAAAGAAGATGAAGGAAGGCTAAAAAGTAGAACATCTTAAAACATGCTAAAGTTGAAATCTAAGTTAACTTCTGCCATGACTTGGGTGAAGTCTCACTCTAAGGTCAACTCCTCATGCAACTTAAAGGCCAATGACTCATTGGAAAAATCAGTAGGAAGATATGTTATGATAAAGTCGGTACGTAGATCGATCTCATATGCGACTTGGACAAAATCGCGTGCCAAGTCAACCTCGTCGTGACTTTAGTCATAGTGATTAAATTTTTTAAACATTGGCTCATTAAATGCGCTCCACTTACTCTTAAACATTCAAAAATCCTTCAAGGCTATAAAAATCCCATCAAAAGGAGTTAATGGGGTTATTTGAGAAAGTGATTGTGCTTTCAGTTTTCAAATTTCAAGCATTCGAAGCTCCACTCAAGAGTTTTTAAGTCAAGCTTATTGCAAAAGCTTCAAAGATCAACCACTCTTTCCATTTTTCTGAGAGCTTGCCGTGCCAGAATGACGTACACATATTATAAAGTTTAGCTTATGTTATTTGATGTCTCTTGTTGTAATTTGACATTTGACTTGCTGTTCGAAACTAAGGGTAAGATGTAAGAATGAACAGTGTTTGCTTATGTGTGGTTGTAAAAAGCTTTCGAGAGCTATAGTCTAGACGATACTAGAGATTCTAAGATGTATTTGAAGTAGTAGTAAAACTTTAAACACAAGGGGTGTCTGCTTAGAATAGTGGAGTTGCAGAGTTGCTTGAACCACTATCAAAATTGCGTGTCCTCTTGTGCAATTACTTGTTATTCTCTTACTCTCTTACTTAAGCTCTCTATGTTTGACTGAAGGAGGATTAATCTCAAAGGGTTAAGCATAAACAAAAAAGAAATTTAAATGACCCAATTTATTCCTTCTCTCTTAGGTAAAGCTACTCCTTTTGGACCAAAAAGTAGTATCATAATAAGCTTAAAGCTATTTATGAAGATATCTCACATAAGATGGCTTCTCAATCAACTTTCTTTCCTACATTTGCTGAAAGAAAACCTTCACTAAACAACCAATGTTCGATGAAAAAAATTTTGCCTACTAAAAGTTGAGAATGAAATAACTTATTATGACCACAAATATAGATTCTTTAATTTATATCGAAGGCGGTGTTACCACACCCAAAAGTAATAAAGTCTTAAAGTGGACAAAAGAGGAAGTAAAAATTATCGAAGGCGGTGTTACCACACCCAAAAGTAATAAAGTCTTAAAGTGGACAAAAGAGGAAGTAAAAATTATAGAGAGTAACGCGAAGACCATGAACTCACTATTTTGTGCACTCATAGTAATTGAGTATGATAGAATATCTTCTTGCCAAACACCAAAGTGATTTGTGATACTTTAACATCTATATATGAGAGCACTTCTTAAGTCTAAGGGACTAGAAAAATATTCTTATCGGAGAGTTAGAAAATTTCAAAATGCTTGAAACTGAAATTTTTTTTTGAAATATTTGTAAGATTTTCAAAATCAATAAATTCTCTTAAGGGACTTAGAAATGCCATTTCTAAATCTAAATAGGTGATGAAAATTTTGCAAGCTCTACCTGAACCGTGGCCTCCTAAAATTGCATCCATAGATAAAGAGAAAGATCTCAACACTCTAAAGTTGAAAGACTTAATCAGCTCATCGCTAATGAGCTAATTAAGAAGAAAAATGAGGAGCACAACAAAGGAAAGAAGACTCTAGCACTCAAAACTTATCAATAAGAGTTTTCCTCAGCGTCGCAAAATGATAATGAAGAACTCATATTCCTTTCATGAAATTCAAAAAT
Source organism: Annona squamosa (assembly GCA_035584095.1). Classification (NCBI taxonomy): domain Eukaryota; kingdom Viridiplantae; phylum Streptophyta; class Magnoliopsida; order Magnoliales; family Annonaceae; genus Annona; species Annona squamosa. The sequence continues at coordinate 32,952,442 of JAXCLR010000081.1, read as the reverse complement.
TTTGTAAGAAAAAGAAAAGAATGCTGGTTCTTTTAAAGTTTACAACTACGAAAACAAGGATAGAGAAGAGAAACTACCAAGTATTTCAAAAATCCTAATCTATCACAATAGCAACCTAGACGGTGAGCTATTCAAAGTAATGAGACCAACAAATGCTATAAACAAACATTTGCTAACAAAGATGAAGATTGCCATTGAATAATTTAGGCTTAATTAAATTGCTACAAGACAAGGGCATCATGAAGAGCAAGACACCTGACCCTAGAGAAGAAGAAAATATTCCAAGAGAAGCAAGAGTACAAAGAGAAGAAGAAGCACCTTTTGTGGGGGGGGGGGAGGCTGATGTAGTTGGAGCATCTCATATATCTCATGCATATGCACCAAGGCATCATTCATTTCATGCGTCTCCTGCATCATCACAATTAGAGTACATCCAAGCCATCGAGGATAGGATCATGCAAGAGTTAGATTGCATCAATAACTCATTTCTTACTATGCATGATAGGCAAGATAGGTTGGAGTAAGATTTTATGAATCTTGTTTATGAATTTGCATCAGAAGGGCCACATAAACCAATGAGTCGTAGGTTTCATTCCCATCCAGAAAAAATCAACTCTATTTATTCACTCCATATCACTCTACATCACCTCCTCATACACCTAGGGCTAGTCCTCCCTCTATATCCACCCACTTCTAGTTCATCAAGGCCTCTTTTGCTTTTAAATTCTTTTAATCCTTTCGATAATTGTTAATAGAGGGAGAGAGAATGAAAGAAATGAATTGTAAACGGATGGGTAGACTGTACTTAGGCATATTTCGAGTGAAATTCTTCCTTATTCTTGATTTGTCTAATTGAATGAATTGCCGTGTTGATATAAATGAATGATTATCTTGGTTTGAATACATTGGTTGATGACGGATACTAAGTCCACTATGCTAATCACTTGTATGTGATACTCAGGAAAAAAAATTATATTGAACTTGATTAAAAGGATTGAAAATGTTGTTTGAAAAAGATTGCATTGATAAAACTTAATGGAAAGGTATCACTGTCAAATCAATTTTATCAATTATCAGAAAGGGGGAGATTATGAACTTAATTAATATACATTTTAAATTGAATTTTGACTTTTTGATGATTAATAACTAATTTGACATGTTTTACTAATTTAATTTGGAGTATATGAATGAAAGAAAGCGATTCACGATTCAAGCGTAGAAAACTAAGGTCTCATTTTCAAGTTGACTTCAAAAGTAATTTGGGTAAAGTTGCAACCCAATTCAACTCACATATCAACTTCAAATAAAATTTCAAAACGTAGATATTTTGATAAGCAAGATGGACAGATGAAGTCACATCTCAAGTCAACCTTGCTTGCATCTTGAGTTAAGTCTGAGTCAATTCGAGTCGAAGTCGGCCTTAACATGTGACTCGAAGGATTCAAGGGAACCTAAAACTCTCTTTTCAAAAAAGAACACTTGAAATTGCAACCTAAGTCGACTCAAAATGTGACTTAGGTAAAGTTAAAATGAAAGTCAACCATAGCCAATGACTTGGAAGAACAAATTGATGCTCAAATTTTTTATTTCAAAAATGTTGTTTGAAGTGATTTTAAGTTGACTCCACTGATGACTGGGTGAAGTTCAATTTGCATTCGACCCAGAAGAGAGACTTAAAGAAGGAGGAATGCTGAGGAGTAAAATATCTTAAAACATGCTAAAGTCAATATCTAAGTTGACTTCAAAAGTGACTTAGGTGAAGTCCCGCTCCAAGGTCGACTCTGTATGCAACTCATTGGGAAGATATGTCACATTGTAGTTGATATCCAAGTTGATCTCATATGTGACTTGGATAAAGTCGCAGGCCTAGTCAACCTCAATTACAACTTCAATCATAACAGTTAAGAGATTTTTCAATATTGGTGTGTTAGATGCATGCAACCTTCCCTCAAACATTAAAAAATTCCTTCAAAACAATAAAAACTACATCAAAGGAGCTAATGAGGTTAGCTGAGATATTGATTATTCTCTCACCTTTCAAATTTCAAGCATTCAAAGCTCCACTTAAGAGTTTTTAAGTCAAGCTCTCAAGCTTACAACAAAAGATTCAACGTTTAACAACTCTATCCATTTTTCTTAGAACTTGTTATATCATAAGGATCAACACATAGTAGTTTATTTATTCGATATCTCTTATTGTAATTTGACACTTGGCTTTGTGTTGAAAACCAAGGCCAAGGTGTCAAAATAATCGGTGTTTGGTTGAAATGATACTCACCAACTACTTATGTATGATTGTGAAAATCCCTTAGAACTATAATCTAGAAGGGAGAGAAAGCTCTAAACGGTATTTGATAAGAGGTAGTGGAACCTAAGATATAAGAAATGTCTACTTAGAAGAGTGAATTACAAGAGTTGCTCAAACCACTATAAAAATATGTATCTTCTTATGCATTTACTTTCTATTCTCTTGATCTCTTAGTTTGGCTCTCTATATTTTCTTCAAGGAGAATTAATCTCAAAAGCGTAAGCATAAATAAAAAAATTCTAAATTCCTTAATTTATGCCTCCACTCTTAAGTAAAGTCAACTTATTTGGGACCATTGTTAAGCTCATAGCTGAAGTCGGTAGCTGTTCAATTCAAATATGTTGTTCTTCCCAAAAGTCAATAACATGAAAAGTCCAAAACACAACTTCATAGTTATCTCCATTCATCTCACAAAATCAAGCTCAATATCGTGGACTATAATCTCCATCTAACACATTACCAACATCTTACCAAATAGACAGAAAACTGGTACGCTTCCAATGTATCTCCATTTATAGAGTCACCGATAGTGAAAAATGTCAATGACAATTTCCATCTCAACATCCAACAATTGCAGCCCTATTCCACCATTGCAAATCAATGGCTAGATCCTCTAGTAAGCTATCCAAGGCATTTTAATCTGAAATTCAAATAAAACTTAGCCAAACCCACAACCCTCTCTCTCATGTTAAATCCAACATCAAATGTAGTAGTTATGGCATTGTTGGGGTCTATTTGCAAGTGCGTAGGTTATATATTTTAGTACTTAAAAGATTGATTTCATAGGAAAACTAAAAACTCTAGACTTTGTAGTTTAAATACTTTGAATCAAATAAGAGAAAGGAAATAACAAGAGAACATTATAAGAAAGTAGCAAATCTAAAGATGTTTGAAGACAATTGAAAATTAAAAGATGAAAGCTTTAAGATCTAGGGCTTCACATGTGATGTTCTACGATGGATAATTGGTTTGCTTATTTAATCTAGTAATATTTATTAAAAGAACAAATCTTATTATAGTCTTACATTCTTTTTCAGGACATGCAATTCATACACTAACCTTCTTAACCACTAAGGGTGTGTTTGGCAATTTAGAAAAGTTGTCAAGTTAAAATTTTTCAATCTAAAACTTGTCACTTTTCATAACTATTATTTTTTAAATTATTTTTTACACATTTTTCTATACAACAACCCTACTTTTCAATCATTTCTACACAATTACCAACACAACTAACCTATTTATTTTAAATTTATTCTCTTTACTCCTCATCATTACTCCTACAACATCACATCATTTTCTACTAATTTGACAAGTTTTACATAAAAAAAATTTCATCAAAAGTTTTACAACTTCCCAAACACACCCTAATTTTCTAAAGATTACTTCGATTAAAGTATATTAAGATTTGTAGCAGTTTATGAAATTCCTTAAGGTTGTGGTGTAGAATTTTATATTTGATATCTTGATTATTATATTAGATTTTTATCTCTCAATTCCTTCACCTTGTTGGAAACAATGATTCAAAACAAAACAAATTGACCAAAGCTTGAGTTTTAATGATTAACAAGAACTAATTTGAGATTAGTAAGTGTACTAATGAGTTTGCCAAGTGTTTAAGAAAAGCAAAGAAGCCAAGTTGATCACCAAGTCGACTTAGACTTCGACTTGGGGCGAAGTCGATACCCAAGTCGACTTTACTAGAGACTTGAAACAACCAGAAGTGGACAGATTTGAAAATGGTAAGCTGACAGATGAAGTCGCAGGTCAAATCGACTCCACTTGCGACTTGGGTAGTCAAGTCGCAGACGAAGTCGACTCCAGCATCGACCTCAAACAGCCAAAAGTGTCCAGCGCTGAAATTTGGCTCTTTAACATGACGAAGTCGCAGACGAAGTCGACTCCAGGTGCGACTTGGGCGAAGTCGCATACCAGGTCGACTCCACCTT
>JAXCLR010000081.1:32905527-32948088 GCA_035584095.1 Annona squamosa | reverse complement strand
TGCTCGAACCACTATAAATCTTGTGTTCTATTTCTTTTTACTGCTTTATCTTAATTGCTCTCCATTTGCTTTCAAAAAGGGGATTAATCTTTCAAGGGGTCAAGATTTTTGATTTATCAAAGATTTTTTAAAGAACCCAATTCACCCCTCCCCTCTTGGGTTTAGCCATCAACTCGGGACCAACACACCTAATATATGAAATTATGCCAAGGTGTGGGCCCTTACACTAAGAAAGCATTAAAACTATAAGATATTAAATTAATACAAAGTATCTTTTATAAACATAGTAAAACCAATCATCCATATGTAGAATCACATGCTACATCCTAAACCTTTAGACTATGGGTTTAGATAGACATGTTCTTAATGATTTCACGCAATAAAATAATATCGTTGAAAGTATTCATCAAAACAAGACAATGAAAATAAAAAAAATAGATAAAAAACCTTATTAATTGGAGTTCTTTAATGGTATACTGAACTTCTCTTTTTAACTCACCTTGCCTTCTTCTCTTAGCTTTCCTGGCTTCTCTCAACCCTAGTCATCAATCCTTGCTCGAAACCAATGTAAAGATGAAATTTCAATTCTCTAAGATCTTAATTTGTGCTTTAAACATGCTTAAATATGTTTCCATTGAAAACTATGCAAAATTCCACCAAACCAATGCAAAATTAGTAGAAAATGGCTTGAGCGTTGAACATGGTTTAAACCTTGTTTCACCTAGCTAGATACAGTTTAAATCATTTGCTTGCTAGACATACATTTAAAGCTTTGTTTTTCTCAATTTTTAGCCTAATATAGCCCAAATTGTGTTAGAGCTAATCCTGCAAGTTTTGGAGCTTATTGATCACTATTTTGCTCTTTTGAACTCTTAAAAATATCATCTTTGAATACCTTATCTCATTTGCTTCTCAATCTCCAACTAACTTGTCTCAATTCTACACCCAAATTGCCTGTTTACACAAATACTACTAAAATATAAGTACTTACACTTAATAGAGTTAATTTTAGCAATAAATATTTCAAAATCATAATGTAACCACTATTCAGAGCATGAAATATTTAATATGTGAGGTACAAAATTGACATAATAGGCATTCGAGCTTTTATTTGTACTCTGTTTATCCTCTCACCATGCATATATTTGTTTCCTATGTGTCACCAATAACAACATGTCCTAAAACATCTAATCCTTTCGAGAAATTATCCATAGCTATCAATGAGAAAGCATTTGCCAAAGCTTTTGATTTTATTGGTTTTCTTGTAATGTCTATTTTTAGATTGGTGGTTTTTTGATAGTCGACAACATGAGGTCTTCGATGATAAGTGCTGAGTTTTGTTGAAGATGGACTAATATTGGTGGCAAAAATGCAATAAAGATAGATTTTCATGGGGAAAGGGTGCCTTTTGGATTTGTTGCTGTCAACACTAGCAAAATTTGAAGAGAGGACCATTATTATTGCCTTTATGGAGGCTTATTGGATGGTTGATGCAGGACTTGTTGTATTTTAGGTATTTTAAAAGATTAAACCTGAAATATAGTAGACATTATACAAGTTAACTGATGGACGTTGAAAAAATGGGTATATTTGAAATTATATGCAAAAATAGTGAATAAATTTAAGATTTTAGAAATATAGTGGGTATATTTGGAAAAAGTTAAACTTTTTATAGGTATGGAATTTAACTTATAATTAATTATTATTAGCAACCAAAATCCTGATTCTAGGATTACAATGAAATTTATCACAGAACTATGATAGATGTATAATTTTCTTGGTTAGTAAATTTTCAAATTTTAGATTATTTTCTTAACTCGTTCTTAATGCTTCCATTAGATTGGTTGCCTCATAGATTATTATGGAAATTTTGTGTGATTCTTAAGAAAGACAATATAAAATGGACCCAAGGTTAAGCAATATAAAATCTTAAAAATTCTTAAGAACTAAGTCATATGATGGTGCTCCATCATTAAGTTGAAAATTTGTTAGCATGGATAGACTTTTTTTTATAAGATGGATAGACTTAGACCTACCTATATTGCGTGGTTATGTAATCATAATTAGGGTCTCATGGACACAAAATGAATTGAAATAATAGGTTGTATACGTGATTAGAGAAATAAGTATAACTAAATTTACCTTAGATTAATAATCCATGTCAATAAGATAAATCAAGAAATTTTAATAAAATCATAGTGACGCACAATGAAATTTGTAATCCTAGACATATCCATTGATATGAGTTTTTTCTTTTTAAATTCAGATCAACCTTTGATGGCTATCACTAGTTCTTTTATTTGATCTTTCTTTTATTAAAATTCTATATCTCTAAATTATAATTGAACCTTATCTAAATAAAAATCAAAAAGTGAATTTGACAATTGATAGCTATGTGATTTTTAAGTCCTTGTGTGAGTGATACTCAACTCACTAATCTCTATTACTTGTGCAATAACAAGCACTTCCGTTTGAAAATCCAAAATAGATAGCAATATCATATCCCATAAAAAAACATAATTACAAGTTTCTTGTTATAATATGATGCAAGGGAGCACTAGTAGGGAAAGTAAAAATTTGGTTGCTAAAGGAGACCTTATTCAAAATCTCTTTTGCTTTGCATGGAAACAAGAAATTATAACTCTAGATATATGCAAATAACCATCTCTTTATAATAACTTGATTAATTAGCAATTTCTTTGCAACACATTATTTTTTTAAGAAAACTAAAATTGCCTAATAAAACTCATATTTTAGCATACATATTTCATTTCATTGCTAAAATTTTTTCTTAGATATTATTTACTAATTATAGTGATTGTAGAGATCAAATTAAAAAATCTGCATATGTGCTTAATGAGAAACTTTAATTTTGGCAACTTCTATTAGTATTTGAAAACATATTTAATTTTCCAAATATACGTTAAATATCAACACCTATTGGTTCAAGTGGTAAGGAGCTCAGTTCCTTAAGCAAGGTCTTGCGTTTAAGTCTCGTAAATGAAAAAAAAGTGCTAGCCCAAAAATTGGAGGTTATTAGGGGTGCAACTTGGACTAGGCTCAACTTCAACCCGGCCTGCCGAACCCAATTTAAAGCAGTGTTAAAACTACCCACTGTTAAACTCGAGCTCAAATTTTCGGGTTCAACCTGAACCCAAATTATATACAACACATATTTTTATATTTACTTTGTACTCCATATAAATCCAGTTTCATTCTCTCATATGTATTTTATTTATTTTATACCATATATATACAGTATTCCTCAAGTTTAATTATATAATATAATATTTTTATATTTTCTTTTAGGAAAAAGATTTTGGTTTAGTGGTAGTTTCAAGACAAAAAAAATAAAAACTATTTTTAGAACTTTAAATGTTTTATTTAGTGTTGTAATTTAACTACTTATGTAGGATGTTATCATTTGGTTGCTTCAATATGATATTAATGGTTAGATATTTGTTCTACTCCAAATAAATTTGTTGTAATATTATTTGACTTAATACTATGATTGTTGAATATTTTTTATTATGATTGTCATTATAAGGTTTTTCTTATAATTAGATATTAATATTTATGTATATGGTTATGATATTACTATTAAATTGCATAATAAGAAAATAATATACCCTTTCATTACCTTTTCATTACCATTTTATTTTCCAAAACAGGTTACTAGTCTACTCTTTTTTGGAAATGACTATTAGTCTACTTAATATAAAGAGAATATTTAAAAGAGATTTTTCTTTTTTACATTCTTAAGTACTATTGAATTTTTGCTTAAAAATAGAAAATTATCATATTCGATTTTTTTATGAAAGATTTAAAGATAAATAAGAATACGATAAATAACAAACATATAGAGTAATTTCAAACCAAATTCTAGCCCGAAACTCAATCCAAGCTCGAATTTCAAAAATAAGATTAGTAATTAAGTTTATAAACGGGGTTGAGGTAAACATGAGTTTCATAAGCCTGAGTTGCACCCCAAAAGGTTATTGTATGAAAAATATATACTTTAAATATATGCAACCAAGTAATTAGTTAGACTAAGAGTTATGTAGCACCACTTTGGCTAGACTGAAATAATCAATTAACAGGTGCCACTATCATAATAAAATTTCAATAGCATCTCCCTAAAACCAGTAAGGGGGTGACATAGAATACAACACTTGTAAACCCTACTTAATACATTTTCATTTACTATAATTAAATAGATAACATCTGCTTATGTAATATAAATCTCATAGCACATTCCATTACTATGCATACAAGATTCACTTACATGTTTATGTATAAATAAAAAGGAATAAAATTGTAACATGCCATCTCATAAGTGATATGTTGTAGCCACTTAAGCATTTGTATACTGTGTTTTCAAATAGAATCATGGTCAATGAATTATAAAAAAATCAAAAAGATGGAAATCCTGGAGCATAATGATGTATAGTCTATAGGTTGACTCTTCCTTAGCCTTATCTTGAACTTTACAACCTACCCTGTTATTTAAATAAAACAACAAATATATGAGTCTAAGCAACTTAGTATATAGATAATGGTTGATGAAGAACAAAAATTAGATTAAATTCTTAACACACATACTGTGACTATAAAAATAAATGTATTTCAAACCGCATGTCATTTATGACATGCACAACTTGATATTCATGTTAACCAAGAGTCATAAACAATTCTATTATCAAGTCCACAAAAAATCATGAACAACCTCATCCTCATTTCAATCAAAGGCCATGATCAACCATACACCACCACAACAACACAATTTCACACTCCCATGACATGTCTGTGCAATAAGAGTGACACTACTGCATAAGAGAATCCAGTTGACACATACTCCATGCCCTATAAATCTCAGTCAAACATAAGCAACAAGTTAGTTATATCACTAGAAGGTTAGGTATTAATTCATACATGAATTTAACAAATTAACTTTTACATTAATATTTCATCAAACTCACAATATACAATATATAGAAAATTCTTAAATTCCATACCAAATCTAAGCTAATACACTCTATTATCATGAAAAATCACTTTTTATTTAACTTGTATCACAAATTTTAAAAGCTCCCAAGTTCTAGCAATTCCATCCTCATGCTCCATAATGCCCAACCTAAAGAAATCGAAAATGGTGCCCATAGAGAATGTTAAGAAACTCACTTTTGCTCTCAAATTCAAGATTTTTTGGTAAAGAAATAATTTATTACTCATGTAGAAATTTTTGTCAAATCCTCAAGTTCCACCTCTTAAGTTTTGAAATCCCTAGCTCTTCAATGTCATTTGATGATTTAGAAGATAATTTGAAGCTTGATAGCGGAGTGGAGGAAGGGAGAAAATGGGGAAGAAGAATAAAGGAGAAAGAATATAAGAGTTTTGGTCGGCACCCCCTTAAAAAATTGCCGCCCAAAACATGGGACCTTTTTGTTATTTGCCTTGCTACTGTTTCTTTTGTAATACAAGTTGTGTTGCATAAAACATGCCCTTAGGTAAGAACATAGTTATGTTTTCAATAACACGAACCTTGTGACTCTATACTCCAATCCAAAGAAAATGTCCTCTTAGTAATAACACAAGCCGTGTTTGCTATATGCTTGCCTACATAGGAAATTTGATGGTTTTTACCCATTTAAAGCCCTTATACCCCCAATAAAAAAACCCCTCATATTTAACTTGTATGGTCACAAACCACTTTGATTGCATTTTATTTACCACCAATACATGCTAATTTATGCCAATTTAATGCACATACTATTTTCCATCAATTCACCTTCTGACGCGACTTATCAATTAAGATTTCTTCAGAAATGTTGCCCTTGTTGTCCTCATGACTTCACTAGGCACGTTGAACTCTGTGGTAGAACTCTGTACCTATTTTTATGAGATTCAAGATAGTTGTAGTGCCAAAGTAGTATATTATCTTCTCTAATCTAATACCAAACAAAGTTAAATCATACAAATTTAATTGTTGCAGCCAAAATAGGCCAAAATGTATGAATACAACACACAATACATGTCGCGCATCGTCACATGTGTTGTACTCCTATGAACTCAATGCATAGCAAATAACCCTATCAAATTAGTGCATTGCGCAACATCACATATCACATATCCACATGCATCTCATCAATAAAACTCAGTACATAAAATCATCATCAACATCAAGCAATTAACAGTGTACTACTTTACCCTACAACAAGGGAAGTCACCAGAAAAACTCCGGATTCTCAAAAATTATTGGCAAGAAACTTGTGGCCTACGCTGCTATTAACTATTATTGGCATGGCATATTGTAAGCCTTTTGCAACCAAATCCTTATTTGATTGTCAACGTGTATAAGCCACGAGGCATGAGACAAATAAATTTTGTCCATATATGGTAGCCACATCACAATGCCGTAAAACATTTGCCATGAAATACTTTTAAGCAACCAAAATTTACGCTTATAATTTCCAAAAACACAATCTTTTAGCGTGTCTTGTTGGTGTGTTTTGATGGGCACAAAAATTTTTAATCAAAACTTTTTAATAAATTTTTTTACTATCCGTAATTACCTTATTTTTTTAATTATTTATTCATACACAAATTATCTTATTTTTTAGTTATTTTCACATGACTACTCGTACAACTAACTTATCTATTTTAACTTTATTCTGTTGCACATCATCATTATTCCTATCATATCGCATCATTTTCTATTAGCTTAACAACATTTAGATTAAAATTTTTTTATCCCAAACCAAAAAAACCCATTATTTCAATCTTGCATATCATCCCAATAGTCCTACTAAACCTTAATGAAGGCCCAAAACCTAAAAAAAAAATGTGCAAAGTTTAAATAAGACTTAAAGATATAAAACACCCAAGCCAAAAAAAAGCCAGAGGTTGTCAAGCTACGTATACTTATATGGGATGCCGTACAAAAAGATTTAACAACTTATTATTTGCAAGTCAATTAAGGTGGATGAATCAATCCATGCTAATTAACTAAAAATGTCAATATTTAAACAAGCAAACAAAAGAGGGGGAAAAAAAAAAATCTGAAACCCTGCAATATTCAGTACTAATTAGTAAACAAGGTCCTCCTCCATTTCTTGTGAAAGGAATGAAGCTTTATCTTCTTCTTTTTCCCCACAATCTTGCCATCTGATCCAATCCGGACATTCCCTTGCATGTTGACGCCATGATGCTTGCTCTTCACACCCCATGTCTTGTAACGGATTTTGGAGGCCGCCTGCACCTTCATCTCCCTCCTCTTCCTTATCGCATCCCAAGAAGAAAAAGAAGAATTACCACTTCTATCTATACTCGTCTGGTATTTGGCAGTTTTCCTATGGCCCTGATAAAAGGAGGGGATGGTTGTCGTCCCCAAGTAATCGCCGTCGTCCCCCCAGAACAAAGAAACTATTGTGTCGTCGTAGTAGATACCGCTGTCTTTGTTTGGGTTCTTGATTTCAAGAAGAAATTCCACGGCAGTGCTGTTGCTGCTGCTGCTTTGGTTATCATCTAAGGAAGGGGCGTAGAGGTTGACGATGGTGTAATTGGGGTGCCTAGGAATCATGCTGAGCCATATGAAGAGGGCCAAGAGGCCTAGCAATACTACGATTTGGGTTAGCCAGAGATAAAAGCTTTTCGATTCTGACATTTTTAATTAATAGGGGAGTTGTGGTTTGGGAGCTAACTACGGAGATATATGGCTTTGTTACTGCGTTGGTAGAGAGACGAGAAAGAGAAGGGAAGAGATTTTGTTTTGTTTTTTTATTTTTATTCTTTTCTGATTTGAGCCTTCGGTCCAAGGAACATACAGTGTGCAAATTAAGTCTTGGGGGCAAAAAAAAACTTTATAATGCAAATAAGCAAAAATACAGGGTTTAATTTGCCGAAGCACAAAACTGTGAATTAGTAACAAAGAAAATCTATGAATATAAACCATTAAAATTTTCATTTTCACCTAATTAGTAACGATTTTTATTTAAATTACAATTTTTATAGCATATAAATAGTCAAAATTTGTTTATGATAAAGTTCTGTTGATTGATGTGCTCTTGAGTTATGGAAATTTACCAGAAAAAAAAGTTATAGAAATTTCAAATTGGAAAGCTTCAATGTGAATGACGTATTAATATTTGAGTAATGCTCCATCTTAAAATATAATGCATCGATTATATTCAATACCATCCGTCTAATCAAGGTTCCAAAACTTCGTTTATTTTGAAATCCCACGTGGGCCACACTTTTTTTTCTTTCTTTATTTTTTTTTTTTTGAGAAGAATGTGGGCTAAAAAATGTATAACCTTTAAAATTCACTGGAATCTATTAAATAGAGTTCTAAAACTGTTTGAAATTATATAAATCATTATTTTAGGTGGGGTGATTCGGAAGGTTTAAATATGTGATTTATAATTTGCGGTGTGTTTTTAGTAAATAAAGATTTTTAGTGGTTATGAACCACTCTCAAATGTTTTTATTTTTAGTCTCTACAAATTTTTTATTCCTAGCTATATACATAATAATGAAACTAATGAATAAGTTAATCACCAATGTATAGAGGCTAAACGAGCAAAATGTTTCAGTTGCTACAATTTGCGCTATTAAAGTGCTTCCTTTTAAAATTTAATATTTTGAATTAAAATTGTAAGATTTCGAGACTATTCTGTTTATGATGACTCAGAAGCAGCTGCGACCTGATAAGAAGCAGAGACGGTTTGGTTTACCTCGAAAATTAATAAGTTAATGAAAAATATATGCATTGATAGATAATAAAATTATGAAAGTCATTTGATGTAAGATAAAATTAATAGATAAAAAGACAAATTCTACACAAATCTTAGGTTTAAAATAGCTTATTATATTAAAAAAAGGAATTTCAAATTTCCTGTTACGGATAAATGTATGAAACTATGAAATCAAAATAAATAAATTTTAAAATCGAAAGTAATAAAAAATTTTACTTTTTAATAAAAATAATTTAAAAATTTTACAATAAACAAATAAATATCGTCTCTAGTCTTCGTTTCACAAGCTTTGTGGATGTTGGAGAAGTAAGATGCAGATCGGTGGCGTGAAGCATCTTCCAAAGTAGAAGAATTTGAATGACTAGATTAGATTCTTTCCTCATATTTTCATTTTCGCACTTTTCTTGCGTGAATGGGATACCTTGTTTCATGATTCGATCAACCAATCCATGAACGCTTTTTTTTTGTCCCAGTAAAAGTAGAGAGAATAAAACTAAAATAAATAAATAAGATATTTATACAAAAGATAAAGAAATAATTAAAATATAGATATATTAAAAAATAAGATAGATAATTAAGGCAAGGCATCATATCAAAATAATTAATTAGATAATTGAGAATTCGCATCATATCAAAATGTATTTCCCTTTTGCCAAATTAAGGGCAAACGCACCGGATGGGACGCACATATTACAAGGAAGCTGAGTTTTTGCTATTATAATTTTAGTTGCAAAGAGTTTTATCCGATTCCATTTCATAAGGACCAAATTTCCCATGGATGGGGTCATTTCCAAGAACAAGTCCATACTTTTTATCACAGGAATGTTTGGTTAACCCAAAAACTTTTCAACTTAAATTTTTTTACTTTCTATAAATATTCTATTTTTTAATTATTTCTTTATTTCTTCCTATACAACTATTCGATTTTTCAATCATTTCTACACAACTATTCATATATTTAATTTATCTATTTTAACTTTATTCTATTTACTCTTCATTATTATCCCTATTGTATGACATAATTTTCTCTCATGTTAAAAACTTTTCTCTAAAAACTTTTTATCAAATTCTACTTTCATTGCTATTTGATTTTTAAGAGAAGATTTTGCAACGATTGTGCAATAACCAGTTTTTGGGTCACTAATACTTATTAGCCAACATATAAAGGATGTATTTAGTAATGAATAAAACTTTTAATAAAAAGTTTTGAAGAGTAAAAGTTGTCAAATGATGTAATATGATAGGGGTAATGATAAGTAGTAAAGAGGATAAAGTTAAAATAGATAGGTTAGTTGTGTAGATAGTTGTATAGAAATAATTGAAAAGTAGAGTAGTTGTATAGGAAAATATGAAAAAATAATTAAAAAATATGATAGTGGTGGAAAGTGAAAAGTTTTAACTTGATATTTTCTGTTAATTGCCAAACACACCCAAAGAATTCACTTTTATGAAACCTTACTTTTATATAACTCCTTTTATTTTTAATATCTTGATAGTTGATAAAAAAAAATTCATTCCATATGTAGTGTTTAACATTATTTATATTATCAAGAAAATTCTTGCATTTGTTTAGTATTATTGTATATGAGTCTCATCTATAAATGTGTAAAATCAATGTAATTAAATTATTTATACTAAAAATCAATTTTAAGTACTATTTCAATATCTAAAATATCTAACATATTATACTACGTAGATAAATTACTAAATAAAACATTATTACATTATAATATATATGTGAATGAATCTAAATATTTTCTCTAATTTAAATATGAATATACTTATTTTTGAGCAAATCTAGTTCATGCACATAGCCCATGAATGCAGCTAATCTGGATGAAGCTTGGTCTCTTAGTTAAATAAACAACATTAAATATAATGAATAGATTAAATTTGACATCAATCATCAATATCTCATTGAAAAAAAATCATTCTTAAAGTATTTAGTTGTTGTATCTAATGACTTTGAAACTAATATATAAATCAACTAATTTCATAATATTCAATCATCCATATTGAACGAATGATTTAGATGGTTTACATGTGTCTTAACAACTTTGAAATTAACATATAAATATTGAAACTTTTACTATAACGATTTTACATATTTATAAAATAGGTGTATCCATACTTTTGATTTAAATGAAACTTATTTCTTTTCTCGATTTCAAATGATATTTATTTCTTAGGTAATAAATAATTCTAAGTTCAATGTTGCAAGAAATATATAAATGCAATCCTTAATGTAGGCGAAAACAGGGGAGTTTATCTAAGGTAGAACTCTCTAAGATTTTTTTTAAGAAAATCAAGATAACGGCATAATCCCACCGAATGCACATTTGCAAGGAGTATCAAGGAGCAGCTTCTTGCAAATATAGAAATTTATTAAATAAGAATGTTTCTATGAAACCTTTGTACATGAACAGAAAAATCAAAATTTGTTCATGAAGCTTCAAAATACAATGGGGAAATTGATCCCACCATGCGTGGATGCCACAATCCACTTGTAGTGCCAACTCTATACTGGTATGTGTTGCATAATTGCCTATGCGTGTTACAGTGCTATGGCCAAAGCTGTACGCCTGTACATATTAGGATAGGGCAATTTCATCAAAATGAAAATTCACAACAGACCTAATTTTTTCTGGATGGAGGCTAATGCTTCGGCCTCATTTTGAACCTCGGAACTCTTACATATACTTACAAACATTAGTTTTAATCAATCGTTTATTTAAGTGTTGACTATAATCATTTTTTATGAAAGCCTAGATTTACATAACTCTTTTAGGATTAGTTTTGTAAATATTTAAAAATCTTAGGAGTATTCTATTTGGCAAACCTAGAGGCTTAGTTATGAAAATTCCCTTTTGATAATATGAATGAAGTACTATATTCCGGATGACCCACTTTCTCAAATGTTCGCAAAGAAACTTTGGTTACTGGATTATTAAAGGAATAAAGAATCAGGGAATAATGAATACCCAAGAAGTGAATTTGCTCATATGCTTTATTTTTTAAAGCATATTCATGGTACAGACTACAAACAACTTTTTCTTCTGAGAGTTTGTTGAAGAGCAACCCAATTGGGTGGAATTTTTATGAATTGATTTGGTTTCTTCTTTTGATTATGGGAAAGGTTATTATATATATTAGAAATGAAACAATTGCAATGCTAATGAAAATAAGAAAAAAGTCTTTAAAATGAAAAAGTAATAAGATTATTATATATTGAAAAATGAGAAAATGTAGCATGAAAAAAAAACCATGTAGCTTGAGACACTCTTTAGTAACAACAGCAAGTGAGAAATTCTCTCTTTATACTTTTTAAAAAATAATTTGACATTTTAATTATCTAATTATCTTTTTTTTCATTTTTATACCCATTTCTAATCATTTTCTCTCATGATTATCCTATTTCTTCACACTTTTTTTTTTTTTTTTTTTTTTTTTATCATATGACATCGTTCTCACACTTTTCCAAAATATTCTCTTTTCCTCTTTTTACTTCCTTCTCACCCACGTTAACAAAAGGACCTAAGAAAGATCAGAAATATACGTCCTTAGATTTGCACAATGCCAAATATCTTCTCAATAAAACTTTAAGGATATATCATCAGTATATTTTTTATCTGTTTTATGAGATAATAAAATGGAAATGATCTATTGAAACCGGATTATGAAATCATGAAATAAAAATTTCCAAAAGAATTGATTTCAATGGATCACATTTAACACCGGTAAAGCAGCATACGCAACGCCCAGGACAAAGGCCCACATCCAGCTAGTATATCCCAACTTTATGAGCTCGCAACCCACTAAATTATTATCGGGCTTGGGGAACATCAATGTCCACGACCAAGACGGGTTGCATTTGAATCATTTGCTGCTATGA
The DNA here is from genome assembly GCA_035584095.1 of Annona squamosa. Lineage (NCBI taxonomy): Eukaryota > Viridiplantae > Streptophyta > Magnoliopsida > Magnoliales > Annonaceae > Annona > Annona squamosa. The sequence goes on along the minus strand of JAXCLR010000081.1, from coordinate 32,935,443 downwards.
TATAATGATAGTATTAATTTTTTTTTATTGTTATTCTGTTATTTTCTAGAGCTTTCTGAAATATTTGATTTCAAATACTAATTTCTTTAAGTTCTAAAATTTTAATGTTTGATGAAAAATCTATTCCATTCATTATTTCAATATCATTTTTGTTTAGTTCGATGACCAAGTTTCATTTAGCTCAAAAATAGGTATAATCACGTGTAAATTAGGAAAATGCTCACGTTCATTCATATATATATATATATATATTAGAATATAATAATATTTTATAGAATTATTTGTCCACATAGTGGTGATAGTTTAGATAATGAAACGTAACATTTTTTTTATAGAGAATGAAAAATGCTACTTAAATTAATATTTAGTATTAAATTATTTTGTTATATTAATTTTATAAATTTATAAATGAGACCTATACACAGTGATACTAAATGAATAAAAGAGTTTCTATAATAATATAAATTAGGGGTGTTAACGGATCTGGTTGGACGGGTTGAAGCCTAATCCTAATCCTCACCCATTTAAAATATCTCAATCCTAATCCGTTTATTAACTCATTTAAAAAACCTCAACCTAACCCATTTACAACTTATTTAATAAACAGATTGGCGGGTTGTTAATGGGTTGTATAGCGAATAACTTGAAAGCCTAAACTCTAGCAAATGATGATCTCGCGGCGAGAGACGAGAGGATGTTTTTGGCATAGAGCAAATGAAAATAGGGCGGTAATGGGAAAATGGAATTAGGGTGGCAGTAGAAAAATGAAAATTAAGTGACTTAAGGAAGACTTAGAAAGAGAAAATAATCAAGGGTTTTACATGTATATATATAAAATTTTTATGAGTTAAGCGAGTTAAATATGTTGAACAAATTAAACAGGTTGAATAGGTTAGATGGGTTAAATAGGTTACTAAAAGGGTTGACGAGTTATAAAATCTCAACCTTAATCCATTTATTTAATTAAACAGTTAAACGGGTTGATGGATTATAACCCATTTATTCGAAAATCATAACCCAAACCCATTTATAAAAGGGCTAGACGATTGGGTTGATGGGTTGACTATGACCATTAGCACCCCTAATATAAATGATGTCAAATATAATGGATACGGTGGATTTTCTATAAATTATTAAAATATTAAAATTAGAAGTGATTACATAAAAGAAGAGTTTCATAGAAGCATTTTCATTTAAATAATCACTCCAATTAATGTTGAATAAATGTATTTAGACAACCTTACAATGAATTTTAAAAAGTAAAATACCTACAAATCAAATACATTATCAATTACAACAAAAAAATACATGCTCAATATCTTGTCTTGATACATGGCATGCTTTTCAAATCAAAATTTTTAATCTCCACAATTATATTACTTTTAATCATTTCGTCACATATTCCCTTCTTTTTAGTCATTTTTATATAATTATCCATACAATTAACCTATTTATTTTAACTTTATTTTTCTTTACTCCTTATCATTATCCATATCATAGCATATCATTTTTTCCATTTGAAGAAATTTTATACCAAATACTTTTTGTCTAGAAAATTTATAATTTCCCAAATGCACCTATAATATAATATAACAGATTTGAAGTAATAACATTTTAGTTTTGTAGTTTATAAGAATCATGGAATCTATTTATTTTAACAAAAAAACCATTTGAAACGAAAATAATAAGTTAAGTTTAAAGAAAATAGTGATGTGAGATATTTATTCGCTTATTTTTTTAATGTAGATATTTATTCACTTTGGAAGCAAGAATATGATAAATACTGATAGTGTTATAGATATTTATATATAAATACAAAATAAATAACATAAGGAGTTTTGATTTGGTTACGAGACAATTAGTGGGCCCCATTGCTACGATAATCCATCATTTATTATATAACACCCCACTCTCGGGTGCCATGAATAAGTCTACTAGATCAAAGCTAAGAATACCATAATAAATAAAATCTCTCAAGATAGAAATTATACCAAGATACAAAACCATATAAATTTAATTAATACATCTCAAGTCTACTTCTCATAAAGTCAATATACAAATTTGGTGTCTATCGTTTAATATAAATAAACATTATAAGGTAATTTCAATAAAATCTAAACTTCTTTGTCCTTTGCCCTGCTAGTTTCACCTGTTTTCCACGTTGATAGAGGCTCTAGTTTAGCATTATATTCCCATGTTTTCACTAAAAAAAAAACTATGTGAACTGAAAGTTCAGTAAGGAAATCTTTTTAAATTCATTTTACAATTATTTTGATTTTCAAAAACAAACATATCATCTATGTTGTCTTTTATCCATAGTAAACTTTAAGTAATAAGAAATTAAACATCCTTATACATGTGCATACATGTGTCTATTTAAAATCATATCTTCACATTGAAGACATTGTCATTTGTTTGTGCTTGCGTGTAGCTATGCTACATATTTATGAGCTAATTAATCTTCTTTTGTAGTCCTGAAGTTGTTATCCTATTATTATCACAATATTTTACTACTTGGCGGTAAATCCAATATGCAATTATGCATCATACTTATGCAATATGATTAATGCACTACTTAGATTCACTACTTAATATGATTAAGGATATTTTGAAATAATCATGCTCAAATTTGAATAAAACCAACTTCAAAGAAAGTTTCAAACTTAATAAATAATCATATTTTATAACAAATCATAATATGCAATATAATATTTTTAAAGCTATTCTTTGTTAAAGTTTGCTTACCTATAAGTAAGCTTGAAAACTCTTTTTTTCCAATATTTCGGAGTAGCTTCAAGTCTCTTTTCTTAATTTTCATCACAACATGCTTATAATTACACTTGTTTTTCTTAACTATTATTTAAAATTTTATTTATGACTTTTTCAAAATTTTTCAAAATTTTATTTAGTCAAAATTCATTTTTTCCATTTTTTCTTATTTTATTCTACTTTAAAATAACTTTACTTCTTACTATGTGTGAGAAAATACAAATTTAAACTTATATTCTTCTTTAAATACTTTTTTTAATTTTTTAATTTTTTCCATTTAGATTTAAAGCATCACAACTTTAAATAACTTTATTTATTATATCTTTTTATGAAAATTCATAAGTTTAAAATCATTTAAGCTTTTAACTACTAATTTTAATTTTTTAGGTATTTTCATAATTTTTTGCATTTTTTATTATTTGACTAGCTGGCAACTGCCCACCGGTCAAATTGGTGTACCAGGCTAGTGGGTTAGGTTGGTGGCCTATGCTGTGGACTAGGCTTAGTTTTTGTAATTCGGGCTTAATTTTTTGTAGGCTTGGGCCTAGTAAGCTTGGCTTTTGTGCTTCCTGGTTCAATGGGCATGGTGAGATGAGCTTAGCCACCAATCATAAGCTTTATTTATTTGTTTATTTTCAACAGTCCGTATTCTTCGACTAAAACACTTTAGATCTCTCAATATAAGTTTCGGCTTTCTAAAATTTTAGGGTAAGCTTATAAAATTATGTTTTATAATGTGGGCAATCAATTTCTCAAAATAACTTCTCTATCATTAGATTTAGCATAAGGGGTTTAATAAAGGGTTAAAATTAAATATTATATCAAATAGCTATCCAACTAATTTTCAACAAAATTCATTCATCATATACAATATAAAAATTTCAAAGGATGTTTGTAATGATTCTGATTATTATTTTTATATTCATATTTTCTTATAATTTTTTTGTATTTTTATCTTAAAATACATATTCACCACTCTATATTATGTGTAAAAATCACTATATCTAAGAATCCATAATTCTGATTAAATTGAAATTTTGCAAGGAGGCTAAAAAAATAATTTTCTTGTAATCAAATGGTCAAACTTCTCTGATCATACCCAAAAATGTGTTTATTCCATCGTATTGCATTTTATGCCATTTATTTGCTACTCTTCTTTGAAATAAGCAAAATTAAAATATCAACAACTTCAATAACACTCCTTTACTAATTAACCATGCTAGAAATATTATGAATGACTTAGATTTAAGAAACGAGTTGCACATATTGTAAAATCAATAAGATTAATCAAATAAGAATTTTATGCAGTGTACCTTCAATTCTCTTTCTTCTTCGTTTGTTTGTCGCCTGCAACCCACCTCACGTTTCCACCCAATTTGATATTAATGGAGTTGTTAAACGACTGAGATTAAATGTCATAATTTCCACAGTTTATATATTACATACACACACACATGAGGGTTGTTCCTATGTAGCACAACTACAGTTGCCCAAAAAATGGGCCCCACATATATTAAAATACAATGAAATTTTGTATAATCATTTATCCATATATAAGTCATACTTTAAATAATTTAAATGTTGAAAAAATCACTTTAAACTTGTTATTTACATTATACTATTTTATTAGATTGAATTTGTACCATTTCTAGATAGGATCCATACACATATCTGATTGGGATAAATATTAATATGGTAATAAAATATATTATTATAATACAATGGATGAAGTAGATTTTAATTTTATTATCATATGGGGTCTATTCCAATGCCACTGCACTGTAACTATGGTACAATGGCTTTGCACTTGATAATTTTTTCTCTCTCTCTATATATATATATCAGTAATATTCAGGTGCAGCATGATAATCAAATCATAATCTACTATGCCCAATGTATTTAAAATAATATATTCTATACCATACAAATTTCATCTCAATCAGATATGTATTGGGCCCCATCTGAAAATGGTATAAAGTATGTGCTAAAATAGTTTGATATAAATAACAACTTTAAAGTGGTTTTTTCAACATGTAAACCATTTGCTATAAAATTTATATATGGATAAATGATTATATAAAGTTTTATTGTATTTTAATATGTGAGGGGCCCATTTTTGAACAAATGTACCATTATTCCAGTGCAGCAGCTCCCTATATGTGTGTGTGTATATATTAATACATACCAGTATATTCATTTACTTTGACAATGACCTTTACATATTAATACATACCAGTATATTCATAATTATTTTCGCATACCATTTAAATTCCTTTAAAATTTTATTTTTTATATTATAAATATATGGTACGACCTATAAAACCATTTCGCACCATCTTAAAGATTTCGCGGCTTTCTCGCTCTAATTTTCACCATTAATTTCCATTATCTCCACTTTTTTGCTTTGAAAACACTCATGGGTTTTAAACTCGAATACATAGCAATCGCAAAACAATTCACAAACGTGGAGGATCTGCTTGCTCATTGAACCACACCTTGCAATTAATTATGTTGGAAATATTCGGTGGGTTTTGATTGTTTTTGTCAGCATATATGCAAGCTACTGCACCGTAATTCTTGTGTCCGCAGCAAAATCATGTATTAAAATATAATAATATTTTGTAAAATTATTTATTTATATAAAAATATATTTTAGAAGGTTTAAATACTAAAGATACAAATTAAAATCAATATTTACATGAAACAAATTTTCAGATGAAATTCATACACATTAAGATTTGGATGAAAATTAATGCGATACTAAAATAAACGATTTTAAATATAATTTGAAGGTTTAGATATTATTTTATAATCAATTAGATTCCATTTATAACATACTGCATTGAAATTATGTAAATTATGTTGCAATCTAAATGCACTTGAATATTATATATATGTATCAAATATATTTTAAAATTTTAACTATTTAGAATTTTTATGTATATTTATGATTCTAAAATTCACTTTCATTAAGAAATTTTATATAGTATAAACTTATTCTCGAATTTATTCTCAATGTTTAATATTTTTATATCCACTACTAAATAATATTAAAATTTTTTAAATATAAGTTTCGAATTTAGTAAAGTTGGGCATCACAAATCTATACATAAGGAGGAATATTATAAATTGATAAAATTTTAAGTATAAAAAAAACCAATGGTTGTTAGTTAAATAACAACCCATTTGTACATGATTATTACTATATATATGGAAACAGGGAATGGTTCCACAAAACTTCACCCAATGCAAATGAGAAGAGAAATAAATAAATAAATAAATAGACAACAAGGACCGGATGAGAACTTGGCAATTAAAACCGGGTGAGTGGCAGCTTCATCATCGATGCTGGGTGAATGTGAAGTAGCGGATCAGCTAAGTAGCTAGTAGAAATAAAAGCCACATCTCTTGCCCTTGGATTGGGCTAATATCTGGCCATCAGCTCCAACCATCACGTCGCAGCTGGCGTCCATCCGATGCCTGTGGCTCACCCAACTTGCCACCTTGAATCGAATGCTCGACGTGAGTTCCAAACGAAATCCCACCGTCCCATTCGCAATGTACTGTCTCCAGCTCTCATCAGCCACTAGCAGCGTCGCCCCCTCCAACGTCCCATTCACCACCGTCGTCGTCTTGGGCGGCTGATAGAAGGGAGGCATCACGGGCGCCACCCCGATTCGCTGATCCCGGTAGTAGACCGTGCCATCCACAGCATCGTAGTAAATGATCACGTTCTGGTTCGGATTCCGAACGGAGACATTGAAGGTGATGAGTGTGTTTTGGAAGCCGTTTTCGGGGTTGAGGCCTGAGGCGTAGAAGGCGTTGGTGTAGAATCTGGGACGGTGGGGGCGAAGACTGAGCCAGAGGATGAAAGCGATGAGGCCTAAGATGAGGAGGAGGCCAAGGAAGCAGGAGCAGATGAATTTGGAGACGCGGGTGGTGAGGCTATCCCTGACTCGACGCACGTAGTAGCGGGTCCGAGGGTGCTTGGGAGTTGGCCTTCTGGGGGCTCCAGGAGGAGCATGGTAATCGTAAGGGCGGTGGCCGTCCACTGGGATCTCAGTACTGTTGAACGTGGACATGTTATTATGAAGAGGGGTGTGAGTGTGTGACTGAATACAGTACTTCCAGCATTGGATCTTGGAAGGGTGGTAGATTTTGTAGCAAGGAATGTGGGGAAAGTGGGTGAAGCAAGGAAGGAATGCTTTGCTCTCCAAGGAATTCAAGTTCTAGTTAAAAGCTAGCTTCCACATTTATATATAAATTTACATATATGCTGACAGCAGGCATGCACATGCTTGCTTTTAGAAAATGCATGTGGTCCCAACTTACCAACATTATTTGCAGACAAATTGTTAATGCGGCTTTTGCAAAGTTGATCATCTAGCTACACGAATGAATGCATGGTCCATGTCTGCTCGAGAATAGAAGATGTTCTTGCACAGTGGGCAAGGTATTGTAGTTACGGTATGACAACTGTATGTCAGAGGAATAACAGATGACTTCAGCTTTGGTACACCAAAAGGCTCGAATATTTTTGTTAGTAGTAGCTCATATATATTTTTTAATGGATGATAGGTGGCCCTTCTATCTGTAAAGAAGAAACATAGTTGCACAGACATATTTCGTTTGCCGGAATTGCATGTATTTAGTTTTTAGTTGCTTGCGTAAAGCAAAATCGTGTAAGCTTATTAATTAAGTCGGGCTTTTGCATATAGTTTTCTCTCAAGTTTTTTTTACTGTTATACTGTTATGCTTTAATTTTGACCTTATAAAATTCATATTTGAAGCATATGATTTAAATTTAAAAAAATAGGCTACTTTGGTCCCACACCAGTTGCAAAAATATCTTTTTAAACACTAAATAGATTACAAAGTTTGATAAAAATTTCATTATGGGTCACTTGTTTTTTTATCGACGTTATTGAAACTGGATTTGATTTGCAACAGTAGGTTCATCGGTTCTCAGTCACTAAAATTGAACTTGTTGGTTTATTTATTTAGGAGAGCTGGTTGGTATTTTAGTTGGGTGGTAGAACCATTACATCAGATTCCATCAATTGCAGCAAAAATTTTTCTCGCAAGCATCAAAACTTCCTTGTCATTTCCTTTTGGTGACAAAAAAATTATGCTGGATTTGTTGCCTGAAAATTGTCGCATTTAGGCAACGATAACAATATTCTACAAAAAATTCAACGTTATTGCTGCTTTGTTTGTCCAATTATTATTTTGGCTAATTACAACAAAATTTTGGTTGCATTTGTTGATGATTTACAAAATTACCAAAAAATAAATGTGATAAGCTGAACCCAACTTCAAAAAATATATAAAATCATACTAAATGTAAAAAATAATTTTATTAACATGAAAATTTTTTTAACCTCTATTTTTCAGACGAATATCACTTTTGCATAGCTCATTTGAATATCTACCAACTAACAAAATTACATAGCTCATTATTTTTGATGACTCATAGATCAAAAGCTAACAAGTGCTTCTTAAAGGAGTTTATAATAATGCATTTGTAAGATTTTTAAGAACACATTTATCAAACTGCATGCATTGAACATAAAAATAGATGGAAAAAACAATAGGCAGAACATAATTGAGATGGCAGATTTTTGGGCCTATGAAAGCAAAGACAATCGTCAGAGAGTGGAAAATGTTACACGTTCAAATTCTGCAGCTTTATTAGAAAGCAAGTAATCCAAGTCTTCTCTTGTGCTTTCCTGATTTACAAAATTTGGAGATTTTCAAACTTACTTCTCCATCTAGATTCACAGTCTGTACCAGTAACAGGACTCACAACTTGAGCATCAATGTAGAATGACTATTATATTCTTTTAACTCCAACAATTCCGAAAGAAATATAAAAGTGGAAAGGAAGGAACAGAATCTCAATATAACAGACAACATCAAAATTTGAACTTGCAAGTAACAAGAGATTTGAGGAGAAAATTTCATCTTATTTAATCAAGAGAACTACCAATACAATAAGATTCAATAGGTCATATATAATATGAATTTCCCTAAATTTATTCCATGATTTGCTAGTAAAAGTGCAAAGTTAGTGTTAGTTAATGTGTGGTTTGAATCATTACCTCCAAACAATAAGAGTAACCAACCAAGCAATCCCAAAATTTTGAGTTTAGTCAAACATTAAAGGGATTAGGGATATTAGCACATGTATGAATGTGTATACATCTCCTTTTTTATCACATCATTTTAATGTCTCCACTTGGATTAAAACACACATTTCAATATAACAAAGTGGTAAAAAGAGATCATTATCTTGTAAGATCTAGATACAATGACAAGCAAAACAGAGAGAAGACAAGCCAAGGTGGATGTAACAGCCCAGAATTGAATCCCACACCAAAAGGGAAGAAAGTTTCTGGCAAGTTTTTAGGAATTTATAAGTGGATCTCAGGTTAAATATAATATGACATATTTTAAAGTCATGTGGCCGAGCAGCTAGGCCAGAGTAGGCAATACCACACTATTGGATACATAACTTATAGGTTCAAGATAGTTTTTCTGGATCCAAACATTACAGTGGAGGACCACATGAATAACTATGAAATAATTTACATAAAAGACCTAATCAAATGAAAAAATACAATATAGTAATGTATGAAGCTTCTCCATGTTAACCTACTGACAAATCTAACCAAAATTGGCAAGAACACTCATACCACCATCTATTTATTTTTCATAATTAATACTTTCTCTAATAAAAAATAATAATTATGAAAAAGGACACAAAAGAAATAAACATAATCTTCTTGCATTCTACATTAGTTCCATATAGGTAACAAGATCTAAATAGTGAGAAAATAAAATGAGAAAAATGAAAAGAAAAACACAAATAGGTAGGAAAATAACAACCTTCAGTTGAATGAGTTCTCCGTTATAGTAATAAGGAAGATCTATTGAAAAGGGAGGTAAGGTGTCTCCATTTTATTTGAAAAATCAGCAAAAGGATTTTAATTAATGTAGAAAAAGCCTTAAGAGATTTCCGGATTAAGAGGAATGAGAGGTCTATTGTAGCGATTGGAGAGAGAGAAGCAAGGTAAAATCCTTCTTTTCCCTTCAAATCTGCGGAACGTAATGCATTGGGATGCCTAATTGCATAATTTAGTTTGGATAGAACATCGTAGGCCAATAAAAGGAAGAAAAGCGTCATTTGACGCTGCTTAGATGCATGATTCCAAACATAGAAAAGCGTCATTTGAAGCTGCTTAGATGCATGATTCCAAACAACGGTAGATGCATGGATAATACCTCACACGAGAGATTTAAGGATAGACCCAACAAACTTCATACAAACCCCAATTCCATTAATCGATGGTTGACTCGAATATAATATATTAATAGTTTTAATGATTGGGTTGTGACAGTTTATAATTTATTTTTTTTATATAATAATGTAAAGGTAACCTGTGTACTTGTGATTTTAAAATGTAAATGAGTATTGCTTCATATTTCTTAAAATAACATAGAAATATTTTTTAAGAAAATATTATATTTAAGTATTAAAGGAATCAATTTGGAACTAAAACCGGAACCGACCCTATAGGTAATGGGTAGGATAGGGTATACTAGGAACCGAACCGACAAATGGATAGAGTAAGGTAGGCTTTTTGCAAATAGATTATGGGTAGAGTAAACACTATCCGAACCAAACTGACCCAATTTACAAGCACCAAAATGATCACTACCAAAATAACTTCTAAATCAACATAACAAAGCTTTTGTTATAAAATTCAAAAAAATTTAGCAACTGCAACCAATTTAACAAGATAGCGAAACAACTTACCAACACAGGCATTATAAATGAAGAAAGCTCATCAAAGAAAGGCATAAAAGAATCAGTGGTATTAGCTACTGATGACCATATAGCCACTGAATTGCTATGCAAAAATCTATAAATAGAGACCTTGGCCTCTCATTTTCCACACGACTTCATTCCCAACTACGCAAGCTTCCTTCAAGTGCTCGTTGCTCTCCCTTTCCCAAACTTCTCTTTTGAATCTTGCTTAAAGCTACCTTCACTCCACCAAAAAAAACTAAGATCCTTCAAAAAAAATCCTTTCTGATTTCCTAGCTTGGATTGAAAAGCAAAACAATCTCGCTTTACCCCATACAGAAAATCTATAAGTAGTAGATGATTAAAAATCTAGGGTTAAGTGTTTCTCCTTTATTTTCTAAAAAATCATCTCCATTTCATGCTCACTCTCATATTTTTACCCAACCCAAATCTTTGTATTCAAATGAGGCCATCATGCAAAGTCATTGTGCTATCAAAACAAAATGTCAAATCCCAACTTATTTTCACAATATGAGAAATTAAATCATGATGAATCTACATGGATCTACATGATAGATCCTATTTTTACTTTAGCAAGAGGTTCCTATAAAAGATCTAACACTTGCATTTTGTTCCCACATGAGGATTACACATGATCCACATAACCTGTTAGGTGGTATCAACCTTTGGACATATGATATTCAAAAGAGAGTGAAGTGATCTTGCATTATGAAACTATAAAAACTCATTAAGCCAAGACTAGGAGCATGCTAGATCTATTGCGATCTGTAGACATAATTTTTATGCAACTCAGATTTGGAAGCCATACAGGTAATTCCAACCCATATCTCTCCATTTAGGCTAATCCAATATAAGTTTTCCGATTAGGCCTGATGTTTCCTAATTGAAACCACAACCCTCCAACTGGGCTCAGGATCTTCATTTGTGCCCACTTCAATCCATTGAGCCAAAACATTCACTTTGGCACCAATCTAGCCCGTTTGAACTCATTCGAGTCCAAAAGCCTTATTTGGGACCATTTTGGTCCCACTTGGACCTAAACCCTCAAGATGGCCCATTTTGGCCCATAATCTTTTAATTGGGCCCAAAGCATTACAGATGGCCACTTAAGTAAAAAATTTTCAATAAGCCCACTCAAGCCTTAAACCATTCATTTGGACCAAAAATATTTCACTCAAGTCTAGAGCTTTCCAATTGGCCCAGCTAAGCTTAACATCCTTTAACATGCTCAGTTGCGCCTAAACTCTTTCGTTCACCTAAGTAGGCCCAGTTGTGTCTAAAGTCTCCCGATTAGCCTCAAAACCTTATAATAAGTCCAGCTAGGCCTAAACTCTTTTCAAAGACCTAGTGGGACCTAAAATCCTTATGTCCTCCCTGATGGGCCTAAACTCCTTTTAGTTGACCTAAGTTAGCTAAAACACATTTTCAAATTTTGTTAAAACCAATTTTCTTGGTAAAACCATCTAATGCTCAAAAATCCAAAAGTTGAATATGAGACATGTTGGCTTATTGAGGATCTAAAAGTTGAATGTGGAAGATGTTGACTTGTTGTGAGAGATTGAATACAAGAAATGCTGGCTTATTGAGTAAATTCAGAAACTGAATGTAGGATACACTAATCTAGAAATTCAATGTGCACTCAACTTGCTATGTAAAGTTACTATTGCAACCAACGTGCCCCTCATTAGCCTCGAACTAATTCATAGCTAGTCGACAAGTTAAAGTGTAAACTCTCTCTAAGTTATGGCATGTTCTACTGATCCTAAGTTGTTGGCTTAACCCAAAAGGAGAAGGGTGTATTGAGTTCTTTAAAAATTTTTTTGCTAATTAAAACTTAACTCCAGTTTAATCAAGTCTCCTTGAATGAAACAAATAGGGCTAGTGCAAGAGAGTAAGAGAACCAAGATAAATATACAAGAGAGTGCAAAAAATTGTAATTGTTCGATCAACACCCCTATTCTACTCTTCGAAGCACACCCTTTGTGTCTTGGGTTCCACTATCTCATCAACAATACAACTTAGAGCCTCGGATCTTTTTTAGATTATAGCTCTAATGGGCTTTTACAATAACCACACAACTAATCAGTGAGTACCATTCCAACTGAACACTACTTGTATTTTATCTTGGCCTTGATCTTCAAAGCTATGCTAAGTAATTAATTGCAATAAAAGATTTGAGATAAAACAAAAACTACACATTACAAATTTGTGGAGAATCATTGAACTACATTAGCAAGGTCTAAACAACGCAAAGAGAATATGAACTTGAAGCTTTCTTCGATGAACTTGAGAGACTTTCTTTGAAATCTATTGAATGAAGCTTTGAATGCTTATAGCTAGGAAGGTGAGAGTTTAATGAATGTCTTAGCTAACCCTCACTACTCTACATGACATCTCTAGATTTGAAAAAATCTTAAACATTAAGTGGTAGATGGATCACATTTAATGCATCAACGTTCAAAAAATTTATGACCAATATGACTAAAGTTGCATTTAAAAGTTAACCTGCCCTACAACTTCATCTAAGTCGTAGTTTGAGTCAACTTTAGTATTAACTTTGGTGCTTCATATGCTTCTAGATAGAATTCCTTCAAGCCTTGGTCTTCTAGTCTTAAGTGGAGTCGACTTAGAACTTAAGACTTCACTTAAGTCATGAAGTCGTCTTACTCCTTGGAATCTTGAATTTTCTTCATTTGATCTTCTAAGTTTCATGGTTTAGTCTACTTTATGCTGAACTTCACCCAAATCGCAACTGAAATTGACTTTAGTAAGACTTCATACTTGAGAAAAAATTTTTAGGTTTTCACTTGTTCTTCCAAGTCGCATTTTTTGGATTGACTACATGTTGAACTTCACCTAAGTAGCAAGCAAAGTCGATTCGGCATGCGACTTCAAATAATGCTTGTAGTTAGAGGGATTTTCTTGGCCTAAAGGACTCTAGGTCTCTACTAAAGTTGAATTCAGTATTAACTTCTTCCAAGTCGTAGATGGAATTGGCTTAGACTACAACTTCAACTGTAAAACTGTCTCTTAAAATATTTTCCTCTCTCAAATTTGTATCTAAAGTCAATCATGGAGTCAACCAGGCTTGATACTTGACTCAAGTTTACTTGATTATGCGACTTTAGTTGCTTGAACTTCAAATTTGAAAATTCTAAGTATTATGCACAAAATTAAAATTCTTTAGTAGTCTTCAACTTCTCAAATTGGTTGTTAATTATCAAAATTCAAATCTTAATTTGTGATTTATATTAGTTGAGTCCACAGCAACACATACCCACCCATTCTTTTGAGTCACACCACACGATGTAGTATACTAATCTCTTTTCCAGTCTAGCATGCGGTAAAATAACCTCCAATTATTTTTGTCAATTATGTTGCATGATCAATATGCAACCCACTCAAATCATGTGCATAGCAACATGCACTCACCCTTTTTGAGTCATGGCATGTGCCGACATGTACTCACCATATTTATAATTTTTCAAACATCGTTTTCATGTACTAATAAAGTTGTAGAAAGGCCTACACATTTTATTCTTATTTTAATAAAATTGTAGTTTTGAGTAAATGGACTATTGTATTCAACTCTTTAATCAAGAGTTTTCTCAATAAAGATATAAAATCAGAGTATGAAACATAATACAAAATGCTTTTGTGATATTCTTAGCGGACTTAGATAAAAAAGTTAACTGCTTGAAAATTTTTATGAGGATACTAATCAAACATTTATTTCTCAAAACTATGGGAGATAAGGTAAATCTAACTAGACCAAAAAAAAGGCCAAAACAAATAGTGAACTCGATGTGAAAATCCTTTCCCTTCATCTTTAAGAACTAAATACTATTATCTTTTGATAATTTTCTTTCTTCTTGATCTCTTGCTATTGATGTTTATTAGTATTCTTTCGTAGTTCTTATAGTGCATTCGATGGCTTTTGGATTCCTACCAAATGGAGGTTTCATTGTCGTTGAGCCATAGAGCATGATGCAACTATTCTGCATCGTTTCATTTAGTTACTAGAGAAGCTCGAGCATTGTGTCTATCAACACATCAATTACTCTCTAGTGACAATTGTCTTGCAGAAAGGAGAATTAACCAACTTTGCCAAAGGAATGATGCAATGTTCAAATCCCTCATGTCACTAATAAGACTATTGGAATTAATACTCATGTAGTCAAGTCCGTTACTGTCTCCTTGGCCATACCTAATCAACCAACATAGTGTTAGCTTGCACCTACTCAAACAAGTCGACCTACTTTGCAATTTAGCTTTGTCAAGAAGTCTACCCATTTGTTTGTACCACGGGCTCACCCGGTAATGCAACGACCGGCACTTGTTCAAATGGGAGACCTTCTTCATGACTTGACTCTATACGAAGGCCTTCTCGTTGGTCTATTGTGCCACATTTGGCAAAGGCTCGCCAATCTATTGCACCTTATTCAGCATGAGTGTGTCAACCTAGAGGTACCTTGCTTACCGGCATCTATAAGGTTGTGCACAAAGATGCTTCAAACCTTATCTGGTCTATCCATATTCCCCAATCTTGTCATCCTACTTTGAAAACTGTCCAACTTGCTTCTTAATCTCCCCATGATATTACTCGAAAGCAGGAAAAGAAAAGAAAGTCTGCTAGGTTCACCAACCTACTTGATAAATTATCTGACCAATTTTTCAAGGAGACAATTGATTAATTCCTCAAGAACCCATTGTCGTCCAATCTAACTTGGACACCTTGCAATTTATTATTCCAAATTTGATGCATTAATCTTGTCAATGTTCCAATACGAAGGTCATGGTCAATCAGTCAAATGTAGCTTGGTCCCATCCAAAAGCTGAAGTCCCTTCTTGATTTGATCAGTTGGTTATCCCTAAGGAGACCCAACCAAAGAATTAGGCCATCGCTAAGAACATTGGAATTCTTAGTCTACATCAAGAAGACATAAGAAGAAAATTCAACAAACTAAGCAAGTTTGGAGGATATCTTTCTTTATGAATTTATATGTCTTACTACCTTTGCCTCTAGAACCAAGGTACAAGTTGCTTTTTCATCCTCAATAAAAAGCAGCCCTTAGAGGAAGCAAGTTAAGATTGTCAAACCAAAGCAGCCATTAAGGCCAAAGCTCACTAAGGTTTAGTAGTATTCTTCTAAGCTCCATATGATGTATCCACGTTTGATGCTCAATTTAATCCTAAACTTTATGCACGTGAATTAATTTACCTCACTGATTAGGTTAAGGGGGAATATGACTTATGTACGTGTTAAAATCCCAACTCATGGTGAACATCGAAGGTCACATCCTGAGAGATAAGTCAAAAGAAGTTCTTATTATATGGCAGAAGTCAACATGGCGAATATTATTCAATCAAGTACTTAAGTTTTAAAGATGGAGACTCAACCAAAGGCGGTTGCAATGCCTATAATGCCAACCTTTTGTAGCTTGTCGCATTCTAAAGGCTTCACCACAACTCCTCTAAAGGGCACACTTGTGTTCGCTTATGCGGTGCATAAAGAAAAAGAGGTTTTGGCGCCTAAGCCTTAGTTTATTCATAATCTCCAAGAAGAGATCAAGTGAATGAGAGGGGCCATGAAGAATTAAGGAGGACAAAAGGCAACAAGTTCTCCCTCTCCACAATTACTAAAGAACCATCAATCAATTCATCAACTGAAAGGACTTTTCAAGATACGAACTGAGTAAGATGAGAATGCAAAATATGACTATGGTTACACAGGTCAACACACTTATGGGTTCCCTATTGGGATTTTCAATAGAAAAAGAGATGGTACACCAATTAGTGGCTGAATATCTTCGCCACTAAACACCTTAACTTACCAGTATCCCTACAATCCTTTGAAAGTTGAAGCAATAAAGGATTCAAAATCTGCAAAGGTTCAAAGGTTCAATTTAATAGTACTAGAAATGCATTGAAGCATTTGACATCATTTCATTGTGCCATAAGCAATTAGATGCACCATTCAAATTTTTGCGTTCAAATATTCCTAAATACCCTTTATGGTGATGACTTTCAATGGTACATATTTCTCTCAACTGACTTGGTGTATACATAGAAAAAGATGAAGGAAATATTCGCTTCTCTATTCATCGATGTGACATAAGAAGTGCAAATATCAAAGTTAACGACTTTATCTCAAAGAAAAGATGAATCGATTAAGGATTATATCACCATATGACAAAAGACTACTGTTAATCATTGTCAGGCACCGCTATCTCAACCAATAAAAATTTAATCTCTATCAAAATATCATTAAGGTGGAGGTTTCTTTGCTAATGAATGAGCAGTTGAATGCATTCTAAGCCTTAACCATAGATGCTTACCAAAAAGAATATCTATTGTCTTAACAAAAGTCTTGGAAGAAAGAATCTTCCATGACAACAACATTTAAAGAAGAAGAGAGATAGAGAAAATTTTATCAATATTACAGAAGTCAAGA
This sequence comes from Annona squamosa, assembly GCA_035584095.1. Lineage (NCBI taxonomy): Eukaryota > Viridiplantae > Streptophyta > Magnoliopsida > Magnoliales > Annonaceae > Annona > Annona squamosa. Next base: position 32,918,389 of record JAXCLR010000081.1, on the reverse strand, counting down.
GACAATGATATAAGGCAAAACTACAAATAAAAGACCAAACTACAAAAATTTCCTAAAGAGAAAAAATTCAATTTCCTTTCGCAAGAACGACATCAAAACACTATTCCAGCAACTCATGTCGACAAGGTTGTTTGAATTTCTAAAGAAACTAGATGAAATGGGGTGCAATACTCATCAATAATATTATAGCTATCGGGTGTGTTTGGCAATATGCAAAAGTTGTCGAGTTAAAAGTTTTCATCTAAAACTTTTCGTTCACCATAACTACTATATTTTTTTATTATTTTTTTACAACTTACTATAGAAAAATCTTATTTTTAATGATTTCTACACAACCATCTACACAACTAACCTATCTATTTTAACCTTATTTCTTAATTCTTCATTATTATCCCTATTATATCATATTATTTTCTACTAATTTAACAACTTCTTCATTATATGCTTGCTTTAAGAAAGATTAATTTTTTCATCAAAAAAGAAAGATTAATTTAATTTTGATGATTAACAAATAATTAAAATATTATAAAAAATGATCTAATGAATTTGTGTAAATGTACTTAGATATTTTGTTTCCAATTATATGTATGAAAATGAAAATGAAAATTGGAAATAATTTAAGTTTCAATAGCTCAAGTCCATATATAGTAAGTTCAACAAAGTGAAGTCTCAGCCTAAGTTGACTTCAATTGTAACTTGGGTGAAGTTCCACAACCAAGTCAACTTCACCTGCAACTTTAGATAAACAACAAAGTAGAGTCTCAACCCAAGTTGACTTCACTTGCGACTTCGAAGGCAAAAAATAGACATCAAGTAGACAGCAAGTTCTAGCTAAAGCATAGTCGCAACTCAAGTCGACATCACTTATTCTAAGTCGACTTCACTCATTCCAAGTCGACTCTACTTACGACTTCAAGTTATAACGGTCAAAAATTCAAACATTGAAGCATTAAATGCATGCCAATCATCACTCCAATGGCTAGATCTTCTTTTCCTCTATAAATATCATTGAAGTATAAACATGATAGAAGTGAGAAACATAAGATGAGCTTATACCTTCCAATATTCAAGATTGCTAACATTATTTGAACAGATATTGAAACTTCAAGTGCTATTACTTCAAGTGAGCTTACAAGATCATTTTCACGTAGAAAGAGCTTCCGGAGCTGATTGAATACAAGTTGTCAAGTCTATATTCTCTTTTATTTATTTTGTTTTGTGTTATTACCTTGGATTGGTGTTGGAGATTGAATTCAAGAAGAAGCAAAACAATTGGTTAGTTTGAGTTTGCCTCACTAATGGATTTTGCTTGATTGGTTTGAGTTGTCTCACCAACTTATTAGACTTGGTTGGTTGGAGTTCGTGTCACTAATAAGTGACTATTGTATATGCCCCCTAGAGCTCGAATCTAGAAGAAAGTAAATGCTCTAGATTGTATTGAATATACAATAGTGGAATCCAAGACACAACGGGTGTGTGCTTGGAAGAGTGGAGTATGGAAGGTTGCCCGAACCACTATATATTATTGTCTCTTGTGTAGTTTGACTGTTCGTATTTTATATTCTATTTGCACCATCTTATTCTATCTCTTGGCATGTTGCATCATAGGGGATTGAACTTGTAATATTAAGTTTTGATTTACCAAAGAATTTTTTAATGACCCAATTCACCCTTCCCCTCTTGAATTTTACCATGAACTCGGGACCAACATATACAATCTAAATTGTTGCTCCTTATGGCTCCTTAAACCGAGATATCACTTCTTTACCTCAAGACCTTATAGATTGGTAAATGTGAATCAGGATTGTTGCCCTAATCACGCGGCGGGATTTTAATTGGAACTCGTCCAAATTTTTTTTTTGTTCATCATCATTCATATCTTTGCATCTCACATCATTCATCAAACAAGTGGTGATACACTTATAATAAAATTTCTATTTTTATTTCACTCATAGCATTCATCATACTTTTCTACAATAAAAGTCTCCTTAACTAAATCATAACATATATATCTATACATTCAATCATTGAATCATATAGAACTTAAAATTCTAATTAAGTTCACAAACTCATTAGCATACCTTAGCATATTCATATTTTTCCAGCCTACCTGGCCATCATCTAGTACCTTACTTCATTACTTAGATTTTCATCTTCTTGAGTTTCCTGGTGTCTAAGGTTTGGAAAAATAAAACGTGAGTAACAACTCAATAAACAATTATTTTATCTTTTAGGGCAATACTTTCTTGAAAATCATTTTCTAAAATATTTTTCTCATAAATCATTTTGGTCAGGGGACATTTTATATCCCAAAACATTTTGACATAAACCATATTTGGCAATGGACATTCTCATGTCTACGGAAAGACGTTTTTCCATATAAATCATTTTGGCATTGGACGTTCATATGTTCTAAAACATTTTTCCACTTAAAACTTGTTGAAAATGGACGTTTACACGTTCTAAAATATTTTTCACATAAACACTTTGATAATGGACATTTCTATGTCCAAAATACATTTCCCGTAAGCCTTTTTAGTAATGGACATTCATATGTCCATAAACACCTTTATCCCTTAAACTCTTTTAGAAACGGATATTTTTATGTCCACACATGTTTTAACATAAATCCCTTTAGGAAATGGACATTCTCATATCTAATCATTTTTCCCACATAAACTTTTTGGAAATGGACATTCTTATATTTAAAATATTTTTCAACATAAATCCTTTTTCATAATCCCCATCTTGGGGCTTGTTTATAGCAAACAAGTTATAAATCCTTTTCATGAAAACTTTTCCAAAGAAACAATTTCTTTTTATTCTTAATATTTACACATTTTGTATAAAACACCTTGATTTTAGAGTAATTTATACATAATGACTCATAAAAATTCAATTTAGGACAATTTTTCATATAAATGCTTTTATATCCCAATCTTTGGACTTTTGAAAAATGACACTTAGCAAGTGATCATGCTACCTTTTGGAAGAGAATCCTTAACAGCATGTTAACTAGGCGATTGTTTATTTATCCTGCTCTTATCTCAGGGAGGGCATCGCTGGCACTCCTATCATCCCTTAGCGACTTGGCCTTATATAGAGTGGGCCCCGGTCATCCCAACCGTGCTCTACAACCTGTCTGTTTCGTGCACTGGTGCACCGTACATTATTATGACGTACTGCAATCCGTTTGTTTTGAAGAACCACAGACCGCGGCCCATGTCCTTTTAAACCGAGATCAAAGACCGCAACCTGCATACATACTCACAAAAATCCTAGACTGAAGTCTATATCTTTAAAAATTATTTTCAAAAATACATCACAGACCGCAGTCCATGTCAACTTGTAAGCGAGCGCATCCACTTTAACAAGTTGTCATTTGAAATCTAGTTTTAGGATGACCTTTCTTAAATTCTATTAGAAACATTTCGATAAATATTTGAAATGTTTGAGAAACAACACACCTTAAAATCCTTTTAATAAAAGAATTTCAAAATTTTTAGATTTTCAAGAATAAATCATACATTTTTCCTAGCATTTTCTTGGTTTCCATTTCAGAACCTTTTGCTTACAAAAGTTATGCAATTGTGCTAACCCCTTCTCAACTACCTTAAAATCAATTTCTTGTCCACATATCAATTTTGTCGTTTTTACATAAAGGGCTTGCATAATATTTTGCATATCATTTAGCAACCCAAAATTGAACCATTTTATGAAATTAACATAGGAAGTTGGTCATCCTTAAATCCCCTTCAACACATCCGAATAAACATTTTTCAAGATATTTTCATCATAGATTTCCTTATTTGAAAGAAATCAAAACTTTTCGAATATCATTTCAAAACATATAAACTATGTTCAAATCATCATTTATTATTTAATTATCAAGACCTAGCAAAATAAATCTTTTTCATAAATCAAATCTCCTTTTTCTTTTCTTCTTTTTTTCTTTTATAACATGATTATTTATCATTAAACATCATAAAAGAAATTCAAAACTTATTTACATTTGTTGTTTTGTGAAAAAGGGTAAAATTTTCTTTGTTTTATAAAATACTTTTGAAACAACATCACAAAGAACTTGCTTGCTTATAAGAAAATTCTTAAAAATCATCAACATAAAACATGAAATCCTTTGAAAATATTATCGTGGAGAACTTGCTTACTTATAAGCAAAATTTTCAATTCATTAACATAAAGCATTGCCAATCTACGACAATACTTGTGATAAATTTTTTATCTTAAAAACATTGCTTGTTTCCCATTAAGCAACCCTTAAGGCTTTTCCTTAAAGTCATCATTGTCCAAAACTTACAACTTTTCATTAAAGCCATCATTTTTAAAACTTTTGCTTGCCTATTTGTTAAAATATAAACATAAACATTTCAATCATATCAATCACATAGAAAGAAACTAGCATTTTAGAAAGTTCACTTGCTTACCTGAGATCGCCATAATCCCTTTCCTTCCAGTCTTTTATTTACCTTGCCTAAATAAATGAAAATAACATTTCATTTATTTGCATCGTTTTCAAATACTTATATCCCTTAGGTTTTCCATCACTTCTTTGTGCATTTTTGCATTTTAACAACTTACAGAATCCATAATCATTTATTCATACTTATTTCTTCATATACGTCCATTTCTCAACACATAAATCATGTGTTTGTTAAAAAAATTTCAACACAGAAACTTATCTCTAATTCTAGAATGATTAAATCCCTTAATTACTACATAATTTAGGGTTTAATTTTGGATTTATAATTCATTCATCATAAGGTTCCAAAACAGCAACATGTGGACCCATTTTACCCATTTTCGACGTCTCTTAGGATACTTAAATCAAAATAGATTTTTAATCCCTAAATTTCAGAAATTAATCATACTTTCGTTAACCCAAATTTATGATATTAACACATATTTGAATCCCATAGTTAAATTTTTTCCATACAGCAACTTTCATATACATCTTGGGTACCCTTTGCACCTCTCTTTAAACATCTCTTTGCATATCTTCAAAAAATCATATTTAGGGTAATCTTGTTTACCTCTAATAGGTTAAAACCTCATAATCACTTGTTTATATCCCATTATAAGTCAAATTATACTACAAAAACCTGAAATTTAACATTTATCTTGATTTATTTTTTAAGGTGTCCATAATGCTGAATTCAAGCACATTGAATTCTCAAAATCTTAAATTAATATCAAATCAAGTATTTTTTATTTAAAATTTCTAACATACCTTAATAAATACATTAATTAATTAAAATAAATATTTTTAGCACAAAATATTAAGCATTTATATTTATTTTGGTATTTTTACCTTACTGGATAGCAACATCCCTTTTCAAACAGCCTTAATCACATAAATGATTGGATATATTTATGCCCATAAAAACCTAATTTTTATTTTAGTCATGTGATACTAAATATGTCTTATATATCCTGTATAATTTTCATCCCAAAATTTCTTGTATAAAAATTATTAAAAATCATTTGGTGTAGTTGATCCTGACACCCATTTAATCTTGTCCAGGTTGATCTTCTCAGATTTTTAATTTTTAATGTAATTATTCTTTTAAGCTAAAAATTGGGTCATTCCTTAATCACCACATCATGAATCGTATCACAATTGTTTATACTAAAACTAGTTCATTAAATATTTCTTACATATTTTAGATTTCTGCCTCATTTCTTCTAGGTTTTGCTTCCATATTTGCATGTACTTTCAATACATATGCAAAACCCTTAATCAATACTTAATTTTAGAATGTTATTAATCTTTATTTAGAGGTTTATTATGATTCAAAATCATGATTCCAATATCAAGAAGAAAACTTGAAAATTGGAAGGCTTAAACTTAACGGGTACTTACCCGATTTCGTTGATTCTTTGTCCTGAACTCTCAAGCTGCTATCAAGCCTTGCCTTCTTCTTTTCCCTCTCCTTTTTCTCCTCTTCCTTGCTAGGTTGGATGTGCCCTAACTGCTGCCCTTGGAGAAAATTTCTTTTTTCTCCCTTTTTCTCTCTTTCTTTCTCCTTCTCCCCCCCTCTAGGACGTGTAGCATCTTGCTCTCCCTTTTTTTTTCTTTTTATAAGTCTTTTTTTGGTGCTTAAGCAACCCCTTAGGGCCTTTTTGTAAATTCCATTTTTACCTTTTCCAAATTTCCCTCTTTGTTTAGCTCTTAAGTAATCTACTTTACTTGCTCTCCAAGAAAGCAACTCCCATGATAATTAGCTTAATTTATTCCATTCATCTCATATATTTCATAATTTTATTTCATCATTTCAAATTTCATCTCACACCAACGTTTCTAACTCAAGTTATGACTATTTAAATTTATCTTTTGAATTTAGGATAAAAATAATTAATTATCACCCTAATCTCATCTAATTTTCTTAATTCAATTCATTCATAAGATTGAGCTTATCATCGTGAGCTTACCTTTCAAATTTCATCGAAATCCGCCTTGTAGGCATCGAGTTATGAATTTTTTATCATTTTTTACATTAATTTCATAATTACATTTTAATCTCCATAAATTAAATCATGAAAATTAACATGATTATTCATGACAAATTTTCACCTTTCAATCCTCATTAAGCCCCTCGAGTCCTACTGACTCACTTTGGGCTCGGTGATTAAATTTTTAATCACTATTCTTAATTAAACCCTAATTGTAAAATATTATTAAATCATAAAATCATCCATAAATCATTCAAAATTTATTTAAATCATATATAAATCAAATATATATGTTCAATGCATATTATTGAGTCCTACATAGGTTGGGGTTTCACACTCCCATTCTATCGACTCGTTGTGGGTGGTCACATCACCTAAAAAAAGTACTTAGGATGTTATCGAGTATTACTCTAGAAGAATTTTCTAAAGATGGACCCTTTTAAGACTAGAGGGCAACAAAAAGAAGAATTCATCTAGCAAAATTTTTTTTTAAAGATGGTCTATTTTGGAACTTAGATAGCAACAAAAATAAAGTTGGAGCTTACTATCATACCAGCATATACGTGATTAACTCTCAAATGGTAAAGAAAATGGCTGCATAATCTCTTATTCTAACTTAACCAAATTTAAACTCAAAATGTTACTAGTGAGACATGTTATCACCAATCTACAAGAATATTAATTGTTATCATCGCCTTGGGAAGTCAGGGTAAGATATTTTCAATAGTCACTTGGAGAATGAGTGATGTTATGGTATCATGATTGTTTACTTCATAAACTAATTCACGGATAGCACATAAAGTGATTCGATAGCCATATGGTTACCTAAACCTGAACTAGTTTTGAAATACCTCTCAAAAGCAGTATGCCCTTTTATAGACGATGAATATAAGACCTTTGAAATTGAATCGTTATACGAGTAATATAATGGACCTATGATAAAGGCTATAAGCAAGATGTGATCCTCAACTATGTTGAATTTTTTAAGAGGACAAATCAGCTTCAAATTTTGCTAATGTTGTGCAAGAATGATACTCCCATCATCTAAGTTTTCCTTTACTTGGCTAAAGAATTGAGATATGATTAGCCATTTATTGAATTGTTCCATGAAAATAACAAGTTGCACTGCTGCATTTGTACAACTATGAGCGAGTGATCAATTAGATGGGAGAAATAGAGTAGTTTTCATGAACATTTCTCCACATGATTGTTGTGCTCTCTTATGAATTTTCTCACTCTTAGATTAACCATTTTGTTCATGGGAAGAGTTAACTAATTTATTCATTTAGAGATTTCATGAAAATGTCACAACATTTCCTCCACAAATGATCAAAGCAATGCATCCTCTGCAAGAGAGTTGCAATATGGTTATATTCTATGATAGGTCAACTGTAGGATAATGAATCAATAACTTAATAAGGAGCAGATTATGGTCTATCAGTGCATTGAACAATGGAGGGATATTTTTCAAAGATTCTTGGAGCATAGTTCTTCTTCTTAGATATGTTTCGAACATTAAGCCCAAAATATTCACTTGTGCTTGGCTTCTTCAGCACATAGCCATCAACTTTGCATGACAACACTCTCATGTCAAGTCGACCCACCATGCATCAAAGTTGGGGTTTCTCAAAAGAAGGTGTGCAAGCAAATGCAAGAGCCTAATCTCCTTTGATGCCTACCATGGGTTGAGTGGCCACACTATTTGATAATTTTATAAAAATAGAGTTATTAATACCTATTTTGAGTCAAAATTTGAATGTCATGTAATGTTTCATTTTATTTCATTAATTAATGATATTCATGTGTTTTTCACGTTTTCTAGTTTTCATGCATTTTAAGCTATGTTTGGTTGTATTTCATCTCGATTTAATTTATTTTAATCAATTAGGCTATATGAAGAATGCATTTACTTATTTTTTCTTCGTTTTTGTAGGGAAAAAGAAGGTGACTCATCTATAGGTTTAAGGTACAAGAAGTGGCAAAAAGAAAATAAATTCAGAAACTACTTCAATTTCAGCAAGGCTAACGCCATGTCCTTAATGCTACCATCATCTACAAGATCCAAAGTAATAGCTCCAGAATGGTTCGCGGCTTGGCGCCAAATACTATGTGTTAACATTTTCACGCATGTGACGCTCAAACAAGACTCCCTAAAAATTCAGCTTTTAAGGTTTGAAGCAAGAGAGATAGCCATGAAGTGGAGGAGCACAAAAGCAAGAGAAGGAGATTGAGAGGTATAAAGCTTGGAGGAGGAATCCATAAAGTTTCATCTATTCTTTCTCTTTCCTCTCTTTTATTTTCGTTCTCTACAATTTAGCACGTATTCGACCATTGTATTGATGGAATTCTTTGCTATGTTCATGGGGTAATCTTTTATTGAGGGTTGTGATGAACTTGAACTTGAGATTATGCTTCATATTTTTTATTTAGGGTGTGTTTGGTTAGGCAAAAAAATGTTAACAAAAATTTTTCACTCTCCATAACTATCCTAGTTTTTAATTATATTTTGTATATTTTTCTATACAAACTACCATACTTTTCATTTATTTTCACACAACTACTCATATAACTAATTTAGTTTCTTTATATCTCATCATTATCTCTATTATATCATATCATTTTCTATCAATTTGATAACTTTTATCCTAAATGCTTTTGATAAAAAAAGTTTACCCTAACCAAACACATGTAGTGTGAATAAAAGTTATAGATTTGATATGTGTGTAATTTGTGAAGATTTACCTTTATGGATAGAAATATTTCTGTTAGCTTTATGTGATCATGTTTAGGTTATGTGAAAATTATTAAGTTATGTGCAAATTAACTTTCTTTCTTTCATTTACGGGGAAACGTAGTGACTAAATGAAATTTAGTTAGGTTTATATGGGTTAGAAGAAGTGTGAATATTCTTGAGCCTAGATTAGTAAGTCATTACAATTAATGCCTAAATGGAACTATCATAGCATAGTCTTAAGTCAAGGTATTTATAATTCTCATTTATTAAATTATCTTCTCAAAAAAATTCTCTCATTCCAGTTTACTCTTAGTTGTTAGTTTAAATTATTAACATTCAATCTGCACCAAAAATATTATTAACATTCAACACCTTTATTTGATAAAATTCATTTAATTGATTAATTCATAATTGACAAATGAATTTTGATTCTGTTGCATTTAACTCTCCCTTCTTGTGGCATTTGACATTATTCATTACTTACAGTTGATGGACATGTATATTTGCATTAAAGTGAGCTAATTAATTAGACCTATATGTTGCTCATTACAGTTCTTTCATATTGAATCATGCACCAACTTTATAGTAGATGGCCCACCTACCTTGCATTTTGCTATGTGAATTGCCCCATAGCTCAATTATTTAGCTATAAGGCAATTTTACGCCTAGTTTCCTTGGCATGAAAATAAAAAAATGACAGGGGCATCTACTCATTGGTCAGCCCATGTGACTGCATTTCAATGGTTGCTCATTACACTAGCCCTTTGGAACCATATTTCGCCTCATCAAGACCATTCTTTACAGAAATTTACTCAAGGAGTCCAAGCCATGTACTATTAGTTGCTTGACAACTTATATATTTGCTTTGTCACATTGACCAAGTTCCTTCCTTAGCTAACTCATTTTGCTTACTATTCATCTAATTTTGATAACTTCAGCTCAACTCAATCGCTTCAGGTAATTTGTTTTGGTGGCTTGCTCAATTTGAGTAGCTAGCCAACTCTTCACTCTTTAGTTTATGAGAATTACAATTTGCTTGCACCAAACGAATTGTTTGCTCGAGGTTGAAAACTTGGCTTTCAAATCATGAATTTTGGGCCTGCTTGCTCAAATTATCAGCTTCATAGCTTGTTATGTCGCCTGTATGAGATTTTCCCATCAAGATTGTCGAGCTCATTTATGCAACAAATCTTGCCTTGGGTCATAACTCATTGACTTTGCTATGTGTATTTGTCAGACCTTTCGGTAAAATGCACAACTTGCATTAAGGTTTTAAGATACTATGCCTAATCGTGGATGAGATTGCGTCATGTCTTGATTTATTAAGGCTTTGAACAATTATTGACAATAAAATTATCTCGTGTCTAGAAAGTTGTTAAGGAGAAGGAATGGATAAGAGATTATATTGGGCCCATCACACAACATTTCAAGAATCATAATTTGTACACACGGTTGTGGCAACATAATTCCTGATGGGGCATTTGATGATGGATATTTAGACTATGAGCCCGTACTACAATTAATCTTAAAAATATAGAAATTGTACATTTTTTACCACCACAGGATAATTTCGGCAATGGATTTGGGATTTCCTACAGTAGTGTAATGTCGGAGCATGGGCCACAAATTTATTGAATAGTTGTTATAGGGCTTTGAAGTAGGGGTGTAAATAGGGTTGGTTTCCACATGAACCTACCTACTCAACCCGATTTATAATAGGGTTAGGTTGAGCATTTTGAAAAAAATAAGTTATATAACTTAAATTAAACCGACCCTATTTCAAAAGTGGGTTGGTTTGAGTTAGATGATTTGCAACCTGACCTTACCTGATTTTATATATTATTATAAAATATAGTAAATTATTCGAAAATAATCATATATTAACACATGATATATAGGAATTAACTAGACATTATTGTTTTAATATAAGATTATTTAGCAATTATTTTATTTTAAAAGTCATCAACGAGAAAGTATTCATGTAAAAAAGATTAATTTTTATTCTTTCATATAAATTTATATTTTAAAGTAGATTTAATTAAGCAAAACGTATTTAAATATTGGTCTCGTCTATACGTAACCGGGTTATATAGAAGCCGACTCATGTAATCCCTTTCAAATCTAAGATTTTAATCCTTAATTGAAAATTCGATCCTTTCATTGTATTTAACATCGTTTTTTTATTTAGAAGACCAAGTTTCATCTCAATCAAGTATGTTTAAAGCCACATTTGTTTAAAAATATATATATATTCATGTGTAAATTATAAAAAATGCTTAGATCTATTTACATATGAATTAGAATATAATAATACTTTATAGAATTATTTATTCACATAGAAATGATATTTTGGACAGTTTAGATGTTGAAAATACTACTTTAAAATTGATATTTTAGCATTTTTCATAATTTACACATGAATATATACATTTTTTAACAAATGTGACCTATAAACAAACTTGATTGGGATGAAACTTGATCCGTTAGATAAATAAATGATATTAAATACAAAGAATAGATTAGATTTTCCATCACTGATGAAAATCATAGATTTTGAAAGAGTTACATGGGTCTACTTCTATATAACTAGGTTACATAGAAACAGAACCCTTTAAATATTATATATTTAGTAACCCAATTTTTAACCAAAACCGAATCAGTTTCTATAGGTTAAAATAGGGTTGGGTTGATATTTTATGAGGTGAGTTAGGACTATGTTTACCCCAACCCAAGTCAACCTAACTCGATTTACACTCCTACTTGGAAGTTGTCTCTTTCAATCCACTTGATGATTAACATATTCTAGATCTCTCTTGTTAACATCATCCCGTAAACTTGCCTCAAAATGACTAGAAAAGTGCCCCAAAATAGTCATGGAAGTGCCTCAAAGTAGTCACAAAAATGCTTATCTAAAGCCCAAGCAATCCCATCGTTGTGGAACTGCTATCATACAATTTATAAATAGAGACTTCAGCCTCTCATTTTCCAAACAATTTCATTCCTAAGCTCCTTTCAAGAGCTCCTTACTCTCCCCATCCCAAACTTCCCTCTTAATTTTTGGTTAGAGTCACCTTTGATGCACACCAAGTGCTTGTCGTTAAGAGCACTGTGATCACCAATTTAATTAAAATTAACCGAAACACATTAAAGCTACCACTATACGGGTGATAGTGTAGAATAACGATGAGTCGGGTCGAATTCACAGAGAGGCGATGTAGTTTTGAATTATTTTTAAGATAAAGAGAGGATATAGAGAGAAGAAAAAGGAAAGAAATTAGAGGAGTAAGAGAGGAGAGAGAGAGAAGAAGAAATTAGATAGATGAGAGAGAAGAGAGAGAAAGAGACGTTGGAGAGAGAAGAGAGAGAAAGAGACGTTGGAGAGAGAAGAGGGAGAAAGAAGTCAGAGAAAAAGGAAAGAAATTAGAGGAATAAAAGAGGAGAGAGAGAGAGACGTTAGAGAGAGAGGAGAGAGAAAACAGAAGAAATTAGAGAGAGATGGGGGAAAAAATTAGAAAGAGAGAGAAAAGAGAGAAAAGATTAGAAGAGCTGGAGAAATAAAAAGAAAGGGAGACAAGAAGCGAAAAGAAATTATAATTCACTAACAACTGAATTAAAGTTATTCTAAGAAAGCAATTAAAGCTATGAAATTTAACTATT
>JAXCLR010000081.1:32883643-32895095 GCA_035584095.1 Annona squamosa | reverse complement strand
ATATCACATCATTTGACAACTTTTATTTTTCAAAACTTTTCACCAAAAGTTTTATTCATTCCCAAACACACCCAAAAAACTCCATTTCAGACTTTTTTCTATCACATACAATCTAGCTTCTATGATCTTGCAAAGACTAATGCACCAAAGACCATTAAAAATAAATAGTTAAGTATGTTTGCATGAGATAAATAGGAGGATAGGTGAGCTACTACTAGTACATGGATACATAGTTAAGCACTGTGTTGCACCCCTTTCCCTAAAAAATCTTCCTATGAGAAATGAGAACTCACTCCTGCCAATGTGAAACATGGACATATGATGAGGCATTCTACCATGCTAACATCCAGTGCAAAACTTTTACCACATGTTAATTTTATACAATAAATTCTCACCTTATGATGTTTCAAACTAATGTCAGTACATTTTATGCAAGTGATGTGCTGTTTAGAGCTCAGTAATAAGAAAGGGGTAAAGGTTAACTATCCCCAAAGATGGAAGTTCCAATGATGTCTTGAACATGCACAGGTAAGAAGCTCAATATAACAATTGCAGTTGCAATGAAAAATATGTAGAACTTCCCATCACATCTTCAACATGCATAGGTAAGAAGCTAAGCTAAGAGAATGGAGTTAGCTTTGCCTTTTGGACTGTAAGAACTCTTCCTCAAAAAGCTGTGGAAAGTATCCACATGAAATTAGTACCCAATAATTCAAATGCTTCTCTTGAAACTGGAAATTGAATATGCACAATCGAGTGAGAATATAAAAGCTCACCTTGTTTGCAACAACTGGGACAATCTTCAACATCTGTGTTTCCTTATCCAATACACCAAGAGCATATGTGCAGACCTGAGGAGCAGCTGCCTCGCCCAAATAACTGTTGCCAATATATTCTACCTTTGATTGCTCTGGGCTGACAACAACCTGAAGGCGATTCGAGAATCTAGCATTCCTGAAAACCCTTATCTTAGTATTGGAACCACCTCCGCGTTCTTCTCCCTTATGTTTATGTTGCTTCAATGGATCAAAACCTGATGGGAAATATCCAATGACCGGAGCAATTTTGTTGCTGGATTCAGCAAAAGTATCCAACTTAACAGATAATTCATCAGAAGGAACAGATTGCTTCTCAACAACTGCATCATCTGCATCCACATTAGTTTCACTTCTCATCTTCTTCATCTTCTTCCTCTCATCCTTTTTGCTGCTGCTACTGCTCTTGACATCTCCTCCATCATCCATTTCTAGGGTTCTAGAAGTTTCAAGAGCTTCTGTTCCTATGGAAGTTTCATCCATCAATGCATCGGCATCAGAATTCGATCGCCTTCTCTTCTTCTTCTTGTCCTTTTTCATGCTGCTTCCATGGTCATCCATCCTTTCCATTTCTAGAGTTTACAACGCAAGAGAGGTTTTTGAACACCAGCTAGTTGATTTGTAGTCCTATTTAGTAGTCATACATGAAATAAACTGTTTTTATTTGAATATATAAAATAAACTTGATAACAACGAAGAATATGTGTTGGCAACTTAGAAGCATACCTGATTAGCCTTATAAGATGCTTGAAAAATGCAGATAGAGATGCTGATATTCGGAAAAAAAAAAAAACTCTCAATTTAGTCACATACAAAAATTAATAGGTTAGAAAAGATTCTAATATCTACATAATGTGAGCAGCATGTGTTTAATCACAACATGTTCTCAGCTAATGAGGTAATGGGAGAGGTTATGTCAAAATGCAGACAGAGATACTGATGTTCGAAAAAACCCAACTCTCAATTTAATCACCGGTAAAAAATTATTAGGTTATAAAATATTCTAATATCCACATATTGTGAGAAACGTGAGTTTAATCGCAACATGCTCTAGCTAATGAAATAATGGGAGAGGCTGATGAGATTATAGGGATCCAGCCCAGCTCGCCAACATGCATAAACCGGAAAAGATTAAAATCTGATGACAGCGCACTCATCCAAGGAAACACCATTAACATTGTGCATGTCCGAATCAAGCAGGAGATACACATAAGTAAAAGAATAATACCGCTTGCTCTACCACTAACATTTATTAGAAAGCAAGTTAAAAAAAAAAAAAAATTGATTCAAGCATTTCACCCAAAAAACCTCAAATAGAGAAAACATAATCCCACCTGTGTTTCCGCAAAGGTCAATCCCAGTCGTTTTCCTGCTGGGAGAGGGAGGAGATGAGAGAAGGCAAACGATGAAGAGCCGCAGGGAGGGGATGGGGAGAATGGCAAAAAGAGAGGGAGGACTGAGGAGACGAGAGAGGAAAGCAGAGAGGAGCAAGGAGGTTATGGGGTGAGCGGCGGAAAGAGAAGGAGAACTGCGAAGAAGAGAGAGGGCAGACGACCAAACGAGGAGGAGAAGGGTAGAAGGGGAGAAGAGCGAGGAAGACAGGAAGAGCTAAAGAGGTTTATCAAGCCACCGGCAGAAGGTAAACAACAGGGCAGATGAGGCGCAGCCTAAAGGAAAACGACACCCTAAGAGTGACGTCAGATAGGAACCAGCAGAGAGGCCATCTGGATCGAACCAATATTGTGAAAACCAAACCAGTTAATAAATCCGTACTCCGTCAAGGGACTGGTTTTGGTATAACCGTTCAACCATTTTTAAGAACCAATTTAAACCTATCTACTACTAATCTATGTCAAATTTATCATGAATTGATAAGATAAAAGGTTAAACATTCATGTACAAAAAGCAATGCAATAATTGAGATTGTGATCATAATTCGAAAAGTAAGAAAACGATATACTTACCTTCACATTGTTGGTTATATATTCGCCAATATTAAATCTTCTTGTTGCTTGAACTTTATATTTAAAAAAATTTTGGTTACAATTTCTTTTTTTAAACATCAAGTTTGAGCAACAACAAAATTTAATGTTCGCAAATATATAACCAAAAATAGGAAGGTAAGTACACCAATTTCTTGCTTCTCAAAATTATAATAAAAAGGAAAATTAGAATAATCTTAATTCTATGATTAAATAAAATATTTTTTGAGTTACGGACTCACAATTGAAATCATTAAACAAGCATAATTGAAAATTGAAATTATTAAGTTAAACAAGCAGAACAAAAAACAAAATTCTCAAGCTCAAATAGTCTCAAATATGTTTATATGAACTAAATAGAAATTAATTTGAAGAACTAAATAGAATAGAAAATTAACATCAACCCCCAATCAAATGCATCCACTACTGTTGCAACAACCATGGTCATAAAAATGGTTGTATGCAGCCTCATTACAATAACCAACAACCACTACAGAGACTACATGTGCTAGTGTAGTAGAAAATTTGATAGCTAATATACAATATATAGGGACCGTGTGCTATAGGAATTGGACAAAGCAAAGGTAGCTAAAAGCCACGGACTAAAAGGGAAAAATGATAAATGGAAGCAGATAAACCAAAGATTAGAAGGCTACCAACAATTGGTTTTGCAGGATTTGCTACGTGATGTGTGCGTGCCCACTGGCTCTACAGTGTGCTACAGTGCAGCACTCTCAGCTAGAGCCTTGAGGGAAGAAGGTGATCTCAAATTCCTGATTGGGGGGCAATCAACTAGGGGGAAGGAAGAAGAAAATGTCATTTTTTGTCTTGAGGCTACCGAAGAAGCCGTCAATTCAGGCTGCTAGCTGGAGGTAAAGACAAAGAGTGATTGGAGGTTGTCAGCATCAAAGCAATCGGCCAAATCTAATGGAATCGTGGAAGGATATGCAACCGATCAATTGGAGGGTTTCAAAGCTTTAGTTTGCCAATCGACAAATGAGGGACGTAAGGGCTTTTTCACATACGTAATTACATATATATACAAGAATGTCAAACTGGGTTAACCATCCAATCTGCAAACCAAAAACCGAACCAGTTCGAAGTGGCTTGTTTCTCTAAGTCGAAAACCGGGAATGATCAGTCCAGTTCTTACAACAATAGTTTGAACCAATGTCATCGAAAGTCATAATCGAACCAGTGATCAAACTAATAAAGGAACTTGTTTGATTCAAACCGGTTTAATTGGTTAAGCAAACCAGTTTAAGCTAGTAATGCTAGTATAACATATTTATGGTGTTATAAACATTTAATTATTATATATTGGTAAAATTATCAATTCATAACTCCAAAATCTATATATGTTAGATTAATCATCACAAAAAAACATACAGAAAAATTATTAGAAGATTTTAAAAAATCATTAACTAAATATGACATAAAGTAACTAAAATAACTAACCTAAAAAGTTTGGACTCTTGACACTTAACTCTTGAATTCTCTCTATTTATGTCACTGCTTTTATGAATTGCGTGTATGTAAATATATCTAACAAAATAAAATATGAAATAAATCAACAATGGTTGAAGTGTTGAACAATTAAATAATTCATAATAAGATAAGAATTAAGAAAAACTATTATGCTCAACAAATATGAAAATTTAAAGGTTTACAAACCCATCATTTTCTTCGAACGTAAAATTTTAAAAGTCTACAAACTTATTATTCACATCAACCATAAAATTTTAGAAGCCCGCAATCTCCTCATTCTCAAAAAACATAAAATATTAAAAGTTCACATCATTGTAGACAAACAAAAAAATTAGTATCTTTAAGTACCAATAAGATTGATTATTAGATTGGATTTGAGACAGACGGGCTAAACAGACAAGTCCAAAACCTGCTTGCGCATTACGAGTGTCCAAATCTCATAATTCACAAATGAGTAGCAACAACAGCTTTTGCACTCATAATCAATTATCATATCAAGGTTTTTTCAACCACAGAAAAACCACACAGTCAAGTATGAAGAAGAATGGGTAGAAAGTTAAGCATCATAGGGGGAACTTTCTAAGCAGAGAGGGTGAAATCTTTAGATAAGGAAGTATAAGAACATATGAAGCTATGAAATTTAACCTAGTGATGCTTCAAAAGTGTTATAATAAGATTAGAAGAATTAGAACCCCATGATCTCCACCAATATACAAACCATAAAAATTGCATATTCGCCTGGGCTGAGTTGCATTACTACAGGATGAATAAGACCACATGCATTTTGGACGAAACTTATGATTATTTGTGAACCCTGTTGTGGAATATTATAGGGATGGGAATCGAGGTTGGTTGACCCGTAACCTGTCCCAATCTGAACTTGTTTTTTATCAAGGCGATTCTTTGAAAAATTCTTGAAAATCTAGGTTGAGGCGGACTGAGTGAGGTCCAAACCTCATTATACCACAGTTGACTCGCAAATGGCATGCATGTATATACTCTTCATAAAAAAAACCTAAAACCTAGCTCCTCCCTCACACAACCACAATCCTCTCCCAGTTTGAGTCACATTTGGCATGCGCTCCTTGCCACTCGCCCATGCACCACCCCATCGTCGTAACCCCTACAACCTTGCTCGAGCATGTCTTCCAAAGCCACTAGTTAATGCTTCTCCTCCAAGCTTCACTTGAATCATGTTCACAATCTTACTACAAGTGCACCGGTCGTAAATTGTAATATATAAATTATCAATCTGTAGGGAATTTGAGACTATAAACTTTGGTTTTTAAACTCTTTTTTATCGAATATGAAAAGAATATAGTGAATAAAATGGAATAGAAAGTAGAAAAGTGAGAAGAAAAATAAAATTTAAAACTAGAATGAGTAGTAGAAAAATAAAGGCACATTGATTGTCAAATTTTTTAGAGTGGAGACGAATTTTTTGAACTACTTTTGGAGCTTAGCCTGTCGCTGCCTTTGTGGGAAGGGAAGAGGAGGCTGGTAAGGAGGTAGCGGGATGTACGACTTCTCCACCACTAGTTCGGGTTGTGACTCATCTTCTTGCTTTTGTACCTAGTCGGCCTCCTTTTCAGTGTCAAATTGAGGTGGTTGAGGTAGGTCGAGCTGCTTTTCACTTCGTAAGGTAACTATCTGCTCTTGTTCCCTAGGGTTTACTTCAGGTTGGCTAAGGAGTTTGTCATGATCTTTATGGGATGAGGTAGAGGCATGTTGGGCAATTTGGTTTCAAGCAATTTGATATGTATGATACCTAGAACATTTTGAGATCAATAAATGTAATATAAGTATTCAAAAGTAATTAATGATATAATTTAGGTGGATGAATGAGATTATGGCTAATAACCAAGTGAGGTGATTAAGTTAATCATCTTAGCCCAATATAAGTTAATATGTTCAAACAGGACAAAATGAAATATGAAAATGATGTGACATATTTAATTATTTTATTAATTATGATTAATTTAATAATAATGATGAAATAAATTTGGTCATTATTTAAAAAATTCATAACTTGACGCCCATAAGGCGGATTGACGTGTAATTTAAAAGGTAAGCACATGTTGACGTGCTCTACCTCATGA
Organism: Annona squamosa; assembly: GCA_035584095.1. Classification (NCBI taxonomy): domain Eukaryota; kingdom Viridiplantae; phylum Streptophyta; class Magnoliopsida; order Magnoliales; family Annonaceae; genus Annona; species Annona squamosa. The sequence goes on along the minus strand of JAXCLR010000081.1, from coordinate 32,888,711 downwards.
ATTGTATAGATGATATTAATCATGATTTAATTAGGTTGATCATTATTTAATTCCATCCAAATTCAAGAGGCATTTTCAAACAACTATAACTTACACTAGAAAGGTCATTTTGGAATAAATTTTTTTATGACCAGCTAAAATAAAGTATCCAATCATCTAAATGGATTTGATTAAGCTAAATCTCATGAGAAAGTATTGAACCACTTATGGTTAGAATGCTTTGACTTTTACTCTCAAAAAGTGGTGTTTCATTAATGCAAAAGCTAAAAAAATTAATGGTGTAAATGAGGTGTCTAAGGGAGAATTTTGAGTAGATTTTACAATTTTTAAAAATGCAAAAAAATGCATCAAAAAATCTGCATCTAGGGATGTGAATAGGGCAACAAGTGGGCAGCTATTAGTGTCCATAAAATGACAAAACGAGGCAACCCATGTGGATGTGATGGTGGATTGACTTTGGGCAAATTTTTGATATTTAAAAATTACATATAAAATGGAAATCTCAAGGGATAGTATGAAAACTCAATCGTTAGATAAATATCAAATTTATTAAGTCAAAAATGATGTGAAAAAAGGGTTAAAAGCACCCTTATAAAAGGGAAGGTGGGCAGTTTGGAACGTCTCTTTGATGGACAACATGGGAGTCCACTTTTTGGGCCAAAAAAAAATAAAAAGAAAAAAAGCAACAACTTAACATCCAAGCAAGAAGGAAAAAAGAAAAAAAGAGGAGAAAAAGAAAGAGAAGAAAGGAGGAAACCAAGATAGGCTAGGAGCAATCAAAACCTAGCACCATCAAATAAGTGTTTAAACCAAGTTTGGGTTGATCATTTTCAAGTTTTCTAGCTCAATGCATGAATCATAAATTTGATTTATCATAAATCCTAAATGATGATTCATGAAGCTCTTGATAGTGTTATTGAATGTCAAATGAATTAAGAGGTTTAATTAAAGCATTCAAGGAAGTTATATGTGAATCTAGGCTTGTTTACAAGATGTGCACTAAGCTGGAATTTTTGTTAAATTTTATTTTTGCTGTTTTGAGCTTGTGTTATGAACGAATTATGTGAATAATTCTCATGTTTAATATATGTTAAACCAAAGATGTTTGAGGGGCCCTAAAAGGGTGAAACTTAAAGTTGACAACTTGGTGCAAATTCTACTTATATTAGGGTAGATTTATAATCTAAACAACATGATACATGGGTGATTATGAGTATAAAATACCCTAAATATAGAGTAGTGTGAACGTTCAAAAGGGCTGAAAGGAAATGCTAAAAATTTATTTTGTATAAATATGTTGGTGTGAATGTCCAAAGAGGAGAACATGAGAGGGAAAGTTGTTGTTTTGGAGCAACTTGATTTATGAGTTTTAATTCCATGAATATACCCTAAATTATGTGCAATATAAGTGTCTAAATTAGGAAAAATGAAAGGCATGATATTATTTTATATAAACTTGATTAACACATAATGTATGTATAACTAAGAGAGTGCACATGAAGCGTGTGGATGATAAGAATGAGAAATGACCAAATATGGTTAGCTAAGGTACAAAAATAAAAAAAAATGACAAAATGAGAAAAGAGATGACTGTTTTGATAAAATTATGGAATCTCAAAAATTTAGGATTGAAATTAATAGCTTTAACTCATAAATAAGTGTCTTGAATGAGCACTAATGTGAAAATGTAGATAATGAGTGTTAAATGATAAATGGAAAGTATTAAACTTCCGTATGTTGGGTTAACTTTAATGGTTATAATGAATGTAGAAGCTTACCCTAAATAGGGTAATGAAATGAAAGGAATGATTACAAGTGAACCATAAGTCATACCAATTTGTGCTTTAGGAAAGTTGACACCTAACTTGAAAGACAAGTGAGTTAAGTTAATTGATTTAAATTCGTGTAGGTTGGAAACCTTAAGGGATGCAAGCATTTAAAATTTACGTATATAAATGAAACATTATTTTTATTTATCTAGACAAAAGCAAGGAAAAGAATGGAAGAAGGGGATTGAAGCTATCACAGGTAAGCAAGTAAACTTTTAAATTACTGATTTCATTTCCAAGTGTCGAAATGATTGAAAGTATTTTATGTTGATACTTTTATGAATTTCTTATAAGTGGGCAAACATAAGTTTTGAAAATTATGACTTTAATGAAATGTCTCAAAGATTGCTTCATCGTAAGAAGGGAACACTTCTCAAAACAATTATTTTATTTCAAGTGTTGCAATGATTGGAAATGTTTTATGTTGATGAGTTTAAGAATTACTTATAAGTAAGCACATTCTTTAAGATGTTATTTCCAAAGGATTTTATGAAGAAAAAGAGAGTTTTGATTTTTTCATAAAAAAATACTTGCAAATAAATTTTAAATTTTATTCTTGTAGGAGTGTGAAAAGCAAATGTGTTTATGAAAGAAAAGAAAAAGGAGTTTAATTTATAAAAGGAAAATTGTTACTCTTTGACACGACACTTAAAATAAATGATGGATTGAAAATGGTCCATTTGGTCTAAATGGTTTATTAGAAAAGTCTTGATTTCCTTTAAATATGAAAAATATTTTGAAAATGCTTTGAGAATGTTTACACAGGTGTTTCTAAAGAGGATTCAAGGGTAGCCAACCTGATAAGTTAACTAAACAAAATGAATTGAGTTTTGGTTTCTAAAATAATATTCAAAGGATTATGCAAGCTCTTTTTTATATAAAAATAACAAGCATGATCTGTGGACTAGTATATGATACTAGGATAGTTAAAGAAAAATGATGCGATGGCATATCCTATGTATACAAGAAGCTCTAAAATGGAAATAAAGAAAATGTTGTGAGAAAAGATTTTTTTTATAAATATGGAAATACTTCAAAATTCTTTACGATGATGATTTTAAGATTTATTACAAGCAACACTTTTGAAAAGATTATTTTCTAAAACATTATAAATATTTATCAAAATATTTTACTTAAATATTTCTAAAAGTATTTAAGGGTGGTCATCCTAAAACTAGATTTCAAATGTGTTAAAGTGAGTGTGCTCACTTTTCAAGATGGTTAACAGGACATGGACTGTAGTCTGTAATGTTTCATGAAACCGTGCTAGCATGTGAACATCTATGATGATGTATGGTGCACCAGAACAATGAATAAGTTAATTATAGAGATGGTCGCTGTGAAACCCGAACTCAAGTAAGGTTGGCATATAAATATGGGCCATGAATAATTTCGTGAATTATAAATGTTTTCCCTTGCAATATTAATGATTTACAGCAATTAGGACAAATGATGATCAATGATCAATGAAAGCCGATATGGGTCAATGTGATTAAAGAGACTTAATGAGGATTAGGGAATGTCATTATATTGAGGATAATTACCTCATGTATTATAGTTTAACTAATGGAGATTTTGTGTTAATTATGGATTAAAGGAGGCAAATGCTAGGAAATGCGTAACTTGACGCCGGGAAGATGGATTAAGATGAAAATTGAAAGGTAAGCACATAATTTTATGCTTAATATTATGTTAATGATAGATTCTAAAAATAAGGATGAAATTATGGTGAAAATTGATCATCACTGTTCAAAAATTCAAATGGTCATAACTTGAGCTAAAAAAGTTGGATTGAGATGAAATTTGAAATGAACGGTTAAAATTATAAGATCTATGCAATGAGAGGCATGGATTAAGCTAATTATGATAAAAATTCAGTGATTAATGATATAATTTAAAGGTTATTAGATTAGCTTAAAGGAGCTTGAAAAGGTGGCCATACATGAGGACAATCAAGGGGCCATATATTTAATTTTTTTTAATTTTTAAAAATATAAAATGTGTATTTTAATGACATAGGAAGATAGGGGGATATATGGACGAGATTTGGGCTGACTTTTGTGGCAAGAAAATGCCAAAAGGTCCATGATAAGTGGACCCCACAATATCGACAGCAATGGAGCATGGGAGAGAGGTGCACGGTCAAGCAGATTTTGTGATTTTTTATGATTTTTTTAATAGCTAAATTGACCCCTAATTAAGCTAGCTACTTAGGGTGATTAAACACGCATTAATTAAAGTGAAATTTTGGTGGAAAATTCGTGCAAAAGTTGCTGCAAGTGGACCCCACCCAAATAGACAACTTTATCTAGAAGCAGGATAAGGCTGTGGAAAAAAATTCAAAAAAAATATTAAATGATTAAATATGTGGATGAAAATTTTTGTAAAAACTCTAGGGTAAATTTTAAAAACTTTACCCTCGATTTTGGGTCGAAATTGTAGAGAAAAATAGAAAAATAAATGCTTATATAAGCAGGCAGCATGGACATTCCAGATTGCTGTTTGGGAGAGAAAAAAAAAAGACAAAATCAAAGGGGAAGTGGCTGGAATGATCCAAGGGGAGAAACCATGAAGAAATGAAAGGGATTTCAAGTGCTTAAAGGATTGATCACTAATTAATCCTGTAAGTATATGTTTATTTTTATTTTATACTTCAAATCTGGAAGTTAAGTAATGTTGCAAACTAAAATATAGACGGAATAGTAAATGGATGAATTTTAGCCTGAAAATTTGTGGGAAGAATCCATATTAAGCTATTGAGGAAAGATCAAATTTTCAGCTTAAAAGGATAATTATTGTGCAAACTAAAAATCCGAGAAGATTAGCCCAAACAGGGTAAAACGAGTGACAGGATCAACAGTAGAAAATAATTTTTCATAATTTTTGTACAAGTCTTTTTGGGCTAAAAATTTTACAAAATATATAAGATATATTGTGTATGATACAAAAAATTTAAAAGTTAGGTTTTTATGGGTATACATATGCCCCATAATTCACGTGATTGGGCTGAACCTAAACTCACAACACTGTCTAGCACAGTGAAAATGCTAAAATAAATATATAATGTTAATATTTCGGATGAAATATTTATAACAGTTAATTAATGTATTTATTGAGGTATGGTAGAAATTTTAGATAAAAAATGCTTGATTTTATATTAATTCAAGATTTTGATATTTCAGTACACCTGATTTCAGCATATGTGGATAGTTGGAGAAAAAAATCAAAAAGAAATATGA
>JAXCLR010000081.1:32856600-32883543 GCA_035584095.1 Annona squamosa | reverse complement strand
GAACCCGCCGCGTGATCAGGGCAACAATCCTGATTCACATTTACCAATCGATAGATCTTGAGGTAAGGAAGTGTCGTATCGGTTTGGGGCGCCACAGTCGCAGATGGACCGGAACCCACTCTACATATGGCCAAATAGCTAAGGAATTGCAGGAGGCCAACGACGCCCTTTTTGAGATGGGAGAAGATTTAAGGAATGACCACTTGGCTAGTATATTGTTATATTATGGATTCTCTTCTAAAAGGTAGAATAATCACTTGTTAAATGTTACTACTGGATATGGAGAAATGCATCTGCATATGTTTTGCTCTGAAAAACCTAAAAAATTGGGATATGAAATTATTTATGTAAAAAGATTACCTTAAATGGAATTTTATGAGCCTATATGAAAAAGTTACCCTAAAAACATGGTATTTTACATGAAAAGGTTGAGATGAAATGTTTTCTATGCAAATGCATGCATGCATGAAAAAGGATTACATGTGTATGCATTGTTTGTTTTGAAAAGACCCAAAATGGGATTATGGAAAATGATCTACAAGAAAAATATTTTAGGACATAAAAATATCCACTACCAAAAGAGTTTATGTTGAAAGAGTTTTAGGACATAAAAATGTCCATTGCCAAAATGATTTATGTAAAAAATATTTTTAGGATATAAAAATGTCCATTGGTAAAATATATTTATGTGAAAATGTCTTGGGACATAAACAACATAAGAACAAAAAAGAACTACCCAAAAAGGGTTAAGTGCATATGCATTGCCTTTGTAAAGCCCAAATAATTGAAATAAAAAGGCTTATATGAAAAAGATGTTTATGAAAATGTTTTGTTGGAAAGTGCTTGCCTAAAGATAAAATACTTGCTTACTAAGTTATCACTCACGATGTGTTTTTCCAAACCTTAGACAGATACCGAGAAGCTAAAGTGGTAGAAAACCTAGGCATTGAGGAAAGGTATGAGATGATATTCATATATGTGCCAAAATAATTAGCTACGATGTATGTAATGGTATGACTAGACTGTTTAAGATATGTTAACATATATGAACTTGATGATAGTTCTAAAGGCTATGTGAATATGTGCACAAGTATATATGTTAACAATTTGATGATGAATGTATTTTATATAATTATTTTATATGATTATGACATGACCAAGTCTATAAAACCAATGATATAAGAAAGCAAGATGAAGTTTATGAATGATATGTGCAATTGATGATAACTGCAAGGAGGTGAGATTGTGAACATATACAAGAATAAAAGGAGAACCAAATAGTATTTTAAAATACTAAGTGCGACGATTTACAAGTGTATCGTTGCTTATAAGATTAATGGAGTGAAATTAAATTAATGAAATGATGAAGAAAAAAGAATCGAATGAAAAAATTTGGACGAGTTCTAATTTAAGAACTCGCTATGTGATTAGGGCAACAATCCTGACTTACATTTACCAATCAACAATGATCTTGGAGTAAGGTTTTGTGTAACACCTTGGATTTGGGGCGCCATAATATGAGTTTTCATTTGGCTCATTTCTTTAAGTAGTTTGTTAATCAAAGGATTAGAGGACTGTGCTTGAGTAGCACGGGCTGAGTTTGGTATGAGGGAGGGTTCAATTATTATCTCTGGAAACCAAGTGTTTTATTGTTTTGGGATATTTAATTGATTAGTCTAAGAGAAATTAGGGTTATTTCTTCATCTAAGGTTGTAAGTGTTTAAGTATAGGTTACCATATGTGCGAATATTATTTTGATTGTCGATTGCATTAACCTGCTCGCTTATGGTGTCTTGGATGACAAAACTACACTCTGACGTGTAATGTGATGTTCCACAGATCTCACATAAAATTTCTAGAGAAAGAGTTGCGCCTCGGTCCATGGGTTCTTGCTTCTTTTGCTGCAAAAGTTGATCAAAATTAGCATTAAAAGAATTCATAGATTCAATATCATCTACATTACCTTGCCGAGAATGTCCTCGAATGTTGTCGTGTTGCAATCATAAAGAGTTAAGCCATTAAGGAGTTCAAGAACCTCTTCGTCACTAAGTTGCATGAATCGGCCTCTGCCAGCTAAATTAACAGCACTCCGAGTTGGTCTGTCGAGTTCGTTAAAATTTTTTTCTATGATATCACCTTGAGGAATGTTATGATGTGGACACTTGCACTATATGTCTTTCATTCTTCGCACGTATCAAAGAGGGTCTAGTCGTCTTTTTGGACGAATTGATTAATTTAATCCTTGATCTTCCTGGTCTTAGTGGGTGGAAAGAATTTCTCCATAAAGGCAATAAAGAGTTCATCCAACGTATTGAAGGTTTTGGGTGACATAAAAAAGAACCACTCGTTAGCCCTGTTATGAAGGAAAAATGGAAAAAGTTGCAGACGGATTAACTCTCATGTTGAAATGCCTTAGACCTTTACTATGTTGCTCAACTGAAGGAACTTAGTGATGTGTATGTTAGGGTTTTTAGATGATAATCCTGTAATTTGATCTCATTAGACTATTTTCGATAAGTCTCGGTTTGAGTTCAAAGTTTCTTACTCTAATTTCTGGTTCCACTATGCATGATCAAAATCCTCAAGGGTTTAGGCGATTCCTATCGCTTTACTTTTCTTAGAGGAGTGTTGTTCTCAATTTGACCTTTCTCCTACTCTTGACAGGGTAGGACTTGATTGATGTGGTTCGTCATGGTTGCTTGCGAGAATTGCTACTTTTTGTACTCACAAACTTTTCTCCTAAAAGAACGTTCAATATCAGGGTCAGCAACAAAGAAATTTTCAACTAGTTGTTTTACAAAGCTTCGAGTATGTGAGTGCATACGAAAAATAACTAGCTAGGTCAGAAAACAAAAAAAAAAGAATGAGAGAAAAGAAAAATAAGAGAATAATTAGAGACAAGAGAAAGAAAGTAGAAAGAGAAAAAATAGATAAAAAATAATAGGGAAAGACAAAAAAAGAAAATATCTAAAAATAAAATTCAAATTAAAGCCAAATTTTCCGGCAACAACACCAAAAAACTCATTCACAATTTTACCGCAAGTGCACGGGTTGTAGATTGTATTAGATAAATTATTGATCCACAGGATATTCGAGACTATAAACTTTGCTTTTAAATATTTTCTTATAAAATATGAGGAGAATATAGTGAATAAAATGGAATAGAAAGTAGAAAAGTGAGAAGAGAAAATAAAATTTAAAACTAGAACAAGTAGTAGAAAATTAAAGATGTGAGTACCTAGGGTTTAGAATTTCATATGCGACTTTTGCAACGAGTAGTGATATAATTATTTAATCCGGATATTGTTTGTTAAAGGTGAACAAACTCTAATTTATTCTTGCACATTCTATCAAAACCTACAATGCATACCCTAATTTTCTTAACCACCTATTCTCATGGGATTAAGTTAATTAAAATCTATTAAGTTCTGTGGCTTGTTCATGGAATTCTTTAAGGTCATCATGCCTATTTTCATGGACTTAGATTTTCTAAGTTTAATATCTTGATTATTGTATGTTAGATTTTCACCTCTCGGTTCCATCAACTACTATATAAAATCATACTACGTATGAGCCCCATGTACAAAAAAAATATCAAAATCCCAAGATATTAAATTAACTACAATATCCATTATAAATAAATTAAAACTATGCGCCATACTACATTGTGCATATGCTACATCTTAAACTCTAGATTTAGGGTTTAGCCAAGCATGTTTAATTCCGAAATAAAATTAAAATTCAAAATCATCTTAAACAAGACAATTAAAATTTTAAAAAAAGATAAAAAAGCTTATTAGTTTGAAGCCCTGATGGTGTGTCGACTGCCTCTAGCAACTCGCCATCTCTCCTCTTGCCTCGTGCTTTATGCCTTCTCTCGCTCTCCAGACTTCAACCCAAGTTCCTAGGATGTTTTTCCTAGATCCTTAGGACATTTCTCATAAGTGTTTATATAGTGTGAACAATGCGCATGAACAATAACGTGAATAGTTCATATGAACAGTGCGCAAATAGTACGTGTATAGACAGTTGCACATGATCAATCCACTCATGAATAGTAATCGGCATGCATAGTTGCACGTGAACAGCACCACACGTGAATAGTAATTACGTATGTATAGTGTCTTATTTTAAACATAGTTTTGTTTCAGATATAGTCTTGAATTTATAATTTACTTCCACTTTCATCAAAGTTTGTTAATTTGTCCATGTTGTATACCAAAATTGCATATATTCCTCCTATTTTACACGAATTAGTCAATCGCGAGTGTTTTATGCTATATAAAGCTAAATCAATTAAAATATGATTTAAAATACCTTAAATACTCAAATTCTTCTCAATTAATAATCAAATACATAGTACAAAAGTGACTCAACAAATACCCTCATACTTAAACCTTTGTTTGTCCTCAAACAAATACAAAATAATCAAATTATAGAATTTCAATAATTAGCCTTTTAAGAACTTTGACAAAAAATTAAGTATAAATAATTTTAAAACCAGTGAGGATATTGAATCAAAAATTTTTGAAACATAGAACTTGTCAAAATCACACTAAAAAATCTTTTTTCATTCGACTGATATTGTACATCCTGTTACTATTTCTGTTTTCAATCATTAAGAGTTCAAAAACTCCTGCAGTATAAACTAATATTTCTCAAATATCCTTCTCTCTTCTCTCTTCTCTCTCTTTCTAATTCTTTTCCCTTCTCTTTTATCTCTCCTTACTACCTCTCTCTTATTCTCTCTCTTCCTTCTTCTCTGTCTTCTCCCTAATTTCTTTCTCTCTTAGTTTTCTCCCTTCTTTCTCTGTCATTCTCTTTCTCTAATTTCTCTCCGTCTCTCTCTTCTTCTTCTAGTTTCTTTATTTTCTCTCTCTATCTCTTTTAAAATAGATTAGTTTCAAATAATTTAAAACCTTATCGCCTCTTTGTGAATTCGACCCAACTCACCATTATTCTACACTTTCTCTCGTATAGTGTTAGCTTTAATATATTTTGGTTATTTTTAGTTAAATTGGTGATCGTAGTGTTGTTAACAATAAGCACTTAGTTTACATCATTTATCCTTAATAATTGTCACATTCAATGCTCTATAATTAGCACACATTCACCAACTGCCATCCTTTTTTTGCAACTAATAGCACAGTGTGGAAAAGAAGACTAGTACTTTCCTTAATTAACCATTTATTGGATAATTGTTGTACTTGCCTTTCAATTTCAGCTTTCTGCAAAAATGGATATCTATATGGTAATAGTTGTTTGTAATAATCCAATGTGACAACTCAATCGGATGTTCCAACCCCCTAACTGGAAGCAACCCCTTGGGCTCTACAAACACATTTTGAAATTTAGAGAGCAATGCATTGAACGTCTCCTTATTCACCTTAGATGGACACCTCCTACCAATTAATTACAGTGTTTTATCAATTATTCCTAATCTACAGTCATATTTCTCATCCATCACCTTTACTTTTAAAGGTTTATACATTATCTCAACTCTCTCCACCTCTTTAATTCCCTGAAATTCTATGGTTCTCTCATCCACTTCAATCTTCATTCATAACCTCTTCTAATTACACACCACTATAGCCCAATCATGGCATCTATTTGCACCAAAGACAATACAAAAAATAATAATTTTCTCTTTATAATCTTGCAAATCAACTTTCACACCTTGACAAACACTCTTAGAGACTAACTTACTAGCATCTGCAATCTAAACTACCCCCAAATTTGTGTCAAAAATGGCCAACTTCAATTCAATCACCCAACTCATAATTATAAAGTTATCAGTGCTCCCACTATCCACCAACATTATAAAATCTCTATCCCTAATTCTTCCTTTCATGATTATGTCCTTATAAGAGTGAGTATCGTGTTGTGAACTCAATTAGAAAATCAGGAGAAACTCATGTTTTGATGATTAATAACCCAAATTTGAGAGATTAAGAGTACTAATATACGTTGTGCAATAATCTTCGGTTAGATTTTTTTAAGTTTCAATATAAATTTGAATAAGTAAGATATCTTTGTATTTGTACTTGATGAATAATGTTGTATCAACCTTTCCTCTTGAAAAATTATGATCAATTAAAAATTTGCTCAACCTTTTATACCAAGCCGTGGAACTTGTTTTAGTCCACATAAAGCTTTAGTTAATTTGAACACATATCTTGATTGATCATTTTCTTCAAAATCCGGAGGTTGTTCAACATAAATTTCTTCATTCAAGTATCCATTTAAAAATGCGTTTTTCACATCTATTTGAAATAATTTAAAGTTCGTGTGAAAGAAAATGCTAGTAGGATACGTTTGGCTTCTAAGCTAGCCACAGAAGCATAAGATTCTTTAAAATCAATTCCCTCTTCTCGGGAATATCCTTTGGCTAGTAGTCTAGCTTGTTTCATACCACTAGTCCACTTTCATCTAGTTTGTTCTTAAAGACCCATTTGATACTAATAATCATGTTATCTTTAGGTCTAGGAACTAGATATCATGCATTGTTTCTTTCAAGTTGGTTTAGTTCTTCTTGCATTGTGATGATTCAGTTTTTATCATTAAAAGCTTAATCAATGGATATTGGTTCGATTTTTGACATAAAAGCAAATTCTCCACAAATATTGTATTTTGACCTTCTAGTTTTACTCTTTCATAGATATTATCAATAACTTACTCAATTGGATGGTCATTTTTGAATTTTAAATTAGTTGAAAGTTTGTAAGTATTGTTATCTTCACTTACCATTTCCTCCATGGAATTTTCTTGTTTTGCTTCGGCTTCTCCTTCTCCTTGTTGCTCTTGTTGTTTCGCCTTTGGATTCTTTGATACCTCATTTGCATCACTTAATTCATCCTCCTTTCTAGGAGTTTTGTTAATTTCATCAAAGGCAACGTGTATTGATTCTTCTACTATTTGATTTTTCTTATTAAAGACTCTATATGCTTTGCTATTTGATAAATAACCAAGGAAAATTGTCTCGTTACATTTGGCATCTAATTTACCCAAGTTGGTTTTTTCATTGTTTAACACACAACAAGTACATCCAAAAGTATGAAAATATGATATGTTTGGTTTTCTTCATTTCCATAGTTCACATGGGATCTTTTTCAAGATTACTCTTATGGTAACTCAGTTTAATACATGATCGGTTGTACGTACAGCTTCACCCCAAAAACTTTTGTATAGTTTACTCTCATTTAGCATAATTTTAGTAATTTCTTGTGTTGTCCTGTTTTTGTTTTCAATTATCCCATTTTGTTGAGGGGTTCTTAGTGCAGAAAATGTACCGTGAATTCCTTTTTCATCGCAAAATTCTATGAATCGTTTATTTTCAAATTCACCACCATGTTCACTTTTAATGAAGATAATTGTATTTTATTTTTCATTTTGCACCAAATTTGAAAATGTGACAAATATAGAAAATGCTTTATCTTTGCTAGCTAAGAGTATTATCCATGTGAATCTTGAAAAATCATCAATAATTATAAATACATACTTTTTTCACCAAGAGTTAAAATGTCTGATGACCCATAAAGATCCATATGCAATAATTCAAGTGGTCTAGTCATTGAAATTTTTTTGGTGGAAAATGACATCTTGGATTGCTTGGATAATTGACAAGTCTTACATATCTTGTCCTTGTCATATTTAAGTTTTGGTAACCCTTTCACTTGGCTCTTTTTCCATAAGGTTTTAATATTTGACATATTGATATGCCCAAGTTTTTTATGTTATATCCATGGATCATTCTCTATGGTTATTAGACATTTTTCATCAAATTCAGCTAGGCGAACCAAATATACATTTTCATGTCTTTTGCCACTAAAAACTATGTAATCATTAAATACATTGCATATAGAAGATTCAAATACAACTTTATAACCTATATCACATAATTGGCTAATACTCATTAATTTGTGTTTGAGTCCTTCAACAAATAACACGTCCTAAATACATGCGTTGGAAATTTCATAAACATTTCTTTTACCTTTGATTATACATTTTTCATTATTCCCAAATACAACCATTCCTTCGTTACATGATTTGATCTTATGGAACAATCCTTTTTCTCCTATCATGTGTCTTGAGCAGCCACTATCCATAAACCATATATTATTGACCTTTGCTATAAGACAAATCTGCAAAATTAAAGTCAAGTGGAGCTTATCTTTTTGGTACCCATTTTATGGGTCCATTTAGGTTAGTTAATCATTGGAATCTATGTTGATCTACCCATGAAGGCATAAATCTAATGCTCTTAGGTACCCAAACTAATTTTGCACCAAGGTCATATAATTTTCTCATTTTACATTGATATACCTGTGCCTCATCTTGTTACATAAAATACAAGCGCCTGGGAGTCTTAGAGTGGGAGTCCAAGTAATAGTAGGTTCCCAAGTTGGTCATTTGGTCCAAGCAATATGATTCACTTTTGGTTTAACATGAATGAGTTTTGCTTGGCTTTTATAAGTCCTTGGAGCATTACACTTGCTACTTTCTCCCTTCTCAAATGTGGGATACCCAAGTCTTCTCTTGTTATTTTGGGCGGTCATATTCAAAAATATTTTGATGTTTTTCCCTAGATTAGAGAACTTAGCAAGTGATTCATTCAATAATTCATTTTTCTTTTTAAGTTTTTCAACCTCACTTATAAAAGTGTTCTTTTCGTTTGTCAAATGGTCAACTTTTTTTGCAAGTTTTCCGTTCACAATAATTACTGCATCACATTACCTTTTCTTCATTGTGGACTTGTTTCTCAACTTCTTTATTTCCTCATATAATAAATCATAGGCTTGTTGTAGTTCTTTCAATTCAGCACATTTGAGACATTCATTTATGAAAGAGAAAATAGAAAAGAATTTTGGCTTAGAGGTTACTGTTGGTCCCGAGTTAATGGCAAAACCCAAGAGGGGAGGGGTGAATTGAGTTCTTATAAAATTCTTCGGTAAATTAAAACTTAACCCCTTGATAGAAACAAATAGAGAGCAATGAAATAGATAATAGGTAAGATTTATAGTGGTTTGGGCAACCTCTTCCTACTCCACTCTTCCAAGCTCACACATCGTTGTGACTTGGGTTCCACTATGTATTCCGCGAATACACTTAGAGTCTCTGCTCTCTTCTAGATTCTAGCTCTAGGGGGTATACACAATCAGAGTCTATGCTCTCTTCTAGATTTTAGCTTTAGGGGGCTTATACACTTGATACAAGTAGATGATGAGTTCAACTCCAATCACAACTCTACTTGCAACGTTTTGGTTTGTTACAACAAACTCAAACTAAGACCAATAACAAAGAGTAATGAAAATAAGGAAGATCTATACTTTATAGAGTTGTGTAGGTAAGATTGAGCTTGAGGAAGAATTTGTACAACCGGTTGCAATTGCAACGTCTTGGTTTGTTACAAAAAACTCAAACCAAGACCAATAATAAAGAGTAATGAAAATAAGGAAGATTTATACTTTACAGAATTGTGTAGGCAAGATTAAGCTTGAGGAAGAATTTGTAGAAGCAACCGGTTGTATGTCGTTGAAGCAATTTGCAACTTGAGGTTCGTTCTTCCTTTGAAAGTGTATAGATCACTCAAATTTAGAGAAAAGAAAATGGGAGCTCTTGTTTACACTTCTTTTCTCTCTTTAGATAATGTAGTATTTTTATTTTCGTTTGCTTGAGTGTCTATTTATAGAATGGGGAAGATTCGAACATATAGAAGTGGTTGGCGCACAATAAATGTTCCAACGTTAAAAAATTCGAACGTTGCTTCCCCAAGTCGCAGGTGGAGTCGACTTCGTCTGCGACTTGGCTTCCCAAGTCGCAACTGGAGTCGACTTCGTTTGCGACTTCAGTTTCGCATTTTTCCAAGTCTGAGTCTGGGTTCGACTTGGTTTCAGACTTGACCTCAAGTCGATCTTGGAGTCGACTTGGGTTGCGACTTCAGTTTCGCATTTTTCCAAGTCTGAGTCCGGGTTGACTTGGTTTCAGACTTGACCTCAAGTCGATCTTGGAGTCGACTTGGGTTGCGACTTGACTCGTTCTTGTGGCGAAAACAGTTTGATCTTTTTTCTTTAGCATGCTTGGCTTCTTTCCTTCAACAATATTTTGTAGACCTTGTGAAGCTTGAAAACTTTGTATTGGTTGATTTTTCCTTTGATTCATTAATCTTCATATCTTGAAAATATGCTTGGAGCTTTGCCTTGGACTTGAGAATCTTAAGTTGATCTTAAAAATGAGCTTAAATATGCATTCTTGAACTTTGAGGAACTCAAGTCGAACTTGGGGTCGACTTCATCTGCAACTTCACCAAAGTCGCAACTGGAGTCCACTTCGTCTGCGACTTCGGCATTTTTGTACCCCAAAATCAACTCTGGAGTGTTTTTCCCATCTCAAGTCGATGTTGGAGTCGACTTCGTTTGCAATTTGGCTTCTCAAGTCGCAAGTGGAGTCGACTTGGCCTGCGACTTCACCTGCTCTTCTTCCATTTTCAAAACTGGTTCGTAGGGTTCATTTTGGAGTCGAGGATGGAGTCAACTTTTGGATCGACTTCACCCTAAGTCGAAGTCCAAGTTGACTTGGATATTGACTTGGCTATTTTCTTTCCTTAAACCATTCAACATAAACATTAATATTCACATTATACTCAAATTTAACTTTGTTAATCATCAAAACTTCATACTTTGGTCAATTTTATTTTGTTTTAAACATTGTTTCCAACAGTTACCTCTTCGCTATTCGTGTAGTTTGTTGAAGTAGTTTAATCTTCCAAAATTTCTGTTGCTGCAAGGCATATGTTGAAATTTTCTTCCATTGTAGCCATGCAACAAATCCTTACACAATTTGCAGTCTCATTTTCCTCATTTGAGGAGTTGCATGTTGTGAACATTTCTTCATTGACGTATATGCCTCTTCCTTTAGGTCTTTGAAATTTTCTGTTTTCATTTCGATCCTTCTTTTCCCTTTGTTCCTTTAATTTATTTTCTTTAGGTGTTGGGCATTGGGCTTGCATATGCCCCATACCAGCACACCGGAAGCACTTTGTAGTCTCCTTCTTTTTTGCCTTTGAACTTCTTTCTATAAAGCTCTTGAAATTTCTTCCTTTCCTTACGAATTTTTTGAAACGTCTTGTAAGTAGTGCAATCTCCTCATCGTCGTTTTGAGAGGATGAGGTGGAGTCATCTGAAACTTGTGTGGCTTTTAAAGCAATAACTCTTTTGCCTTTGTGTTGCTCCTCATTTCTCTTCTTAATTAACTCATGTGACATGAGTGAACTTATGAGATCTTCAAGCTGTAGCATATTGAGGTCCTTTGATTCCTCAATGGCCGTGATCTTTGGAGTTTAAGATTTGGGTAACGCTCTTAGAATTTTCATTACCTGCTCACATTCAGAAATAACTTTTCCAAGACCTATCAAGACATTAGTAATATTAGAAAATCTAGCAAATATTTTAGAAATATTTTCAGTTTTAAGCATTTTAAAGCTTTCTAACTCTCCAATCAAAATATTTTTCTTGTCCCTTGGACTTGAGAAGTTTTTTCATAAATAAAAGTAAGTGTATTCCATATCTCTTTGGTGGTTAGGCATGAAGATACCTTATCAAATTTGGATGTCGTTAATGCACCAAAGAGGGAATTCATAGCTTTTGCGTTGCTTTTAACAATTCTAACTTTCTCCTCGGAACGTATGGAGGCTTTTTCATCAATAGGCAACACAACACCCTCTTGAATAGTAATCCAAGAGTTTATATTCATAACCATAATTAATTATTTCATTCTTAACTTCCAATAATCGAAGTTACTCTCATCAAATAGAGGTGGCCTCGTGAAATATTGACTCTCGGCAAATGTAGGGGGTGGAAGTTTGTTAGGATGTCATATTTGAGATCTCTTTGGTTTAAACTCAAAGATCTACTTTGATATCACTTATTAGTCTAGAGTTTATGACTATTACCCAGGAGGAGAAGGGTGAATTAGGTATATTAAAATTTTCACTTAAATAGAAATTTTTCCCTATTTAGTTTAATCCCCTTTAATGAAACAAATAAAGAATGTAGAGAGAAATAAAGGAATAAAAGCAAACATGCAAACCACAGTAGTAGATACAAATTTTATAATAATTCAGACAACCTTTCCTACTCCACTCTTCCAAGCTCACACTCGTTGTAACTTGGGTTCCACTAATGTATTATCAAATATAACCAGAGCAGCAACTCTCTTTTAGATTTTAGCTCTAGGGGGCTTGCACAAAATACAACACAAGTAGGTGACGAGTTGCACTTAAGTCATAGCGCCACTTTGCTTACACTTGGTTCAAATCACCAATATCAAACCAAACAACAAATGCAAATATAGAATCAAATGAAATAAACTTCACTTTACAGGTTATGTAGGCCGATTTCAACTCATGGAAGAACTTGTAGAAGGAAAGATTTGATCAGCGATGTAGCTTTCAGCAAGTTGGAGCTAAGTTCTTCTCTTGAAACTTGTGTTGATGACTTAATGCTTGGAGAGGATGGTAGTTTGATCTTAGTAAATACTTTCTCTAACCTCGAGCACGTTCACTTGAATGCTCTTTTATAATTATGGAGTAAATTTGAACATTTGGTGGTAGGTGGCACGCATTTAATGTGCAAATGTTCAAATTTTTTCAACTGTTGTGACCCAAGTCGCATGTGAAGTCAACTTTGGATGCGACTTCACCCAAGTTGCAGACTGGAGTCGACTTCAGATGTGACTTCTGTCTCCAGCATCTTCAAGTTCCACTTTAGGTTGACTTAGTCCTATACTTGACCCTAGTCACAGGTGAAGTCAACTTCGGATGCAACTTCACTTTCTGTATGCACTTGTTGGAACTTGGATTTCTTGAGAATAATCTTGATTGCTTATTATTCATCTTATCTTGTTCTTCTATTGATATTCTTGATATTGAAAGTTTGTTTTTGGAGCTCAACATATTCATCTTTTCTTGGAGGCTTGTCTTTATACCTTGAACTTAAAATAATTTGATTTTCTTAATTTTGCAGTTCATAGATGTAGCCAAATGATTTTTCCTTGAATAATACATTATCTTAAATGATTAGTTCATGTACATTTGCTTGTTTGGACTGTATATGTCTTCATTCTGACTTAAGTCGGATGCCTGGGTCGACTTGGGGTCCAACTTCACTCAAGTCGCATGAGGAGTCAACCTGAGAATGTGACTTCACCCAAGTCGCATACGAAGTCGACTTCGGTTACAACTTCGCTTGTCTCTTACCCTAATTTCAACACTAGAAGGATTTGGTCATCTAAAGTCGATGGTGGAGTCAATTTAGGTCTGCAACTTCACCCAAGTCGCAGTTGAAGTCGACTTGGACTACGACTTCACCTGTCTAGGTTTCCAATTTCAATGCTGGAAGGTTTTGCACTCTCCAAGTCGATCTTGAGGTGTATCGGCTTCACTCAAGTTGATTGCTAAGTTGACTTGGCTCTGTGACTTGATCTGCTAGGTTCTGAAATCTAAGTTTTTAACCTTTAATCAATTTTAACAAACCACATTAGTACCCAAAATCAATCTCAAATTGAGTTGTTGATCATCAAAACATGGATTGTACTTAATTTGCCACTGATTCCAACAAGTAGTGCACAGTTAAAATGAAACTCACTATCTACATATGTCATTGCTGTAAAGGCCCGCTAGAGCTATAATATAGAAAAGAATAAAGAATCTAGTTGTATTCTTGTTAAAATAGTGGAATATAAGATATAAGAGAGGATTTTTGGAAAAGTGGAGTAGGGAGAGTTGTCTCTAACCACTATAACTCCGATTGTAATATCTTCCATTTCCTTTTTGCTCTCTATATGTTACTCTCCACATTTTCATTTGAGGAAACTAAACTCACAGGGAGTTAAAACTTTAAAAGACCAAAGAATTTTAAAGAACCTAATTCATTCCCCCCTTAGATTTTGTCAAAAAATTAGTAAAAACGAATAGTGTTAAGGAGGTCTTTGGGTTTATTACTAAAGATATCTATCATAAATGACATCCAAATCAACTTCTAACCCTATTTGTTGAGGGACAATCTTCTACTAGACCAACGCTATTTGACGGAAGTAGCTTTGGTCATTGAAAATTGAGAATGAAATAGCTAATAATGACAACTGATATAAACTCTTAGATAACAATCCAAGATGAGATTACTCTGCCCATAAGTAAAAGAGACTCCGACTAGATCAAGGAAGAGGTGAGATTAGTAAAGAGCAATGTTAAGGCTATGAGCTTACTATTTTGTGCTTTGATAGCTGTTGAATATGACCGAGTATCCTCTTGTTTGATCACTAAAAAGATATCAGATACTCTAATATCAATTTATGAGGATATTTCTCTAGTCTAAAGGATGAGAAATAATATTTTGATTATAGAGCCAGAAAGTTTTAAGATTATAACATACCAGTCCGGAAAAGTGGTCTCGAGCCATGTATTTAATGCAATTTTTCTAAGATTAATCACACATTTATAGCAAAATTAATTGTTATATTAATTTATGAAAATTCAAAATTTAATTAGTCGTGTTCCCATTATTACATCTAAGACAAAGAAAAATTACATGTCCATTATTTGCAATATATGCCTTGAAATAAATAATTAAAAATAAATATTCTTGAAAATCTTTACATAAATCCAAAACGCTAGTGTTCCACTTGATCTGGTACACCTGTAAAAATAACAGGTTAGTCCCAACATGACTAGCAAGTAGAAAATCATTTGAAAATGAATAATGACCCAATTAAAATTTAAATTAAATGATAAAAATAATAATTTAATTTAATATCTTAAAAATTAGGCTTCAAATGTAAAATCAAATCCTTCCATTGAATCCAGAAGTATAAAAAATATTTTGATCATTCAAATCGGAGTTCAAATGTATAAATTATAATAAAATGGATTAAACGGCCCACATTAAGCCACATCAGCATAGCCTTTACTATTAGTGGGTCCGACCAGGACCTCTCTTACTTTAGCCCTTATTGTTGTAGTGGGTTACACATCAATTTCTAAAAATACCTGGACATCAGAAGCATCAAAAAATATATTAAATGCATTAAAACATCAAAAGTAATGAAAAAATTACTGCAAATACAAGATTCACCTCTTAACGGAATTCTCTTTCTGACACAATTCTCTTTATGGTGAAATTTCGTTCTTGAAAATGAAATTTCTTCCCAGGAGTTCGAGAACTTGGGATTTGATATGACTTTTATAATTCGACTTACGCGGATTACATATATATTATTATATATGCCACAATTAACTCATATCATTAATATATAATTTTAATATTCATACATATACATATTACATATTAAATTCACATCAATGTATTTATAAAAATAAAATGCATAATAAAATACAATAATCTCAATGTATATATTTTAGGTATAAAGTTTGGGCATATTTATTTGCATAATTTTACATCTTAAAAACTTAGGATTATAAAATTTAAATATGTCAAGCATAGCATAACAATTGTATAAAAATAATTACAACATTGAATTAATTTGCACATAAAATCCCACTTGCCTCTGTTGAAGAAAATAAATTTTCTTATTCTGTAATTCTATCTCCCAAACTTTTCCTATGAATATCCAAATCTATTAACTTCTCAAACTCTTTTATAAAAGTCATCGTAGCTAAGATAGAGACTAAGAGATAAAACTCTTTTAAACTTAAATTTCAATTAAACTAAATCTTATCTCATCCTATCTTATCTAGTGGGGCCTACATGCTTGGGGAGGCAACAATGCAAAACTTTATTATTTTTTATGCGGAACCCCCTATTCGAACCCTAGACCTCTAAAACGACTTGGACCATCTGTATGCCAACTACGCTACATAGGTTGTTGAAATAACATTCAAAAATGATAATCCGTGACATATTTAAGTATACTCATCTAACCCAGTTGGTCGAAAAGTCTACCCTTGCTACATAGAATGCCCTACGTGGATTTTGACTAGTCAACTTAAATTATTATTATTATTTTCAATATTTTATAAAGATGCTTGATACCGCAGATATTTTTGAAATATTTGCAAGAATATCTAAGATTACTAATACTTTAAAAGCAGAGAAAAGACAATATCTAAATCTGAGTAGATTATGAAGATATTAAGGGCACTACTAGAACCTTGGACATCCAAGATTACTGCAATTAAATAAGCAAAAAACCTCAATACCTTGAAGCTTGATAATCTAATTGACTTCTTAATGTCTCATGAGCTAATAAAGAAAGAGAACAAAGAGCATCACAGAGAAAAAAAAGACAATCACTCGAATGGCTACACAAAGTTCAAACAAATCTACATCTTCATCCCAAAATGAATATGAGGAAATTGCTTTCTTTATAAGAAAATTTAAAAATTTTGTGAGGAAGGGAAAGAATATGAGCTCTTCCAAAACATTCAAGGAGAAGAGTAAGAAAGAAAAGAAAAAAGATCTTCTTAAATGCTATAAATGTGGAGCAGTTGAAATCATACAAACACAATGCCCCCTCGCTCGATGAAAATAAACCAAAGAAGAGGCAAAAAAGAAAAAAGTAGCACAAAAAGATTTCTAAAGCTTAAAGGTAGATAAATATATGTGAATAAAAATTCTTCCTCAATAAGCAGATGATAGTTCTCAAAATTTTTGTATAATTTCATGTCAAATTCACATCTTTTATTATAAAAATTGCTAATTAAATGTAGGTTTTATATGAAATTTTATGAAAATTATATTTTTCAAAATGGGTCAGTTTGTAATATTTTTGAAAGAATAAAAATATAAAGAGAATTACATATGTTAAGAGGAATTAAATAAGCTAAAAAATAACTTTGAAATATGTATTAGCCTGTTAGTATAATTTGGGCAAATTTATAGAACGATTTAAGTAGGTAAATCATATGCATTATTATAAGTATATTTTAGAATATGTGTACAAAGTAGACTATCATATATTTTGAGATAAAATGATAAAGTAAAATAAAATTATATAAACTCAAATGGGCTTGAAAATTTAGTTAACTCTATTTTTATTATTTGTGCAAAAAGTATATGTTGATATGATGACTGGACAAAACTGGATGTGTATGGGCATTTGAAAATTGCCAGGGCACCAAGTTTTGGTGTTCCACCATTACCATCTTCCTCGAGCCAAAACCAACCGCTACAATCATGTCTACTCAGCACAAATCAACACTTCGTACACCATCATTTTTCTTGCCAAGTCTGAATACAAGCAGCAAACCTGATCCTTCCATGACCGTCAATATGAGCTACACAGAAACTGACCGTTGCAGCATCTTTTAAATTTCTACTTGTAGGATCTTCTCCTAAATCAACAGAACCCATCACTGAACAAGCAGTGAAGGCATGGTAGATGCACCTAACCAATTTCACATCGCTCCGCCCCTGTTTCTATCGGGCAATAGTCCATCACTACTTCCAATTGGCGATCATGAATTTGCAGTTAGAAAAACCCATTATCATCGACCAAGCTACGACAGAATAGAAAATGGAATAGCTCCTTGTTAATTGCACAATCTTCTCAATCGTCCAAAAATTTCATCTTCAAGAATTCATTTCACCAAACCAAGCAAGCAATGCCATTCCAGCCATGCCTTTTCTTCATTCAACCGACAGCAATGGCCCAAACAATTAACCGATCTAGCTCTCCCCATCACTGATTTTCAGTAGTCACCTTTTTTAAAATTAACAATAGCCACTACAATTGCCCAATTCTCAGTAGCAAAAAATCCTGAAAATGGCCATTTTCATCTCACTGACCACCCCTGCATCTCCCAAAACTGAGCATGCTATCCATTTCAAAGCCGTGGCAGATGTTGTCGAAGAGCTTGTTGCAACTCAGATGAACCTCAAGCACACCATGCTCTAGTACTCTAGCACACCAAATTTTAGCAAAGAGAAGTATTTTTTCTTTGATATTTCTTCAATGCCCTTGCAAACTAAAGACTCAATCTATTTATGGACAAAGAAAGATAACTTGCGGATTCAAACATGCTTGAAGTCTGCGGATTTAACAAGGTTTGGAATTCGGAAAGCACATCCGGATAAATATGAACCGAAAGCAGATGACACGTGTCCTAGATGTGTTGGAGTCGTACCGCATCTACAACGGTGTTAGCGCCCACTGCTTTATAACCTTTAGCTTTTCTTTATAGGATTCCTTCTTTTTATATCTAGACAGGATTTTAGCAAACTTTTGAGTTGGCGATTCCATTATAGCATTTTGTCGTCTTCTCATGGAGGAGAGAGAGACGGGGTGGAAACCTCCATGTCCTCAGAGCTTTCTTCTTCTTCTTCCAATTGGCTATCGAACAAGAATTCGAAAGCTTTCTTTTTCTGCCCTTTTCCTGAGAGGTTGGGATAAATTCTCTTGACTAAATCAAGAGCATTCTTGAAGGCACTTCTAGCTTCATTTGCTTCTTTAAGGTCTTGTAAAGAGGTGAACGGAGGAGAGGCAGATAAGCGATTAGCCAATTGAGAAGCTTTTTTCTCGGCCCTTTTCTTCTTATGACTTTCAGAATATAGC
Source organism: Annona squamosa (assembly GCA_035584095.1). Taxonomy (NCBI): domain Eukaryota; kingdom Viridiplantae; phylum Streptophyta; class Magnoliopsida; order Magnoliales; family Annonaceae; genus Annona; species Annona squamosa. The sequence continues at coordinate 32,864,979 of JAXCLR010000081.1, read as the reverse complement.
AAGTAATCTACATCAAATTTGGGCCACCACTTCAAATAAGAAGTGTAAGCAATATAATTGGTTGTCTCAGAGTCTATATAGAATGAGAAGTCCCATCTCATAATCAAAGGAATAGACTCTTTGATTATAAAATCATTAAGTTTATAACTGTCAGCAGGGTCAAAGGATAAGTGTGGGAGAAGCTGATCAGAAAGGATGGATTTATGAAAACACCAATGATCCCAAAATTTTTCGTAGAACTTAAAAGGAATTTTTGGGGAAGGCTTTATCAGGTTGAATTGGATCCACCAAGAGTGTGAAAAAATGAGATTTTGTCTCAGGAAAACTCTTTTCTAGGCCTCTTGATAATCCCAATAGTTTTATTTGGTATAGCAATAGGATTTAGAATGGCTGGGAGGAAAATTGATATAGGAGTTTGGACTGTCTGCTGGCCATTCTTCAAGGGTTATAACTCTTTGAATAGACATTTTTGAATATTGAATATTATTGCTCTCTTTGGTTTTAACATGATCAATTGCTATAGAGCTAGTGACCAAAAGAATTTTTTCATAAAACTCCAAATGTTTTCCAGCAGCATGAGGGATAAACCACTCAAACCTTGGAAGATACATTTGATATAACATTTTAGCAGTTTCTCTTATAGCTTTGTTTTCTTTATCACTTGAAGAGAAAAAAGAAACTCCAGGAAGATTCTTTTTACACAAATTATAGTCTGCTTCCTCTAAATATATAAAGACTTGATCCTTATACATTTCAAAATTATAGTTTTTTGGAATTATAGTAGGTGAACTTATATCAGGATGGACTAGAGATTTGCCTGATGTCTAGGCAGGGGCAGAGCTTGACGAAGCCATTAGGATTTTTCCTGCAAAAATTCTCGAGACAAAAAGTCAAGCAGAGAATTATTTTTCCCTTTAATATATTCTATATCAAAATTAAATTGTGCTAATGTAGCTTGCCACCTAGCAAAAATATGTTTTGATACTTCATTTTTAACATTTTTTTCTAATATATGTTTAGCAGCTTTGCAGTCAACTCTTAGCAGAAATTGCTTATTTAACAAATCTCCTTGAAATTTAGTAACACAAAAACTATAGCTAGCATTTCCTTTTTTATAGTTGGGTATTTTTTACGCGTTTTGTTCCAAATTCCAGAAGTGAAATGAATTAGTTATTCTTTATTTTCAGCAGTTCTTCATTTTAATATTCCACCATAGCCATCATCTGAAGCATCTGTTTCAACAATTTTAAATAAATCTGGATCAGATAAATGAAGACATGGGAGATATTTTACTTTCTTTTTTATATTTTGAATTGCTTTAGTGTGTTCCTCAGTCCATGGTGACGAATTTTTTCTAAGTCTCTTGAGAAGAATAACCCTATTAAAAGCTAGTTTCTCATAAATCTCAGAAACATAATTCAAACAACCAAGGAATCTCTGAAGTTGTTTTTATCTATTATAACATCTGAAAATTTTTTTGCAAAAACAATAGCTCTGTTTAGAGGTTGGATGGTTCTATTCTGAATCTTGAATTTTAGAAATGTTATATCTAGCTGAAACAATTTCATTTTTCTTTCAGACAAGACTAAACCATTTTGATGGATTATATTTTTAAAAGTTTTAAGATGATGCCAATGTTGTTGGATAGAGTCTGAGAAGATGAAGACATCATCGATATAAACAATTATAAAGTCACCGTGATTATAGAAAATATCATTTATTATATTTTGAAATTTAGAAGGGGCATTTTTTAGACCAAAAGACATAACATTCCACTCGTATTGACTAAATGAAAAATTAAATGCTGTTTCATATTTATCTTCTTTCGCAATCTGAATTTGCCAATATCCTGATTTTAAATCGAATTTCGAAAATAATTTAGCTTTTATAATTCTGTTTAACAAATCCTTTTTATTAGGAAGAGGATATCTAATCCATTTTAGTACTTTGTTAAGTGGTTTATAATTTACAACTAGTCTGGGAGTTCCACGTTCAAGTTCAGCGGCATTATTAACATAAAACGCAGAACAACTCCAAGGAGATTTGCTTGGGCGAATTAGTTTTTTATCTAATAGCGATTTTATCTCTCTTTTGCAATATTCAAGCAAATCTTTGTTCATTTGGATTGTCCTTGCTTTTGTTGGGATTTTTTCTTCATTAAATTCTTCAATATACAGTAATTTAACAATGTGTTTCTTTCTGTCCCAAAAAGCATTAGGGAAATCAGAATATACTTCTTTAGCCAATTTTTCTTTAAACTCTTCTATGTTCCTTTTCATTGGCCCATTGATTTCTTTTTCAATATATTTTATAGAGCTTTTATCTTGGAGATAACACAAAAAGTTTTTCTTATAACTTAAAGTTTCTTTTAATTCTGCAAGAAGCGATGCTTGTAGAGGTTTTATGAAGGAAAATAAGGTTTCATTAGTTTGAATCCCTTCGTCTGTTACTGAAAATGGTTTTATCATTTGAAGGAAGGGAGTTCCTAATATAGTTTTCTATTGCATATTTTTTATCAATATAAAAGATGTTTGTAAACATAATTTTTTATTACAGATATGTGCAGAGGATAATTTATACTTGACAATCATATCAGTTCCATCTGCAGTAGCTATAGATGAATTTGTTGTTTCAAAATATTTAGGAGTGATTATACCTTCATTTATACAGTTAAGGTTTGCTCCTGAGTCTACCAGGGCGATCAGGCTTTTAGAAAAATCCTCATTAAAATCTTTAATTTTTAGCGTAATTTTTATATACCATTTTTATGATATAATTCTTTGAGCTTCATTACATATAACACATATAGAGTTTTCTTCTTCAATGATTTTTTGTTTTGACGATTCTGAATTTTTAACTCTGATATCTCTTTTTTCATCTCTTTTATCTCTTGTGATAGCTCATATGTTGTTTGTGGTTTTGGGATGTCTTTTATATATTTTCTTTGATTTTTTATAATATTCATCATTGATGAAGTTTCTAGGATAGTTAAAGGTTCTGAAGTGTTTGTCATCTTCATCTTTTTCATCTTGCTCCATATTTATGGATAATTCTTTTAATTCTAATATTTGAATTCTATTTTTTAACTCTAAATTCAGTTTTAAAAGTAAAGTTTCCGATTTTATAGATTTCTTTAATAGGAATTTTCCAATTTTGAATAGATTTTTCAATATTTTCGTAGATTCTTTCAGACATTTTTTGAATTTCATCTAATCTTATTAAATGAATTTCATTATCATTACTAGAAGAAGAAGTAGAAAACATTCTTTTGAGAGAACTCATCTTTATCACAGATAACGACTTACAACGCCTACACGCCTTCACACGGCTCAACGGCTCAACTGCGCGACTTCGTGATAGTTGACTAAGAATTCTCGAAAGTTTGATTTCAAACTAACTTCTTAAACGTGGCTCTGATACCAATTTCACTTTCAAAAGTGATAGGGAGGTCGTTCAATTTTTTAGATAATTCTTCTATAGTAAGACTTTTATCAGCTAATAGTTCTTTTGCTTGATTTTTATAACATCTTGAGGCATAGTGTCCGATTTTACCACACTTACAACATTTAATTTCTTTAACATTTTCTTTTGTGAAGGTTTTGACTTATATCTTTGAAACTTCTTTTTGAAATAATATTGTTTAAGAGGTTTTTCTTTAAAAAAAATCTGTCTTTTGACTTCTTTTGATATTTTTTAGCTTTTAGAAAATTTGATTTTTTCATTACTCTTTGAACTAGGGTTTGTTCTATACCATAGTTTGAGCAAAATATAGATAGATCTTGAGATCTTAGAAATTTAGTTTCATCCATGTGTTTATGATTACATAGTTTTATACCAACTTATTTTATTTTAGTAAATAATGTTCTCCAAGTATAGTTATTATATTCTAGTTTTCCATCATTTTCTTGTTTGATTAAAGTTTTAATTTTAGTTTCAAAAACTGAGGAAAGACCCTATAGAAAATTTTCTTTATATATTGGTTGGTTTCCATCTTTGAGCATTAATAAGTCTGTTAAGAACACATCTTTATACTATTTATATCTTGACATCTTTTTGCATCTTAATTTTAGTAATCTTTCTCTTATGACGGATTGATAATCTTCTATCGTTCAAATGAATTGATATATTATTGTACTTACCAGAGTATTTACTGGATCTGAATCATTTAGTATTCTTAATTGTTCTTTTAATGAGAGTTGAATATCCCATTATACTTTTAGCTAACCAATAAATCCCCAAGCTATCGTATGGGCGACGTCAATTTTTTATGCTTTTTTTTATAGCTTGTAACATAGTAGCGTACATAATCATACTATGAGTTATATTCTATATATGATATTTGGACATGCCATCGATACTCAATTCATATAGTGCATTCATATTAAAACTATTTTGTGTAACAACTCTATCTTCTTCGAATTGCTGATCCATCGGAGATGGACAATGATAATAATTTTTTAATATTCTATTTAATTTTGGTTGAGGGTTTTCTGTTATAGTTTGTAAGAATTTTTTGCTTTTTAATTCTGCAATCTTTCTTTTTATGCCTTCTGTAATAGAAATTTTTTGAGAAGCCATTTTTGCTATATCTTCTTTTTTTGCTTTATCATATAAAGATAATTGGCTAAACTGTAATTCTAGTGGTCTTTTGTAGAATGACATACTTTTAACTGATTTTTCTTTTAACATTTTTCTATTTATATTAATTTATAATTAGTAAAATTACCTTGCTCTATAACTTGTGATAAGTCTTTAGAATGAATAAGAATATCTTTATAGACTAATTTTTTATATGGTTGTTGAAGAATCAAACTATCTATTTCTTTTGCAGGTTTACCTATATTTCTTTATGGAACATATTCATTTTCTATTTCTATAATTGTTTCTGTAGTGGGTGGATCCTTTGAGGTAGAAGAAGTAGTTGGGTTTTGAATATCGTCTATATTTAGCATGTTTAGAGAGGCTTTTACTTGAGAATCATACCAATCAAAGAAATACACATTTTCTTTTATACTTTTACAATATGCAATCCAGGTTTTTATTAATTTCTTAATTTCTTCACCATTATAGGTTTTTGATATCCATTCTCTCTTTTTATCATTAGTTGGATTTTCAAAATCTTTTGTTAATCCTTTATAATCAAGTTTGAATTTTATAACATTTATTTAAAAGTCTAACTCTGTAGGTTCAGGTGCAGGCTTAGCAATACCATAGTCAAATCTAAGAGAAAACCTTTCAGAAGTTGAAGATAAGGCTTTTCTTGAAGTCATTTGAATTGGTTTTGGTGTTATAGGTTGAGATATACACATAGAATGTCTTTGTGGAATAGATTATATTATCTGTACTTTCAATTATAGATTCTATTTTTTCTGAACTTTGTTCTGGAATAGCATAATTTTCTTCCTTTTCAATTTTCCATTCCGTAGGAAGGTTTATATCTAACCATAAGATTTTCTTTGGTTCGATCCTTTTATGTATAGGGTTGGTTATATAGTAGGGAGTAGCTACTCTTTCTTGTGATACTAGTGATTTTGGAGCCAAAGTTTTCATAGCTTTATAGTATATTCTATACTGAACACATAATGGTTTTGATCATAATTTCATATCGAAGCCTTGAGTTTGTATTAACAATGATAGTACTTCTAAGGCATGAGGATCTGTGAGGCTTATAGAAAAGTTTGGGAAACTGTTGAACTATATTGGTCCGGCATGAAGAGAGGTTTGAACAATTCTCAATACGGAATCTGAAAAGTTTTTATGACGATTGTCTTTTAAGCAAGCTAAAACAATGGCTTGGAGACCAGTTCTAACTAAAGGTTGTATAACGATTTGAATTAATCTAAAGTGTAAAAATTTAAACTGCTTTCCACTTAAACTACAGTAACTTCTAGTTACAAATCCCACATTGTTGGGATGAAAACCCATCCCACTCATCAGTATCTATAAAAGGAGGGACCCTCATGGACGCAACTTCTACACCCCTCTCTTGGGTGAGGCATGCCTCCCGTTGAGTGAGCCATGCAATAAAAAACCCGATGGCGGAGATCTGCTCTTCTCTTTAGGTGATATAGTTTTTATTTCTTTGTGCCTCGTAGTTTATTTTCAATATTTTATAGTTGTTAAATTTGCAATTTAATTTTTAGCCTAGATTTATTGCTTTGTAATTTTAAAATAAATTTAAAGCATTTTCATTTACCGCTTTCATAGTTTAAATTGATTTCTGCATTCCTTTAATGCTTTCTTAGTTTAAATTTAATTTAAGCTTTTGTTAGTTAATTGCACTTTTTTTGCAAATAAATTCTAAACAATTGAAAACCTTATTGGCTCTATATGGATTCGACCCGACTTACCATTATTCTATGCTATCTTCCCCATAGTGTTAACTTTAATGTGTTTCAATTATTTTAATTAAATTAGTGATCATAATGCTCTTAATAACAAACACTTAGTTCGCATAAACAACTTATCAAATGAAGATCAAGAAGCTATAAAATGCACAAGAATCTATTATGTGGAAGGAATTGAAGAGGAAAACTCACTTATTGCATCACAACCACATAATTAGTTGAAAGAAAAATTACATCAGCTGAGCGTACAAGCAGTGAAAAGGTAAATAATAAACTAAAGAACTCTCATTTCAAATTCATTTACTCATCTACCTATGAATGTCTTAAACGTGATGAGTTTGAGAAATTGCGACAAGCGAATGATTCATTGTTAGATGAGCTAAAGAAACTGGACAACAAATATACGTTAAAAAATAAGCAAGGCGACTCTACCATTATTGTAAATAAAAAACTAGCTAATAGAGTCAAATGTTTAGTTGATGAAATCAAAACCTTAACTATTGAAATTGAGAGATTAAAGAAAGAAAACACGGTCTTAAATGAATCATCGACGAAATTTTTTAATCTAAAGGAGAGTGTCAAATATTCCTTGATATGAAAATTCAAATAAATAGAGAAGACTCGGATACTATACATTTGAGCATTGAGAATTGATGCAAATCAAGTGCTTATTGTTAAGAGGATTATGATCACCAATTTAATTAAAATAAGCAAAATACATTAAAGTTAACATTATAAAGAAGATAATATAGAATTATGGTGAGTCAAATCTATAGAGATATGATAAGATTTTGAATTGTTTAAGATTACTATGCTTTATGAGAGATGAGAGAGGAGAGAGGGGAAAGAGAGAGAAAAAAGAGAAGAGAAAGCAGAAAGAGAAGGGAGAGAGATAGGGAGAGAGAAAGAAATTAGAGAGGAGAGAAAAAAAGGAGAAAAGAAATTGAAGAGATAAAGAGGAAAGAGGAAGAAAGAAAAGCGATAAAGAAAGGAGCTAGAGAGAGAAGAGAAATTAATGAGAAAAATTGCAATTAATTAACTATAACTTAATTAAATCTATTCTATGAAAGCAATTCAAAACTATAGATATAAAATTTAACTATGAAAGCAAAAAAACATTGCATTAAATTTAATCTAAAAATTATAAAGCAGAAAATAAAGTAGTAAATCCAATCTAAGAATCAAATCTACAGAATTAACAACTAAAATAATACTAAAAATAAACTACAAATCGAAAGATAAAATTTAAATTACCAAAAGTAAATAGCAAATCTTAACCACAGGACTCTTTATTGCTTATCTCCCCAAGTGATGGGTTAAGTCTCACAAGGAGTGTCTGAGAGGTGTAAGGGCCCCTCATTTTATAGTTGTGGGGCATGTCATAGTAAAAGTTTTTCGGGATTTCAGCCTTGCCAAGTGCCTGCAGCTGCTCTTCGCCCTACCTTTGTTTTTCTTTGTATTTTCGTGCTAGGAACAACGATGAAAGTGGGCAGCTAGAATCATGTGTTCCAAAAGTAGCTGCTGCTTGGCTTGTAAACCGTTTCATAGCTGCTAAGGAAAGGAGACGGAATTGCAGAAAATTTTGAGGCTGGCTGAATTTTACAAAAGTTGGGATGCTAATCATTTGGGAGCTACCGATCGGTGGTGTGGAAAATAAAAATTCGGACGGCTTGCTGGAGAAAGGGTTGATGATTAGTGCCAAACTTTTGGGGTTTTGATTTTATGCTCATCGAATTCTGTAAAACCCCGACCATATACGTGTCATTTCAACCGTATACGCGTTATTTCAATATTTGTAATTTTGTAATTATTTTATGAATAAATGAAAATTCATGAATTATATTGATAGATATGTGTATTAGAGATTGAAATAATGCAATTAGGAATTTAACCCCGTGAATAGTATACGTGAATAGTAAATGGGGATTAAGGCACATAATTAAGAGTTAATCACATGGATTAACTTAATCACAAAAAGACAAAATAGAGATTTAATCACTACAAGACAAAATAGCAATTCTTTTGGATATTT
>JAXCLR010000081.1:32822437-32836323 GCA_035584095.1 Annona squamosa | reverse complement strand
AAAAGATAAATATGAATGAAAATAATATATTTTATTTATAATATAGGTATGATAAGCCAAACGTTTATTCAAATATAAATATTAATAACATAAATACACAAAATATAAAGAATTATTGTTTAATTATTATGTATATAATATATTTTATAATAAATATAAAATGAAAAATCTGGCTTGGGTTCTTAAACTCTAACTCTATTATATTTACAAACCGAATTTTTTGGATTTGAGTTTTGAAAACGTTAGTTCAAACAACATTGAAAATCGAGTTTTGAAAGCTAAGCTTAGCTTAGCCAAAGTTGCACTTGTAGTTCTTCTTGCAGCCTCTTTGTTTTGTTCCCTTTGTCCTCATAGGTAACTGGTAAGAAAAACTCAACCGCTGATTAAGAGTTTTTCCTCCATCTAAGATCCCAGATCTCTATTTTTTCACCATAGTGAAAAGAAAATTCCCACTCTGCCTAAATTTCTATTTTTTCAATTTTTTTTTTTTTTTTTTTTTTTTTTAATATCTACCTGCCCAAATCTCGATTATGTCCGTGGACCTTCCCCAAGCCTGAAATGGGTTTTCCCGGAGGCTTAAAATACCATTCGATGTTTAATTGCACAATCTTGGAGTGGGTTCTCCGAATGTCGTTCGAGCCTAGAAGTCAAAATGGGATATTTGGGGAAGTACTATTTTCAGTAGATATCTTTGAAACAGCACCGAGTTCTAGGAGAAGGAATCCAAAACAGAATCGGATTTCCAAATGTATTTTATGCAAGCTTGCGGGCTAATGGAATCCAAAACGGACATTTCCTTGGGAAATCAAATGCCATTTTGGACTAAACCAAACCAACGTATACTTCTAAATGTTTTCCTTTGTCTTACACTTCTGCCGTTTAAGATTTTTAATTTCACAAATGATTATCTCCTTTGACTTTTTTCCCTGAAATAGCTTTTAAATCAGTTATTCGCCTCTTCCCTCTTGATCAGTGCATCAATAAAGTGGAAGTAATGGGGGCTAAATTTTTTGAAACTACTGGAAATTCTTTACTGGCATATTAAAATTATTACATAGAGGCTGGTCAGAAAATAAGAAAAGAGTAAAAAGCATACGACACCACACCAGTGAAAACTCAGCTACAAACTCCCCGCAAGTTGGCCCCTTTTCAATCACCATCTTAGCTTGGCCGGGAAGTACTGTCCACAAGCAACAAAAATACAAGGAAATGCATATGTTAGAAATAAAAATCACACAATCAGAACACTGGGAACCACCCACAATTATGCAAGATAAATCAAATGGTTCTGTTTGGCACCATACCTTCTCGATTAGAGACATGTAGTAGGGCTTGACTTTTTGTTGGTCGATTCTCACCTTGCTCTTGCTATAAAGATCATACTTGCTGCACCACCATCAATGTAGACACCAACTTGATCAGTAAAAGGCATTTTGGGAGGGGATTTTACTCTTATGATGATTGAAATGCCCATGCTATATAATTGCTTATAAGAAGTCCAAAGGAGAAGTTTTAAGATTTTGATTTGTGATCCTGTCACATAAAAGTGCTCTCTAGGATATGCAGGTGACTCACTTGAAAAGAAGAACCCACTTCAGCATCTCCTTGTCCTCCTCATTCATGAGATACTTGTATGCGCCAAATCTGTGCATTGCTGAAAAAAGGAATGCTGCATTAGTATAGTCGAATCTCATGCAAAACAATCTTAATCAACAGTTCACTGAGAAATACCATAGAAGGAATGGAATCTGATAATAAAGAGTGCTGCCGTAGGAAGAGTTGTATGGTTTCCTTTGGCCACCTATCAAAACAGAAGTATTGTCAACATGGATCAAGAGGACCGGATGCATGCAGGGTGATCCAGGAACATGGCTTACCAGGTACATGTATTCATCATGGCCCCAAGACATGGTGACTTCCTCAAGACCACAGTTCTCTGAGTAAATTCCCAGTTTGGTATTGAAAGCAGGATTCTTAAAGTCTGGGTTTTCTTTGAAATACTGCAGCATTACAAAAAAAAACCGTGGTAAGCACTTTTAGAAATTAGTAGCTATAGATGAACTATGGATTCATCAAATGCACGGCTGAGAGGAAACAAGGGAGCCCACCTGGTGATGAACTATGGATTCATCAAACGCACAGCCAAGAGGAAAAGTATCACCTATATAAAAGTGTTACTTTAATCAAAATCTTGGCCAATAAAGAAAATGGGGAAAATTTTGATTAGTCTGTGGGTTCTGCTGCTTACCTACAACGCACCATTGGGGCTCACCGCCAAATGAAGGGTGTAGAAGGACCTTGCCCAGATCTGCAAAGTTAGATTGACTACGCAGTAAGCAATACCATACAATCTCATTTGTTCGATTAAGTCGTTGCATGATGCACTAGTTAAAGTAACCATATTTGCCTGAAGTAGTACACTAGCAAATAGACAGCTACATGAACACAAGGAATCCAACTTTTAAATACTGCAGCATTACCATGGATGAGGGCAGTAAGGTGCAGCCAATCCTGATCAGGATAATCTCTTCTAATGGCTTCTGCTGTCTGCAGAAGATGTTCAATTTGAGGCTCATCGAGATCGGGATCACTTTCATCCACATACTCATTCAGAAGCTCACAGCACTCCCAAATGCTCATAACAGCCTTGTCCAGTTTGCCGTACTCCTCTTTCTTCTTCTTTGCCTTCGAGGAGAGCAACCACAAGATGTTAAGCCTGGTTAGACATTTGCTCAAATTGGAATGCAATATGGGTATGCCTATGCTAAGTTAGCAATGAAATGTTGAAATTCTACCAGTCTTGAGGGTTGCATGTAGATTCTAGACCAACAGGTGACAATGACCAGCCTCTTTCCACGAAGAGTTAGGCTGCATATTAACGTAAATTAAAAGCCTAATTACATTATGCGTATATGAAATTGGCAAGGACCAAGCTCGTCCCACAAAGAGTTGGGTTGTGTATTTATTAGAAATGCCCCAAAACAGTAGTCCCCTAGAAAACAGGCTATGACATTCTACTATTCTTGGAACTTGCAATCCTAACATCTTTCCGCCAATGGCTGCGCTGGATCAATGCCATCAAAGGGTGTTCCACCTATGAATTGGGTTGGTGAAAAGCCCAATAACAATATCCTCATGCCAAATTCACTATAACATTCTACTAACCTTGCAACTCGCAAGGGTTGGCCATGAGTCTAACATCTTCCCACCACTAATTTAATTCGACATTGCTTAAATCCAAACCTCAACAACATTATCTGTATACGAATTTGGAAAGGATTGTCCATGGATCAGCAATGTCCAGGCTCGTCCCAACAACAGTGAAGTTGGATACTTATTTGGAAAGCCCAATATTAGCGTCCGCATACAAAATTTGCTATGACATTCTACCAGTCTTGTATCTTGGCAGTGTTACCCATGGACCAACATCTTTCCACCAATAGCTGGGCTGGGCTTTTGTTTAAATTGGAAAATCCGGTAACAGTATGCCTACACAAATTGTGCAAAGAAATCATACGAGTCCTGAAAAGGTTGATTGTGGATCAGGATGACAATTTTGGGATGGATATTTTCTTAATTAGAAAACCAATAACTGTATGCCTAGCCAAAATTAGCAATGGAAATCTAAATCTTGACAGAGTAATGGATGAATGGATGATGATGTCTAACCTGTTTTCGCTGAGAATTGCGCTGCGCATTTGCCTAAATTGGAGACCAAAATTAAAACTCAAACTTAAAGAAATATTATTAAAAATATGTAGAGTTATTACTACGTTAAAAGATTTTTCTTTTGGGGTTTTGAAGGACTTATTATTTTACGTTGGTTTTTTAATTAAAGATTAATACCAAAAAGCAGGAATTAATTATATTTAATGTTTCCATTAGTATTAAATTGCATGAAATAGCAATTATATTAATGGTGTGTTCGGGAAATGATAAAATTTTGTAAAAAAAATTATAGCTTAAAAAATTTTGAGAGGGGACAAAACGATATGATATGATATGGACAATGATAAAAAGTAAAAATAATAAAGTTAAAATAGATAGGCTAAGTGTACAGATAATTATATAGAGATAATTGAAAAGTAAAGTAGTTGTATATGGAGAAATAACAAATAATTAAAAATTATGATAGTTATAGAGAGTAAAAAGTTTTAAATTAAAATGTTTTTTTATGTAAACAAATATTCCCGAAATATAAAATTCTTTTCATAAAAAAAAAAGAAATGCTTAGAAATGTAGAAATTTTATAAGAAACTAAATATTTAATGTTAAGATTAATATATACAAAACAAACGACCATGGTACGAATTATTCTACGAAATAATAAAAGAATGATTTGATGCATATTGCAATATGCAAGTATATTCCAACGCTCATCAAGGCCCGTGGCTGGGAGGAGTTTTTCCTCATCCTTACACAGGGGTCGAATCCAAACGGGTACAAGAGCGCGATCCATTTTCTTTTTTTGTTTTTCTTTTGTAGAAAACTAATCATATGATAGTCTTAAGTTTTGCAAAATTTTGACATGTACATATACTTTATATTTTTAAACACGGCGTTTTGTGGTCAATTTTCCTAGTGTTTAAAAATAAAAAATATATAAACAGTAAAAAATTGGTAAATTTTGGATTGTAAATTAAATATATGTAAATTAATAATTTTATATAAAAAAAAAACAAAAGTAAAAGATATGTTAGACGGCCAGACATAGTTGACGCCTAACTGTGGCTAGCCACACATTACGTTAACTACTAAAAATTTAGATGATATACCGAGCACGGCACCATGCATATAAATCATTGTCCTAAAGTGATTCTAGCCACCTACTTGAATATATTAAATTTTTATTATTTTCTAAGATGTCATCCTCCTCTCTTGTTCTCGTGCGAAGTTTTATTAGCAAGAAAATACATAATTTATAACTTCAAATAAATTCAATCAAACGTTGCTACCGTTTTTAAAAATATTTTACGATAGAAGTGATAGAATTTCCACCCTACACCTAAGTTTTCTTTTTATTATTTGCAATATTATATCTATCTTAAATCATATAACAAATCAAGGCTAAGTACCCTTAAAAATTTTTTCTAAAGAAGATAATACTTCCCACCATGAGATAACAATGCTAGTAACCCAGTTAAACCTAGTTGACTACCTGATATCTCAATTTTTGTATCACTTTTTCTTATTAACGCATAATTTTACATTTTATTCCATATTATAATAAAGCTCAAAAACCCCAAGGGGAAAACAATAAACTCCCGCATATTTATATGAAAGATATTAAGTTGTCACTTCTCTACATATCTACCTTGGAGACAACAAACTATTAATACAATTTGGTTCCCAAAGTGTTGGCCGAGTCGACGACCAACCGGCTAATACTCGATTACTCACTTTTGCACTTATTTGCGCATCTTTTGATGCCATGTTACATCTTTTTATTATTATCTCAACATTTTAATATTTTTCTCATATCTTACCGCATCATCTCTCTTTTATATATCGTACAAATGGTGGTACCAAACGTACTCAAATTTTATTTTTTGCTGGGCCCATTAGAAATCTGGCCGCTAGCTGGAGTCAGCAGATCTGTTGCCTGCGCACCGTTTCGGGAAGCGTAAACGCCAAACCTGCGTACGAACTCCAAAAAATATCTCCAACATCCAAATATATCGCGATAAATAGCGCGCGACATCATCCTCAAGCATATTCCCAAAAAAATACCCGCCTTAACTTTCAAATACTATAATACAGATAAATAAATAATAATTTAATACTTTCATCAGCGCCTAAGGCCTCGTTCGGTGTTGCTGTACAGCTGCTTTTGCTTCCGGAAAATCGGATACGATCTTCCGTCAAAAGCAATATTTTGGTGCTGGTGCTTATCTAATGAGTACTTTTAACCTCGTCTAACCGCTTAATTTACCGTAAAAAGCAAAGAAAAGAAGTCACGCATCCAAACGGGGATTTGAATCTATCGCGTTGCATGAAGAAAAAAGAAAGCGGAGAAGTACTTCGAAACCGATAGTCAATCAGGCCTAATTTCGTTTTTGTAATTTTTTAGCAAGGAATTTTTGCAAAATAAATAGTCATGATATATATATTTGCAAAAATCACAACTTGGTACGGAAATCCTTCCAAACCAGCAAGTGGAACCCATGCATGCATGCATGCAAATTAAAAATCATGGATTAGTTAATTAGAAAAAAATTTAAAAAAAAGGGGAATTGTGGGGGAGGATGAAACATACGAATTCGTAGGTCTGATTGATGTGATTTTTCATATAGAAATCTTCCACGCCTTCTCTCCGATCGCTCTCCTTCTCATAATCCCTGAAAGAATGCCCAAAGGCATTGCTCTCCGGAACCGCGAATCCACCGTCCAGATTCAAACATGACGATTCGCTGCTCTTCTCATCATCCTTCCTCAAATCCTCCTCCCCCTCCGAGAGAACTGGCTCTGCATGCATCGAATAAAATGAAATATATATATATATATTGCAAAATTTTGGGTGGAAAATAAATAAACTAATCAATATAAAGATGGAAAAAAGGGGTTTTACCGGGAACAATGACGGTCATGTTGGAGCTGAAGAGAATTAGTGAAAAAGAGAAAGAGGTGGCGTAAGGGACTGAGGATCATGAGACGGAGTGGGAGGTCATTTTATAGGTTGCCGGTTAACAACCCAAGTCCCACCACCCCAACGAGGACCTCCAATTTTGCACAAATTACAACCGCATACCCGAATGGCATTTTACGCGATATCTCTGGGGCCCACCTTTTCGATAATTGGGAAATGATTTGGGAGAAATTGACTGTGCCAATTGATTATCCGCACGTGACTGGTTATTTTTGGATGTAACATTGACGGTTTAGATCGTCTGATCAATGGGGGGCAGTAATAAACTACCAGACTTCTCTCGGGTCGCACGCACGCAGCGGGAAAACAGGACATTAATAACATTATGAGCTAGATTGCATTGGTAACAACAAAGGGTTGGTCGAAATTGCATAAGTTTCACGACTTTTGGAAATTTCGTGTGGGTATCTATGAGGTTTGTCTGCCTCTGCATTTAAATAAAATTATAAAATGCAAGAAAATACTTTTAAATGTAAAAATATTCCTCACATTAAATAAATCTATGTAACGAATATTTTTAAAAAGTAAATTATTTATATATTTTAAAACTATTTTTTTTTTCATTTTATAGCTTATATAAAGAAGAGCTATTTTCATAATTTTCAAAAAGGGTTTAGAGTTTTAGGCATGACTGTAATTTTAGGTAAATTTTTTAGATATAAATATAAATTTTGAAAAAGTTATAATAAACTTGCAATTTTGACTAAACCTTATTGGTGTCGGTGTAAAAACTTTATCACATTTGCAAATTATTTGTCGTAGACACATTGCGCAGTCCAACCACAAAGGATGTGAATTAAAATTTTAGGATTTTTACTGATATGCAAACAAAGTTTAACCAACATTGCATTCGTATCCTTAAGTTTGCCAAAATTATAAATATCTTTACAAAATTTGTATAAAATAAAAGCATCTCTTTTGCTAGAATGTGATTTCGCAAAAATATTTTTTTATTTTATAGAAAATTCTAATGACATCATAAAAGAAGGTACATACATGCAATTTTATGCATATTTTATCCGCATATTTATAATTTCAATAAATTTAAGAACATAGATGCAATATTGGTCAAACATTATAGAAATATCCAAAAAATTCATGAAAATATATGATCTATGTTTTATTTTCTAAAGGGCTTATATGAGTGTTGGATAAAATAGTTTTTATTTTAAAACTCTTATATGTGTGAGCTTTATCTAAATCTTTCACCTTTGAAATATTCAATAAATTTAAAACTATCAAATTTTAGATGGTGAAAGATCTATGCAAGACCAACGCTTCTTAAATATTTAAAAATAAATAAATAATATTTTTTATGTTCGCCCATAAATCACCTAATTTATAGATGTTGGAGTCCAAAATTTCTCGTTTAGGGCTTAATTAAGCCAGAGTCTGAAGCTCCAAGTATCAAGAATAGAAATCATTCTCTATTTGCAGTACCTAATTTTAAGACTTAATTTTGGTCCGAGGCTCTATCCCGCTATGCTAAGGTATCAAATCATCGAATAAGAAAATAAAGAGAAATCAAGTGGATGAACACATGATTTTACATGAAAAAAGAGTCATCCATGAATAGAGGAACACCTTAAAAATCACGACCCATGGTAGACAAAAATCCACTATTCTTATAGGGTTACAAGAAATAAAGCATAAAGTCGAGGTGGTTTTCTCCTATTACCTTTCTAGAGAGTAGATTTGTGCTGGAACGTTAGCTTTGGTCCGAGCAGATTAGGGGAGGACTTCATATCTAATTGCATGTCCAAATCATTGTCTTCAGCATGAAGTATCTAACTCTGCCATCCTCGATACTTCTAAATCCAACCCTTATCAATGGGTGACATAATAATAACTCCATCCATTTTCATTTGGGTTTTGGTTTGTAAGAGGAAATTTTTTTTCTATCTTTTAACCCTTTTCTTGTGATTTGATTTTTGAACTGCTTAATAATCTTAGTTTTAATCATTAGTATTTATATTTTCAATCATGACTTCATAGATTTTGTATAAACTATACTTTCTATTTTATCTTTATTTTTTACTTATAATAATTGCCTATCTCATACTATGTTACATCACGCTTCACATTTTAAAAACTTTTTCATGACAATCTTTTTCCTTGCTACCAAATGATCCCTCGTAAGTTTTTTTAAGGATATTTTGAAATACTAAGGTAAATTAATGAATTAGATTGTACATACATCCTTTTTTTAATTTTCACTTATTATTATTCTGATAACCTCTGTATATGAACAATGTATATTCTACTATATATTCCACTAGCAACTATTTTACAAGGACATTATGTCTTAAAGAGTGTTTTGCATTAAGCACTTAGTCAAAATGGAATGGAATGCATACTTTTATACTTCTTTTTACTTACCTTTTACTATAATTCAATGTCTTAGCTACTTAGTTACCTTATATTTTTCATTTTTATCCTATATTTTAGTCATTTTCTTGTATCTTTTCATGCAACTATCTCTATATTCTCAATTTACCTGTATCATATCATTTTTTTTTTCAAAATGTATTCTATGTCATTCTTGCTAATTACTAGATGCTTGCTTAATAAGGCATCTTTACTAACCATGATGATTTTACTTGAGGAAGTTATATACTTAGAGAAGTAATGTATGAACATGCATAATTGTGTTTAAACTTGAATTTACTAAAAAGTTATAATTGAATGGTTTAAGGTTTAGTTTTTATAATAAGCATTTGGATTAAATGGTTATTATGTAAGTATTTTATGAGTTTGTGATTTCAAAAATAATTTATTTTATAAGAAAATTGATTTTTGAATCAAAATAAGTTATTTCAAATAATTGTTAATAATTGTTAAAATGTCCATGATTTTATAAAAACATCAAATATTTCAAATTTGAAAATGTTGAGAATCTATATGTTTGGCAAAATTATCATAATTTGCATTAAATGTTGACAATTTTGCATAAGAAGTGTAAATTATTTTCTTTAAAATTATCAACTATGTGAACCAAGGCATAATCTAGCAATATCACATATCTTGTATGTGCATGAGATTTTGAGTTCAAGTTTGGAGAGAAGCATTGTCTACTTGTAATGCAGTACGAAAAAGTTTTAGTTGTTTTTAATCAATATAGTTATTCGAATATCCATAGTTCGGTCTAAAGGATCAATACAATTGAAAATAAAAGGCTAAGAATTTCTAACAGCTTGCTCTCAATTCACTTTTACCTATGTGCTTAGCTATGCAGTCCTTTATTTCTATTTCTTTAACTTATATAAATAATCGACGTATGGAAAAGTTGCTTCTTATTAAGCTAATTTTATTTGAAAACTATCAAAAATATTGAGTTTGAGTATTCAATTTATGAAAATTTCTTTGATTTATATTTTTATTGTATATGTTTCATTTTATGCTTATAGAGTACTTATCAGCAATCATGTGAGATCAACCTTAAGCCACATAATCCATTTTTTTATTCTTATAAACTAGTTAGTCTAGATGTATTTAATTTATAAATCAAGTTTCACTATTTTTGATTTGTATACATACATTCATTAACTTTTAGACATAGGCACATTTTAAAATACTTATGTTTAAAGATTCAAAAAAATACTCATCTCCAAAAATGATAGATTTAGTCTATAGATTAAATACACCTAGATTAATAAGCTATAAAAAAATAATTTTTAGTCGAACATAATTGGATGCCAAGTATGGCCAATTGAATCAACTTAGTATTAAATATAATTTTAGATATAACTACTTTATATTTAAAATAAATTTACAACAAATAACAAATCTAATATATTATAATTGTTTCATTTCATTACATGTTCAATTTTAAAAACAATGAATCTACATAAAGTTAAGTTAAATCTAAAAGACAGTTTTGGGATGAAATTGTACCACTTGTAATTGTTTTGATCAGTTGATTATTTGAATTAGAGAGTTAAATACTTAGAAGGTAGAGTAGGACTAGTTTAATTTAACCACCATAATTTCTTATTTTTCTTCTTCTAGTTTGGCATTGACAATAATCTATATATTACATGACCCCAATACCAAGGTTGAATGAGCTCATGTTTTTCTTTACAAGTCTTTTTATTTTACTTAGGGTGTGTTTGGGAAGTGATAAACTTGTGTAGGAAAATCTTTTGGGACAAAAATTGTCAAAATGAAAGAAAATGATGTGATATGATAAGAGTAATGATGAGGAGTAAAGAGAATAAAATTAAAATAGATAGGTTAGTTGTATAGATAGCTATATTGAAATGATTGAAAATGAGGATAATTGTATGGAAAAATGTGAATAAATAATTAAAAAATAGAGTAGTTATGGAAAGTAAAAAGTTTTAGCTTGACATGTTTTGCCCCATTACCAAACAAACACTTAGTTTACCTCTATTAGGATTTATTTCACGCATTCTACGTATGGGTTATTTGCATGATAGGTTGCATATAAAGTGTATGGTAAATACACAAGAGAGTGCATCTTATTATTTGGATAAGTACTCATGAGAATCCTATTTATAGGTGTATCAGTTAGAGATTCAGTGGTGCCCTTTGAGGTATTCTAACTAAATGTAAGAAAGGGTTGTCAGACTATCTTGGTTGGAGAGTATGAGACATCTAGAGAATGAGTGTGAGTCATTCTGTATATATCTTTACAACCTATTTATCATAATGGATAATTATCTTTTTCATAATTTTCCCTTATAGGTTTAAGAATTTTCTACATAAATCTTGTTTTAAAACTTTTCTACACAAATCCTAGTATCTTTTGTGTATGATCTTATTATTATTTATTTGGTCTTAATTTATTATGTCTATTTTTCATAATCTGTATCAACCTAGATCACATTTCTTAAAAAATGGTATTAGAGCTATGGTTGTGAAATCCGTTATTTGAAAATTGAGTTGGATTAATGGTTTATTAGTGGGAATGATCATGGTGTTGATTTGCAGGTGCAAGATTTTTGTGGTGATTTTGGATGGGTAGATTTGGATAGAATTTGCAATACTTAGAGTATTAGCAACAATAAAAATGGATGATGATATATAATATAGCTTGAGAAGACACATGATAATAAAATTTTAGGAAATCAAGGTAGGAATATAGAAAGATTGTTGAGTTGTAATAAAGGTGCAAATTTCAATTATTGACAATTAGATAGTGAATTTTAATAAATGGATTGGTAAAAGCCTGAGATAGATTCTTATATGTTTGTTAGGTAATTTTGGACATACAAGAATCATTTAGTTGATAAAATGATGAGTGCTTAAGATTTAACTCTAATGTTTAAATTTTAACTGGAAAAGTGCATAATTTGAAACTAACTAGATTTGAAATGTGTTTAGGCATGGTGAGATTCTTAGCATATTTGAAATGGATATAGAAAATTGTAGGTAGGATTGAAATGATAAATTTGATAGAATGACGAGAATGAGCCTAGTTGTGTAATTAAGCATGAAAGAATTAAGACAATGAAAATGATCAATAATCACACATGGAAGTTATGATTTATGTAAAAATGAATCTAATCTTAATTGAAATATGTTCATAATGCTTAAGAATGAAATTGAGATGATAATTTTGAGAATTGAGCCATTTAGGGCAAATGGAGAAAAATTTGGTAAGAAATGAACTTAGCAGATTAAATTTTGAAAATGATATGAAACATAATTGTTTCCGGCATGGACAGGATACTAGATGTATATGTGATTTGTAAGAAGTGATTTTGGGTATTAGAGATGATAAATGTGACTTAGACTAATGAGGCCCATTGTGGAGACAAAATGATTAAAGAGATGAGTTAATGAGTCTAATTTTATATGAATTATGTTTTAATCAAATAAGTGATATAAATATGTTTTTATAATGATAAAAGACGTATGAGAATGATTGAATTAATATTTGAAAATATTTTTGAAGGGTATAGTTATATATATTGTGAATGAGGGAGTTGTCAGCAAAGGTATGTAGTAAAATGCATGCCAAAGTCTTTAGTGATGCAATTTTAAGGTGAAAATTTGTGAAAAGACATGCTTGAAGTTAGGAATACAAAAAAAAAAAAAAAAAAGAATTGTTACAAGTGAAGTTGCATAAAGAAAGTTATAAGCGAAACTATGAAGCTTAGTTGAATAAGCAAAACTACACAGCTTAATTGAATCATATGAGAGGCATGTGATTCCTTGAATCACTTGGGGGCATGTTAGCATGAAGAGAAAGCTTGAACAAAGAATCATATGGGGCCATGTGATTAACCACATGGTTTGTGTAGTTGTTCATGAGTGTATGTATACGGGGTGCTTCCATTTTGCCAATTTTTGTCCTAGATCTTCTCTTTCTCTCCTTTTTCTTTCTCCATCTTTTTTTTATTTATAAATACCCTTTCACAACCTCCCTTTTAAACTACTTGGATAGCCCATCTATGATTAAGAAACACGAATTGCATGAATTAAAGCTACGGTTTGGGAGAAAATTGTGGATTTCTTCACATGAGAAAAATAAGTTGATTTCTTTTTAATCAAAACATGAAGTTAGGTTGTAAATGATGTTTTTTCATTTTTGTTTATGAGCTCTAGTTTTCGTTGAATGATTTGGATAGATTATGTGATTGTGGCTTGTTTATAAAATATAGAGTTACTAAAATTTAGGAATTTTATGAAAAACTATGTAAATGGACTAAATGTGATTAGAAGTAATTTTTCATGATATTATATTATCTGAGGTAGAATGACATAGATTTTGTGTGATTTTCATCTAATTTTCTATAATGCTTATGATGTATTCGATGAAATGCCTAAATGAAGTTTAATGTGTGAAAACTATATCAAAATCGATATATAGAACCATGATGATGTAAATGAGATGTTGCACATGTTTAGGACATGTGAAAATGATTATTAAATTTAATGGACTAATGATATCTTAATGTGCATGAGGTGTATGATTTCAAATTTAGGGCTAAACTTGGCTATTTAGGGTTATGGTTGGATAAAGTTAGAATTGTGAAACCACTATGTCTAAGAGGGTATGATTATTTATAATGAACTTATTTTCTGATTGAAGTTGGTGAGATAGCACCTAGCTCGAAGCTAGGATTGAAGAAAACATTGTTGGTCCCGAATTGATGGCAAAACCCAAGAGGGGAGGGGTGAATTGGGTTCTTAAAAAAAATTTCTTTGGTAACTTAAAAACTTAACCCCTTGTAAGTTCAATCCCCTTGAATGAAGAAACAAAATGGAAAGC
>JAXCLR010000081.1:32776737-32822337 GCA_035584095.1 Annona squamosa | reverse complement strand
GTAGCCAAGACTTACTCAAATTGATTTGTTAATCATCAAAACATAGATTTAGCTAGTTTTCCACATATTTTCAACAAATATTAGTGGACAAATTATGCAGTGATATGGTTTGTATGGATGTTTAGATTTTGGAATGATTTGAATATTCAATTTTGTATGTCATGGGTTGATTTCATGAATTGGGGATAGGCCCTTTGATAATGGTTTGGTTATGTCCTTTTGCTATGCTTTTGTGAAACCACATGGTGGATGATTCTGTCAATGAGCATAAGGTATGCTTTTAGCATTAGCGTGATATATTGGCACATGTGATGCATGTGCATAATTTGCATAAGGTTGTTCATGACCTTTGATGGATATGATGATAGTTTAGTTGCATGTGTTTTTATAGTATAGCATGACATCATTATGTGGGACTAGTGAGAGCTTAGTGTCTGCATTGCATGCAATAGCATGACGTACATGACGGATTTGGTACAAGCTTTGTGTTAAGATTATTCCTCATAATTTGGATGATTTAATGATTGATTTATTAGTTTAAATGTGTAGAGTAATAGAGCAGTCAATGTAAACATTATAGACACAGGGAATTACAATGGTTCAGGACAACTTTTCCTACTCTACTCTTCCAAGAACACACCTTTGTATCTTGGGTTCCAGTATATCAACAGATATATAACTAGAGTCATTGTTCTCTTCTAGATTATAGCTCTAGGGGACCTTTGCAAATATAACACAAGTAGGTAACGAGTCACACTCCAACCGCGCACTATTTGTCTTTACTTGGTCTTGGTCTCCAACACCAAGCCAAGTAGGATTACAAGAGCATAGGTTCAAAGAAGATTCTACACTTTACAAATTAAGTAGAGAAAATTTAAGCATAAAGAAGAACTTGTGGAGCTTGAGATTGATTAAAAAATTCATCGCTTTAGTAAAAGTTGCAGTTCTTCCTTTTAGAGCACTAAATGATCTCTTAATTACTTGTAGATTGGAGGTTGAGGGCTCAATGAATGCTCTTATTAACCCCCTTCACTTCACTTATCATGTTTTAAATAATGGAGAAGTAAATTCGAACATTATAAGGTAGGTGACACACATTAAATTTGTAAAGTTTGAATTTTTCTAACCATTAGAGTGTAAGTCATAGCTAGAGTCAGCCTGTGACTTCACCTAAGTCGCATGCTAGAGTCAACCAAGGGTGCGAATTTGATTCGGGCTTTTCAACTTCTTAAGTCTCCTCTGACATACAGTGCTCTTGGAGTTTCATCTTAAGTCAACTTGATCTTCGACTTAACCCAAGTCACATGTGGAATCAACTTTAGGTATGACTTTGAATGTTGTTTGCTCAGTGAGTGGAAATATGCAACTCTTAAGTTGACTTGGCTGTAGAACTTCACCCAAGTCGCTAGTAAAGTCGACTTGACTATGTGACTTCACTTCTAGCTTGAAACTTAAAACTCCTTAACTCGCACTTCTTCAATTTCATTCTTCTAAGTCCTTGGTTTGAGTCAACATCATCTTGGACTTCACCTAGCTCACTTAGGGAAGTTGACTTGGATGTGTGACTTGAAATTTGGTGCTTAGCATTTGAATGTTGCTTGATTCTTTGTGAATACAGGTTAGAGTCTTGGAGTCTTAGGTTGATGTGGCCTTCAACTTGACCCAAATTGCAGGGTAGAGTGGACTTGGGGGCCACTTCGTATGTTCAACATTGAGTTAGTGGAAACATGCAACTACTTAGTCGACTTGGCTATCGACTTTGCTTAAGTTGTAAATGGATTCGACTTAGGTTTGTGACTTGACTTGCTAGCACTTCAAAACTTTCATTCTTTCAACCTAAGTCACCTTTTAAAGTCAACTTGGGTATAGACTTGACCAAATGGAATGTCTAGTTGACTTAACTTTGAGACTTAGTCTGCTATACTTTCTCAATTGAAATTTCCATCTTCAAACTAATTCACCAAGTATGTTAATAACCTTTAATGCTCAAATTTGAGTTATTAATCATCGAAAAATAGATTGCTTTTGGTTTTCTAGTTGAGTTCACAACAAAAAGGAGTCAAATTAGTAATTAAAATAGGCAAGGACATGTTGAAAGTTCGAGGTGTGCTGGGTAGTAAATCAGTAAATATTCATAGCAACATCTCTATGACAAAGGAGGAACATGGCCCAAGCTGTGTCCAATCCCTGTTGCAGCATGCACAATCATTTTGCATCCATTTACTTAAATTTTAAGAGATTTCTATATAAACACATGTTAAGAATGAACTAGGGTTACTAAGGAAGTGGTTCGGAGCAAGGATTGGTAGCTAGGGTTTGAAGAAAGAGGAAAGCTAAGGAGTGAAGAGGGAAGAGTTGAGTTGGCGAGAGATATTCAAGACACGATTGAAGACTACTCCAGTAAGCTTTCTTTTCTTATTTTCTTTGATTTCATTATCTTAGGTTGATGAGTTCTTTCAATAATCTTGTATTATGCTTCTGATTGATTCATCCCATGTTTAACAAAGTTTATATTCTAGGATTTAGGATATAGTATGTGATACCATGTCTCAATGATTGGTTTCTACTTGTTTATAAAAGATGTTTATGTTAATTTAGTACTTATGAACTTAATTCTTGCTAGGTTTTTGAACTCGCACTTTGGTATGATTTCATATATCAGGTGAAGAAACAAAGAGGTGAAAGTCTAATATATGATAATCAATATATTAGGCCTGTAATTTAGACAATAAGAATACGTAAGACAACCTTGAAGAATTCCATAAATTTCCATAAAACTTAACAAATTCTAATCAACATAATTTTATGAGAATAGATTGTTATGAAGGTCAAAGTATGTTATGTTATTTTCATATCTCATATTTTGAACAATTTTTGGATGAGAATGTGGATGAATATGATATTTTGAATCAAATATTAATCGATTTAGTTCAATTACATGTAAAAACTCATCATTGGATATTATCATGTCAAATAAGAGAATTTCATGCAAAATCAATGATAAAATGATGATTTGTGAAGCATGGATGGAAAGCAGAATTTAAATGCAAAATTAAGGAGCAAGTTTGAAGTAAAATAGAGACAAAAATAGTTTAAAATGTGTCGGAGAAGTTATGACATGGTTTGGAGAGTGTTAGAGTATACTTGCTGATATTTTTAGAGTAAAATTCATGGTCTAGAGACCTACATGGTTTGAACCATGTGGATTTGGATTCAACACGGTTCAAACTATGGAGACCTAGTGCTGCAGTTTGCTTCGAACTCACTTTGCGCAATTTCTAAGGGACTTGTATATAAACACTTACTAAGCTCAACCTAGGGCATTTTAAATTGTATTTTGAGCTGAGGTTAAGGTTCGAGGGTGAGAAAAACTCTATAACATGAGAGAAGTGAGGTGGTATGTTGGTTGGAGCTAGTAAGAGACCATTGGAGCTTTTCAAATTAATAAGTTTTCTCTTTCTTTTTTCTTTTAATTTAATTGTCTCATTTTTATGGACTATAAATATAATATTTTTTTAAGTTTTATTTTCATTGTAAACATGCCTGGCTAAAGTTGTAATATAGGATGTATGATATATCATGTGAAGTATGTAAAGAATACTGTGTGTTAATTTAATATCTTATGATCTCAATGATTGTTTTATATATGGGCCTACACTACAACATAATTTCATATATTAGGTAATGAAATCGAGAGGGAAGTCTAGTATAAAATAATTAATATATTAAACTTAAAAATTTGTACCATGAGAATAGGTATGATGATTTTAAGAAATTTTATGAACTACCATAAAACTTAATGAATTCTAATTTACTTAATCTCATGAAAATAAGTGATTAAAAAGGTTAGGGTATATCTTACAAGCCTCGAGAAAGGATGTTTGATTAAATTAGGATCTGCTCTCCTTTAATGCATAATATCTAGGTTAAATACACATATTATGTATCTATCACAGATGTTACTTGTAAACTCTAGATCCTAGATATTCTTATCTCTTGACTCTTAAATCCTTATTTCACGTTCTTAAGAATTGTCTTTTGTCTCTCTTCTCATCTCGTTCTATCTTATTCTCTCCATATTCGTTATAAAAGTATTTAAAATCAATGTCTTAAGTCTCAACTTTTTTATGGAATCGATCTTATTAAATACTATAGTATACAACCTGTGCACTTGTAGAGAGACTCGAACAAATATTTTGATGTTGTTGATGGAGAATCCTTATTAGAACAATCTTTTATATACTACAGGCTATGAATTGTGCACTTGCAGATAACCCATAATACATTTTTGGCGCCGTTACCGAGAATTTATGTTGATGTTAGATTTATATTAATTTAGTTATTTTAAGAAATTATATTTATAACATTTTAATCATTTTAGGCAGTTTCTTCCATTTTCTTTTACCTTTTTCTTTTTTGATTATAGATGACATATCATAATCGATGGATCATGATAGGATGATTCCTAGAACATTTTATGAGTATTATGAAATTTTTTTTTTGATTGGTATATAATTACATGTATCTCAACACATATTATACTGAAGATCTTGAGACATTCTTATAAATCTGGGGACACACATAACATCCTAAAGAAATCTGGAGACAGCTCCATGAAAGAATTTGAAAGACACAGCTTCCAACAGCCACCCGGGAGACAACATGCTCCCACACCTCTTCCATCCGGGAGAAAACCTACCCCCACACCTATTTATTGGGGACCGAAATCCCGAATGGGATTCGATCCCTCCCAACCGCAGAAAACCATTCCGCGCTGCTGTTTACGACCAACCGAGCTAGCCTCGGTTGGTAGTATTATGAAATATTAGACCAATTAATTATGGAAGAACATATGTATAATTCATATAGAAAGAGAACTTCAATCATAAATGCACCATACCAACGAGATATGGGCTATAAGTAGCAAAATTCTTTCTATAACCATGGAAACTCACATATTGTTGAAAATCCTTTCTCAATCACTTACAATCTTAGCAACTCTACCCATTCATTCTTTTCTTGGTTCAATAATTATTCTTTTCAATCTAAGAAAAACTAATTTTCACATCAATCTCAAGAATTAAATTTTGAAAATATGTTGAAAATTTTTTCTTCTTCCATTCCACAACAATCAACATTTTCACCATAACCTATAGAATTCGCTACTGACAAAATTTTAAAAGAACTTCTTATAAAGAGGAGGCAATGCATCAAAGAATTGCCCAACTAACCAAGCATGTTCACCAGGCAGAGGATGAGGTGCATGTCGATAAGCAAGAGCAGATTCAAGACCAACCATATAATAAAGTTGTTTTAAATAATGAGAATCATATGGAGAATGAGATACAAGATGATGATATAGAACAATATCAAAATCAATCAAATTTTGAGCAAGAGAATGATGAAAGTAGTGAGATAGTAAAGGCATCTAACCCATCTATAGAAACATAGACAAAAAATTCATCTATACCATTGGATCCGCATAGGCTATCATTTTGTTTTTCCGTAGAGAATAGTTGAACAATGCATAAATCCTATAGACATGAGCATTGATGATTATAACTATAAAGAAAATTTTTCATTTTATTTAGATCCTTACTTAGTTGTTAACGACATCAATAATATGAGAGGAAATTATAACAAGATGATGTAGAAGGAATTACTGGATATCACATTTGGTGATAACCCAAGCATTTGCAAAGAGTGAAACATGAAAATGCGAGATGTAACACAATAAAAATTAGATAAAAATCGGTGTTGTGTCGCTTTTATACATATTTTGAATATATTTTGGATGAAAACCTAGATAAAGATAATAATTTATGTCAAATATCCATTGATTTAGCTCATATATGTATGACTACTCAAAATCGGATGCTTTTGTGCAAAGCAAATGAATTAAGTGAACAACCCATGTCAAAAGTTGAAGACTTGTGAAGCTTATAAAGAATAGACAGAGATAAGAGGAATTCAAGGCTCACAATTAAGAGAAAATAGTGAACCAAATAGTTTAAAACATGCAGAAGAACTTCCAACACATTTCAGAAAGCGTTGGGCTAAAAACCTCCAAAATTTTAAAGCAAAACTTAGCATCTAGAGAGTCACATAGTTTGAGTTGTATGGATTTGAGTCACATACAATTTAAATCATGTGGCCTCCTGAAGCCGCGAATTCAATCTGCATTAGACTCGGTTTGCATAATTTTGAGAGGCATCTATGTAAACACTTATCATTCACAACCTAGGGCATCTTGAAATGTGGTTCGAGCTAGGGGTCAAGTTTAGGGGTGAGAGAAACTCAAGAACACGAGAAAAAAATGATAAGGCACATTGCTTGGAGATGTCAAGGCACCATTGAAGTTTTGAATCTAATAAGCTTTCTTTTCTTCTTTCTTTAATTTGATTGATTTGTTTTTAATGAATATTGATTATGATATTGTATTGTGTGTTGTTTTATCGAAAACATGTCAAGTTAAACCCATGTTTTAGGGTTTAAGATGTTGCATGTGACTTTATTTTTATTATTAATTGAAGCATTAATCCAATAAGCTTTTTTTTCTTCTTTTTTTGACTTGATTGATTTTTTAATGGATATTGATTATGATATTATGTTGTGTGTTGATTTCATTGAGACCATGTCAGGCTAAACCCATATTCTAGGGTTTAAGATGAGAGTGTGATTTTATAAATGAGTGACTTGATTTTTATTGTTTATGAAGGATGTTTTGTATTAATTTAATATCTTGTGATCTTACTGTTGGTCCCGAGTTTATAACAAAACCCAAGAGGGGAGGGGTGAATTGGGTTCTTGAAAAATTCTTTAGTAAATTAAAACTTAACCCCTTATAATTTCAATCCCCTTGATGAAACGTGATATGAGATAGAATGAGAGGGTGCAAATGGAATATAAAAATGTAAACAATCAAACCAAACAAGAGACAACAATATATAGTGGTTCAGGCAACCTTCCCTACTCTACTCTTCCAAGCACACACTTGTTGTGTCTTGGGTTCAATTATTGTATTTTCAATACAATCTAGAGCACCCGCTCTCTTCTAGATTCTAGCTCTAGGGGGCATATACAACAATCATTTGTTGGTGAGACCAACTCTAACTAACTAAGTCTAATCTATTGGTGAGACAAACTCAAACCAATCAAGCAAAACCCGTTAGTGAGACAAACTCAAACCAACCTCCTGTTTTGCTTTTTCTTGAATTCGGTCTCCAACACCGATCCAAGGCAACCACACAAAACAAAATAGACAAAAGAGAAATTACACTTTACAATGTGTATTCGATAAGCTCCGAAAGCTCCTTGTCATCTTGGAAGCGCATTTGAAAATTGTAGCACTTGAAGCTTCAATAGTTATTTAAATAACTTCAATACACTTGAATATTAGAAGATGGAAGCTCAACTTGTGTTTTTCTCTTTCTTTCCTCCTTCTCTCTTACTTCATGTTCATACATCAATGGTATATATAGAGGAAAAAGGTTCTAGCCGTTGGAGTGGAGGTTCACATGCTTTTAGAGCTCTAACGTTCAGATTTTTGACCATTACAAGTTGAAGTCGCAAGTAGAGTCGACTTCGGATGAGTGGAGTCGACTTCGGATGGGTGAAGTCGACTTGGGATGCTACTTCGTCCTGTTAAAACTTGCTGTCCAGAATTTTACCTTCGAAATTGCAGGTGAAGTCCACTTGGGTCTGGGACTTCACCCAAGTCGCAAGTGAAGTCGACTTGGGTTGAGACTTCACTTTGCTGTCTGTCCGAAGTCGTAGGCGAAGTCGACTTGGGTCTGGGACTTCACCCAAGTCGCAAGTGAAGTCGACTTGGGCTGAGACTTCACTTTGCTGAACTTGCAATTCATGAACTAGAACTCTTGAAACTTAAATTATTTCACATTCTCATTTTCATACACATAATTAGAGACAAAATATTTGAGAACACTTAGATAAATTTATTAGATCCTTTTTAATGATATTTCAATTATTTGTTAATCATCAAAATCAAATTAATCATTATTAAAGCAAGCGTATGATCAACACTTACTACTTTCTTTATATATAAACTTGCACTATGACATGATTTCATATATTAGGTGAAGGAACCAACAAATGGAAGTCTAATAACCAAATCGTATGTTATAGCAAAGTCTAAAATGACATTGCCCAATTCATTCTTTATTTTAAAGCTAAAACCTCCAAGACTTCTCTCATATCCTACATTCTCCTTTTCTACATGTCTATTTAAATCTCCACCTATCACAACATTTTCCTGGTTTGGTATCATTTGCATTACACTAAGTCATTCCAAAATTGTTTCTTGATTCTATCATCTAGCCCTACTTATGATGCATAAGCACTAATCACATTTATGAATTCTACACATAATATAAGTTTTATTTGAATAATTCTATCATTTACTCTATTGACATCTATAACTTTATTTTCTACATCGTTTCTATTATCATTCTTTCGTATATACCATAATTCAAATTCATTAATTTCTTTAGCCTTTTCTCCTTTCCTCCTAGTCTCCTGAAGGCATTTTATATTAATTATTCTCATTCTTGTAACATCTACTACTTTCATACTTTTCCCTGAAAGAGTACAAACATTCCTTGAGGCAAAACGGACCTTATATTTTGGTGTCACCTTCTTTCCTAAACCACGTCCATAAAGGCATGAGAACCTTTGTCGACCTCGCCACAATTGGATATCATTGTGGTGTGTCGCTTTCGGGGAGACGCCCTAGCAACCCTTGTCTATTTCTCACTACATCCGAGCTCTGATACAGCGTGTCGTTTCTCGGAAAACTCCCTAGCAACTCTTATTCATTTCTCACTATAGTCGGGCTCCACTGTAGCGCGTCACTTATAGTAGACATCTTAGCATTAACAACTTTTAACATACTTTCAAAATCCATAAGAGGCGATGATTTTTAATAGCACCAGTTACCAGCCTAACATGCCGACCCTCGCTTTCTTCGATCTTGAGATTAGTAGTAAGATAGAAACTCTTACTGGTAAAGTTTGAATTAACAAATTCTAAAGTCTCAAATTTTCTATTGGATCAATCTATTTAAATGCTACAATTCATGACTTATGTCCTTACCATTAGATACCTAACAATTTACATGAACTTGTATTTAAAAAAATTAGGAATTAGTGACACAATTTCAACTGGTCTAGCTGAGGATATTACACTTAACACTTCTTAAGAGACAAATCAAGAATTTTGTTAGGAAAGCGTTAGTTTCTTTTGAATTTTTTATTTTATTTTTAGAATTTTGATACATTTTGATTTGGAGTCTTCATATGGTGTTTTGTAAAAACTCATTTAGGATGAATACAGTTCAAAAGCCTCAACAAATTGATAGGTAAGTTCACTAGCATCCACTCATTTGTTTAGTTTCTATTTGATTTGAATATTGGGTTGATATGTTGATAGAGAAGTGAGGCATTATTCTTGACATTGAGAACAATGTCAGTCTTAAGTTTAGGGGATCTCAATGCACTACATTGTGATTTTAATTAAAAAAATTTGACTCATTGTAGTGAATTTTGATTAGTTAGCATTAGAACACTAACATGTGCAGAAATTAGACCTCAAATTTATTTTTTGTGAATCTTTGAGCAAATATGGTGAATCAGGATGTAGTGTGAATTTTTTTGGATAATTCAAATGTTGCGAGTGATTGATAAAGCATGTTGTTAGAATTTAGCAAAATTTTAAAATTGTGAGAGTAAGAAAATGAGAATGATATTTAGTGATATATGTTAAATTGGTTTGTTGTGCATGTATTTGTCAAAATAATTTATATTTTTGTTCTAGAACACAACAAAAATAATATGCATTCAGACAAGTTTTATTCCAACTATCTTAGAACAATTTTCTTTAATTTGTTGAAACAACATTCTAATGCACATATGTGAACTAAAATGATAGAAATGGTTATTTGGTTTAGAATTGAAGCTATATTTTTGTGTCAATTACTTTTATTTCCCATTTTGAACTTTAACTTAATTTCTTTCTTTGCCTTGATATCCCTTATTTGATATGAACCATCTTTGAATATCTCTTTTGAGCTGAAAAGTAAAAGGAATTAAAGTGTTTAAATAATGTGCACATTGAATTTTTTGTGTTCCCCGGATACCTAGAAATATGGTGAGGGGAAGTATGTTAGACTTAGTAAAAAAAACAACCTGTGGTAATAATAAGCTTTGAAAAGAAAGGAAAGTGTATATATGTACGAAAAGCTCAAGTCAATTTTGAAAATTGTTTAAAACTAAATTCTATTCTTTTTACCTTGGTTTAACGAGTTTAAACCTAATAGTATATAACCCATGAAGTCTTCTTGATATTTCAAATGCATATGCTATATTAGTGGAGAAAAAAGGAGAAAGTTTTATATATGATAGGAGAATTAGGAGCTTTTTATTTTATAATTTTTTGAGCCCTTAATTCATGGGGATGAAATAGTGGAAGTGTATACAGATTATTTCAAGAAGGATGGAACTTTTATGTGTGATTGATGGATAAATGTTAAGATTTTTGTTTAGTAAACTCAATAAACTAATAAACATTTGATTCTTATGTTCTTGATACTTGACATGTTGATTATGATCTTCAAATTGAATAAAACACTCAATTTGCATTACTTGAAAATTTTAAAATCCTGATATTTCACTTATGGCTTGTGGTACATTATATTTACCTAAGAACAAACAAAGGTTCAAGTATAGGGGTATTTGTTATGTTAAGATTATTCATCATAATTTGATTCATTTAATAATCAAATAATTGGTTTAAATATAACTTTGTGTGCTTAAATGATAAATTTTAGTTTATTTTGTCTATGATACTTATATTTGGCCCATGTCCATAAATGTAGCCTACTTTGGGATTAAATGAGGGCAAATCATGAAAAATTGAAGCTCAAGAATCAGGAGATGCTTAATTGGATGTTTTAGAGAGCTAAAAAGGAGTCAAATTAGTAACTAAATGGGCAAGGAAGTGTTGAAGAAGTACTGACACGGATTAATGTGTGTCAGATAGCAAATCGGTAAAAATTTAGAGTAAAATATCAATTACTAGGAAGGAACATGGCTCAGATTGTGGTGCCCTAGGGGAAACATAGTGCACGCCGTGTTCACCCCTAGTTGTTGCGTATGTAGTCATTCTGCATCTGTTTTTGTACAATTTTGAGAGATTTTTATATAAACACTTGTTGAACTAGGGTATCTAAGGACATAGTTTGGAGTAATGATTGGTAGTTAGGATTTTGGAGCAAGAGAAGAGCTAAGGAGAGAAGAAGGAAGAGACAAGTTGGAGAGAGATATTCAAGACACTACTAAAAACTATATTAATAAGCTTTCTTTTCTTATTTTTTTAATTTAATTATCTTGGGTTGATGGATTCTTTCAATAATCTTGTATTGCTCTTTGGGTTGATTCAAATAATGTTTGGCTTAGTTAATATCCTAGGATTTGGGATATAGCATGTAATACTATATCTTAGTGATTGATTTCTACTTGTTTATGAAGGATCTTTGTTTTAATTTAGTATCTTGTGATCTTAATGCTTGCTAGGTATTTGAACTTGCATTTTGGCATGATTTTGTATATTATGTGAAGGAATCAAGAGGTAAAAGTCTAATATACAATAATTAAGATATTAAACTTACAGTTCTAAACCATAAGTTAAGGAATTTTATAAACTATCATCGAACTTAATGGATCCTAATAAATATAAGTCTATGAGAATAGGAGATTATGAAGGTTAGAGTACATCTTTCATGCCTCAAAAGAGGATGTAAGATTAACTTAGGGTTTAGTCTCCTTCAATATAAATTATTCAAATTAAACAAGAGAGCTAATTATCAATCACAAAAACATCATATGTAAAATCCTAGATTCTTAATCTTCAATATCCATCGTTCTTAAATCTTATTCATGATATTAGATTAGCAATATTTTTGCTTTTCTTGGATTAGTTATAAGTTTCATTATTTCTCTTTCCATTTTCTGAGATGATTGAATTCATTATAATCTAGATTTCAACTCGATCTTTTCTATTTTACAAGCCATGACCCATGCACTTGGGGATAGCCCGCAACAATAAGTTTATCGTTGTTTTAATGGACCGCACTTACTTATTGAGTTTGCACTTACTCTTGTATTTTATTATTTATGTTTATAGTAGGATTGATGTTATAAGTACCTAGATGTAGGTTAAGTTATGTCTAATCCATGCTGAGGAAGATTGTGGCATGTATAAGTGATGTTAGCTTGAGGTTGTCATTTTTAAGATTGAATTAAATGTGAAATGAGGGATATACATATACATACATATATATATGTATATATATGTATGTATTATATGATGGGTAATGAAATGTATATGATATATTAGGACATGACACATGAATGCATAACATATTGAGGCCTTATTAATGTACTTATGATCTGTATATATGTATTCAGTTATGGCTGGTAACCTTGTTTCCATATATAGATAATAAGATGTAAATAATTAAAATGATTGCGGTTTAAATAGTTTGTGCTATAATATGTCTATTAGACACATTAGTTGTGGATATCTAAGATTGCTATAATTCCATTCTCATGTATATGGTCTTTTATCTTTTAAAGTGTGATAGATCTTGAGGTGATACCATTGGATCTCCACCATAGTGACTGCTGGTAATAGACTACATCTAGTGAGGTGCCACAAAGTTGATAGTTATAATCGTACAACAATCATGTGTGAACTCAACTAACATAAATTGCAAATTAATATTCAAGTTTTGATGAATAACAAACAATTTGAAAGACTAAAGGCTATTAAAGCATTTTAGTCATGTGCTAGAACTTTTAAATTTCAAATAAGCTGGTAAAGTTGTAAAGTCAAGTCGATTATAAGATTGACTTAGGTTAAGTCGCAACCCAAGTCCACATCAAAACTAGCTCCAAATACACTAGAAGGGAGAACTTGACATGGGAGAATCTGTACTATGATACCTAGACCCAAGTAGGTCTATAAATATGACACATGTGTTATTTAAATAAATTATGAATGATTTGTGACTTTTATGATCTAATGGTATTTTTCAATTAAGATTTGCAATTAAGAATGATGATTAAAATTAATCGCCAAAGCCCAACGTGAGTCAAGATGACTAAAGGGGCTTAATGAGGATTAGGATGTGCTAATGTGACATTAATATTTATTTTTATTTCCATGATATAATTAATGGAGATTAAAATGAAAATTATGGAATTATGTTGGAAATCATAAAAAATCCATAACTTGACGCCTATAAGGAAAAATGATATGAAATTTGAAAAGTAAGCTTATGATTTTGGGCTCAACCTTATGTATGGATTGGATTAAGGTACAAATGATGAGATTAAGGTGATAATTATTTATTTTTAATCTCACACTCTAAAGTTATTTTAAAGGTTCATAACTTGACGTAGAAACGTCGCTTTGAGATAAAATTTGAAACGATTGAATAAAATTTGAAACGATTGAATAAAATTATGAAATTTATGGTATGAGTGGATTGTATTAAGATAATTACCATGGAAAAGTGTTTAATCGAAAAAGGTACTTAGAATTGACTTTGTGCACCCTAAAATACCATAACATTTACTAAAAAGTAAGTGGTTTAATGACTTAGTTTAATGCCCATGAGATGTATCAAAAGAACATGCTTTGAGATAGATGTTTTGAATTAACTCAAGGGCCAAAATCTTTGAAAAGTCAAGTGGATTAAATGATGGTTTAAGAGGCTAAGGGCTAGCCTCAAATAGGCATGGAGAGGTGGAAATGCATGTAACGCCCAAGCTTGATAAATATGATATTTTTTATCTTTTTAAAAATGCAAAATATGCATTTAAACGACCTAGGCAGCTAGGGTGAGTTATGAACATGATATGGGTTGATTTTTGTGACAAGAAAATGTCATAAGGTCCATGACATGTGGACGTTTCTAAGTGGATAACTTTATGGCCCATTAATGTAATGATCTTGATGAATTTTCTATAAGATAATTACCCATTTTACTAGGATAATATTGTGCCACCACATCAAAGGAATAAGAGGGCATTAAAATACCCTATCTATGATGTGTCAAAATGGGCCCCACAAGATGGAAAAAATTCAGCAATGTATGAAGGGGGGAAGCATTACATGGGACGGCCATTTTGGGGTGAGAATTCAACGGAGAAACATCTCCAAAGGGACAAAAATCTTGAGAACGATCAAGGAGGAGGAAAAGGAAGAAAAAGAAGAAAAAAAAGAGAGGAAAAGAAGGAAGGGAAGAGGAGAAGCATGGATTCAAGGTTTCCTAGAATCAGGTAAGTATGGATTGAGTTTTGGATTCTTGAAACCTAAATTTCTTCCCTCAAGTTATGGGTCATGTATTTGATTCATAAAGAACTCTTAAATGATGTTTTGTGATGCCTTGCTAAGGGTATTGAATGATTTTTAAAAGATAAAAATGAATTCAAGAGTGAAAAGAGAGTGAAAAGAGAATTTAGGGTTGAATTTTGAAATGAAATCTAACTTGAAAATTCTCAAAACCCTAAATTATATTGTTGTATGATCAACGCATGATGATTTGGATGGAATTCATGCTCTTTTAGATTACATATGTTGATTTGAGCATTTGTTAATGATTTTAGAAAAAATGGAACTTAGGATTTTAAGTAATGCCCGATTTTCCATTTTTGAGTTAAAAATGATACAAAGAAGCGCTTAAATGGTTTATGGATAAATTATAGTTTAAAGTACCCTAAATTAAGGACCCTTAAATCTGATTTTTTAGGGTGTATGTATGGAACGTCCAAATGGGGGCCAAAATAAGTACCTTACATGTGATTTTTGTTTCTACTTGTAAATAATTCATTTATGGATGTTATAGAGGGTAAATTACCCTAGGATTAAGGTACTTTGAGTGTCCAAAAGGGCTTGCAAAGATTTTCCATAAATATGATTTTTAAGGATATAAGTATGGCACGTCAAAATGGGTCAAAATGGATACCCTACATGCTTAAGATGTTGCCGTTATGGAAGCAACTAAATTATGCATTTTTCATTTGTGATAATACCCTAAATTTGGATTAATAAAAGCATGTTTAGTTGCTGAAAATTATGACTTAAAAATCTGTTATGATTTAAGTCTTGAAAGAGGCATTGAAAGGATAAAAAATGGGTCCTAACGTTGCTGTTTTGGAACCCTATGATGAATGGATTGAAAATCTGAAATTAGAACTTAAATTAAATGTTAATTAAGGATTTTCATCATGCTAAATAAGGACACAAGTTTTTGACTTGAGAAATTTTAAGAAACATCTAAGTTTTGTGTTGTAAAATAGGTGTATGTGGAAGGCTAAGTATGAATAAGTGGTAAGTGGTAAGTGGTTTATATGATTATTGATTATTTCAATTTTTGAGATTTAAGTATGAAGCCTAAGATGTTGAATATGTGATTAGAATGAACACCGACATATGAAATGTGAAAAATAAATAAAAAATGATAAATGGAAGGTAATGAACCTCCATATGATGATTTATGAATGGTTATTATGTTTATGAATGAATACCCTACCAATGGGTTAAAGACATGATGAGGAATGGATGATATGATGCACAAATATGTGTCATGCATATATACCCGACTTGGAATTTAAGTAGGTTATGTACGTTAATGGATTATGGATTAGAAAACTAAGCAAGCAAATGAAAATGTTATGAATGCAATGTTGTTCTTATATGTATAGGCAAAGGCAAAGAGATAAGCGATATGGAAAGCTAAGGCAAAGCAGGTAAGCAAGCAGCTTTCTAAATGACTTTTGTTTTATCAAAAGATGATAATTGATTGTTAATGACATTCTAAAGGTTCGAACCATTGTACAATTATTTTATGAAATTATTTTCAAGTTATTTAAGGATGGTCATTCCTTTACTTCAATATGTGTTGAAATATTATTTCAATTATGATAAATGAATTGTTTACTGTTTTGCAATTATTTATGAAAAGTGATGTAGCATGAATTTAAACGATGCTTCATTGAAACGATGTTTAAAAGGAATGATGCAAAGAATTCTCTATATGAGAATGACAAGTTGTCATATGTAAGAGGTATATAATGCCGGGGTAACTAAAATTCATATATGGAATGGAAATCAAGAAAACTAGTCAAGGCAGAGGCAGGACAAGAGGTCCGCCCTTGGCATTGCCAAGTTGGAAGGTCCGACGCCAATGACGGAAAGTATCATGTTATGAAAGAATGTTCCTTGAGCTAGCATACCCTCACATGAAGGATAATGTCATGAATGGAAATGATACATTTTCACATCCAATATTTATGAAATTCCTAAAAATTAGGATTAAACTAGTTTACATGAATGGTTTATGAATGGTTTCCATGAATGGTTTATGAAAAGGTTTATGTTCCGTAGGTAGTTGATCACTTGCTAAGTATCTCTTACCGAATAGAGAGAAATACTTTAAACAATTTTGCCTTCAAAATAAATTGCCTGAAAATCCTATAGCTTACTT
This sequence comes from Annona squamosa, assembly GCA_035584095.1. Lineage (NCBI taxonomy): Eukaryota > Viridiplantae > Streptophyta > Magnoliopsida > Magnoliales > Annonaceae > Annona > Annona squamosa. The sequence continues at coordinate 32,805,770 of JAXCLR010000081.1, read as the reverse complement.
ATTTAGTTTCGACTCACATTTTTTTTTCTAAACCCAAAGACAGGTAAAAGGAAGGAGGCAAGGAGTACAGGTGAAGATTCAAGAATAAATGAATTCTTATGAACACCTATATATGCCTTTATGTATGAATGATGACATTAAATTATGATTTAATGTTGTGTATGAATTATGTTATGGCTTTGTGACTATAGAAGACGAAAAATTATTATGGTCAATTGTTAAGGATGATTTATCATGATATAATTAAGTATGAAATTTATGAGATCATATGTGTATGTCTCATATGTTAAAATGACCTAAAAAGGTATTTGATGGAAATTGAATATATAAATGGTATAAACTCCTAAGGAGTTAAGTTTAAGTAGATAAATATCCAATAAAGCCAACCATGTGACAAGGCAACAATCTTGATCACGTTTATCAATCGATAGATCTTAGAGTAAGGTTGTAACATTCGGGCCGGGGCACCACATGTACAGTGAAAGCCACACCCCAAAGTTGCCTTCACACGTGACTTAGGTGAAGTCAATACCCAAGTTAACTTTGCTTGCGACTTGGAGACCGTTGAGACCTGAAAAATTTTCTTTGGCTACAGAATGCTATTTGAAGTCATGCCCAAGTTGAATCCACTTGGGATTTGAGTGAATGGAATTTGAAGTCAACTTAGAATATGTGACTTAGAAGAACAAGTGAAGATCTGAAGAATTTTCAATAAGTACGAAATTTAAAGTCGCATTCCAAGTTGACTTGGGTTAAGTTCAACATAAAGTTAACCCAAGAATAAGACTTGAATGGAGAAAGGCTTAAAGAAGCAATTCTTAAATATTTTGGAACCCTAAGATATAGCAAAGTCAAAGACCAATATGACTTCACGTACAACTTGGTTGAAGTCTCAAGTTTGAAGTCTGACTCCACATAAAACTCAAAGACAAAGACTTGAAAGATTTCCCTCACAAGGCATATGGAGCACTGAAGTCGATACCCAAGTTGACTTGAGGTGTAACTTTGGTGAAGTCATAGGTCAAGTTGACTTCAGGTGCGACTTGGATCATAATGGTAAAAATTTTGTGAACATTGTCGCATTAAATGTAGGTCACCTTCCACATAATGTTTAAACTTCCTTCCAATCTATTTACGAGACATCAAGTGGAGTTATGATGATCAGCTAAGGCACTCATTGAACTTCAACCTTCCTATCTATAAGCATTCAAATTCAAATTAATTAGTTTTCAAAACAAGTCTCTCAAGATTACTTCAAGAGCTTTAAGATTCTACATCTTCTTCAACTTAAAGAGCTTGCTAATGTATTATATTGTTCTACACACATTTGCAGCATTTAGTCTCACTTTTATTTTCAACGTTTGATTACATTTAGCTACTTGGCTTGGTATTGAAGACTAAGACCAAAGTAAGCATCAAGTAGTCATCGGTTGGAGTAATACTCATTAACTACTTATGAGATTATTGTAAAGGCTCTCTAAAGCTAAAATCTAAAATATAGCTAAGACTCTAGTTGTATTATTGATGAGATAGGAGAACCTAAGATGTAGGGGGTGTGCATATAAGAGTGGAGTAGGGGTGCTACCCAAACCACTATAATTCTTTGTGTTCTCTTATGTGCTTGACTTAATTTCCTTACTCTCTCTCATTAACTCTATTTGTCTTTTTCAAGGAACTTGACTAAACTGGTGATAATTTTTAATTAGCAAAGAAATTTTTAGTAACCCAATTCACCATTCTCCTTTTGGGTTAATCTAGCAACGCCGGGCCAACACCATGGATGATATAGTCATGGATGGCGGAGATTTCTTTGGCTATAAGAAATCACGAACAATGTCATTCATTATGTTGGGATGAATCTAGAATGGACCAAATCTGATGGATGGATAGACATGATGATAGATTTGGCAATGTAGTGATGGCAGCACAACATGATCTAAGCATTGCAAACTTAGGAGATTAGTAGGTGCAATATGTTTCTTTGTTGGAGATGGAAGACAAAGTCAATGTCTTAGTTGGTGGTAGGGAGTTTTTCACATCTAAATAGCATGTTGGTGATAATAAATTTGTGGCCGAAGAGGAAGACGGTGGACTATGTCAGAGCGGTGTTGTGGACGATTGATCGTGGTGGTAACAAGAGATGTAGCAGTGACGACTACATGCAAGTGAGGTGTGAAGGTAGAGGTGGCTAGGGTTGCTAAATTCTTCTTATTGTTTTGGGCTCTTTTGGCTTAATTCCAACCATGATTTTGAGAAGAAAATGATTAATTATTGTAGTTTTTTATTTATCCTCTATCAGTTTTGGATTATTAGCAAAACACTTAATTCCTTTGACTAAGTCCCAAAGGAAGTCATAAACTTATGTTATGTTGTATTCTATTCTTGAATTTTACATCTCTTTAAAAGAAAACTATTGATTAAAAGAGTTACATGCTAAAGTTCATTACTACATTAAAAACAGACCCTTGTCTACATTAATAAACTTAGACGACAAGCTGGCGTATTTCATGCATAATGCATACAACTCCTGAAGACACATAGCAAACTAGCATATCCCATATATAATTTCTAGAAGATGCTTGGTTTTTTATAGTTGGACACATGAGGGCAACCATGTGTTCGACTGAAAAATATATTTTTTATTTTTCTATTTTTCATAGACATGCAAAGTTAGATTTATTTAATTTATAAACTAAGTTTTACCAATTTTGGATATTTTTAAGTATTTATTTTTATTTTTAAACAAAGTGATATTTCTATAATTTTTTGAGACAAAACTATAGAACTGCCAGTGTGTTTGAAAATAAAAAATAAATACTTAAAAAATTCAAAAATGATAATACATGATTTATAGATTAAGTACATCAACTTTGCATGTCCATGAAAAAACTAAAAACTAAAAAAATATATTTTAGGGTTCTTTCTAGAAATACACAACAAATCGATATTTCTCATGTGACTCATGGATTTTACTCAGCATAACAATGTATTTCACATATGACCCTTAGGTTGTTTTGAGCAATTTCACCGAAGAAACTGCGTTTAATCGAGTTTTATGTAGCGCGCATTGGGGCTAGATCATATCACCTAGAGGATTGACATTTGCTTAAACTTGAAGACTCAGGCCAAATTGGGCCATCCAAACAACACTTAGCTAAACTAGGCCACTTAGTTTCCAAGTTTGAGAAGTTTAGAACTTACACAAAATCATGGTAGAACTAACATGGTCCCAAACCTAGATTAGCAAGAAGATTCTCTATAACCATTTCAATGCTTAGTAGCTTTGCTTTTATTGGATTACACATATTTGTGAGTTAGCATTAGTTAGCAAATCCTGCATAATCATTCATTTTCTAATATGGAAGGCAAAATGCTAGCATAGAATCAGCTATTTTAGTTTCTTACTAAAACAAGGATAGGATTTAACATATAGATCAATATCATGATTTAATTGTTCAGATCATGGAAATCAGGTGGGGTTGTAGACTCCAATGAGTAGCATGATGACATGATTTGAGCAACGTGGTAGATTTATTTGGATAACACAAATACAGGACTGAGATTTAAGTTAAACAACATGTTGACTTAAGTTTGACATCATAATGACTAGAATCATACGAGGTTAAGAATCCAATCAAGCAACATAATAGCTTAAGTCGGTAGTATAATGACTAGACAAATAACATGATGATTATAAATGGATAATTCAAAAAAGAAAATTAAAGAGAATGAATATGGATGATCTAGATAAGACCTAAGGAAAAGGTCGTAATCTCTTACTTCAGATCATTCAAACCACATAGAGATCTTCAAGAAGAGACTAAGCCTTCTATCTATAACTTAACTCTGAATGGAAGAGGATAAGAAATGCTTAAAAAATTAGCAAAGTAGAGGGAGTGACTAGGGGGAGAGCCTTAGGTTAGTGTGCCAATGAGCAACCTCGAGCTACTATTTATAAAGGTAGATATGGTACCATGGCTAAGTCATCCATTGCCTTTGTTATTAAACTGTAATAAACACATAAAAATTTTTTGGAGGGGAGGGTATCGCGACTAAGTTACTTTTCCATGATACCTTGTTATTCTGTTGACTTTCTTCTTTTATATTCTGAGCACTTGGCAAGCATGCAAGTGGGCATAATATAGTAGTTAAGTCAAAACTGACTGTTCTTCTTTTTGGTTCATGTGGGGCCCACTTTGGTAATGATCTTTTAATCTAAGCTTTTGAATACTTTTTTGATCCCATTGTAGTCAATCATGGCCCTTTTATCTGCCCTTGAGAAAAAGAAAGGCATATATCTAGAATAATGCATATGAGATGCATTGAAGTAAGTGTGCGTGTGTAGCCCTATTATATCATCTTGAAGTCAAATTAAGGTGGTGTGTTTCATGTCAATGTTGCAAATGAAGTGGATTTTATATCATTAGCATGCTTAAGTTGGATCATAGAGATTAAGATTGATCAAGATGAATTGAGTTTGATCTAATTCGAAATAGCATTTTGTGAGTAAATCTAATGTGATCATATGGTTAATATTGTATGGAGATGGTTCAGATTGATGTGAGGCAGTCAACTTCATAAAGCTACAAATGTTCTGAATTGTTCGGTGGTTTGTGATTTTATTGATGCTAAAGATTCATAGAGATTAAAGAGTACATGGAGATAAACTAGTTTTTCTCTAAATGCAATGGATTATGATGGTAGTTCTTGAGAATGTGATGATATTGGATCGTGTTGACAGATTCGGAGTCCTATAATGCAATGATGCTAGAAAATGAATTAGTTCATATTTTTTTAATAGCTGAGCATGAGAGGTGAATGATCAAAGTGCATGGTTGAATGCATTTATGCAAGTTGGAATATGTGTTATGCATGTGTATGTGGTTTAGATTACACATAGGGAGATGATGAGTGCAAATATAGGTTAAGCTCCTATAGTCATGTGGACATTTGATTGACGAAGTTTGTTGCAAGTGCATATGGAAGTAGCATAGAAGCTTTTCAGACTTGATTAATCCAACTATGCAATTGGTGATGGCTTAAGTGATGTGTAGGTGGTGATCGATCGTTAAAGAGTTGCAATAAGGTTCAATAAAAACTCCTTATGGAGGACAAGGAATATGAAAGAAGTGCATCAAGTGGTCTTCTTGATCTTTGATTGTGACAGAGTTGTGATCTCTCCAAGTCCACAACAATATTTGAACATATGGGCATCTTAAATGAAGATGCGAATTTATGCTAATTTATGCATGAAGGTGGAGAGATATAGAATGATGCCATGTTGAAGCATGACTTACTGATAAACTAAGTAATGAATTATAGAATGTTGAAGACATGGTTTTTCTATGAGTTGGCTTAGTGTGTGCAAAATTCCATCTAGGGTAGATAGTGTTAGGATTTGTGTTTTATATTTTGTATTTGATTTATTTGCAGTGGTTTGCATATATACATGGTGAGTATGCAAAGATTATGTATTGATATTTGTGTAAGTATCCATGAATTTATTAGCCTTATGAGGTATCCTAACATGTCATAAAAGGGATTGTCAGTGTTCCTTATTTGTGGTGTGAGTGAAGCATCCAAATATTGAAGATGAGTCATTCAATGTCTTTGTAACTTGTTTATCATAGTGGATTATTATCTCTCTCCTATAATTTTTACTCGTAAGTTGAAGAATTTTTTACGAAAATCTTAGTATCTGATGTATATGATATTGTTGATGTTTATTTGATCTTGATTTATTCCGTACGCTTCCGCATAATCCGTATCAAACTGAATCATGTTTTCTAACTGCCTCTTTTGAAGTATATATTTAGTCATTCTTGTTGGATCTATAATTCTACTTTATAATCCTTTATAATTACTATTAAAATTTGGATTGTGGCATATTCATTTCTTAACCCTCATATCTCATATTTATAACCGATGAGTTCAATTCAAAAATATGCAAATTTAGTCCCTCCATTTAAGTAAAGCACTATTGAAATTTTTGCATTTTGGGCCCTCTAAGTATTCATATTTGCATTTTAGGCCTTGAGACTTGTGTATTTACATTTGTTGACCTTATAAGTTTTTTCTTTACAAAATTTAAACCAAGACATTAACTACTTGTTAACAATTGTTAATCGAATAGTCTATTTTATAGAATACATAAAATTAGTTTAATACATAAATATGAAAACTTTGGGATCTATTTTTAATTAGGGAATTTATACGATCTAAAATGTAAAAAATAAAACTCAATAGAATAAAAATGTTAAAATATCACGAAACTTATTTTAAAATATTTTCTTATTAAAAAATTTGGTATCCTTCAAATTTTGGAAATTATTATGATAAATAATATTAAAAGTTAATTATATTTTATTAACAAATACAATATGTTGTGCCCTGCCGACTGTGGCCCTACTAACAGTCACTACAGTAAAGATCTAGTGACATCTTTCTATGATTTATTATACTTTGGGAGAAAAGACCACATACATGTGAGAATAAACTTGTACAAACTAAAGATTTTCATAACTATTATATGATTTAATCACATGATAGCAAAAATAAACTAAAATCACACCAATTCCATCATTTATATCCTAATCATCATCAACAACAATTCATGAAAGCAAGCTACCAATCACGACAAAAAACAAAATACACATTAACATACCACAAATATATTAATAAGGCATCGACAAGTCATATATCCATGATCCACATCCTAATATGTATACGACCCACACTCAATTAATGATACATAAACATGCATCTTTTCCATCTTAAAAATACATCAACCTTAAAACATCACATGATCAAAGCTAACATAACTTATACCTATATGACAACCAGATACTTGCAATATCAGTCCTACTAAAAAAATTCAAAACAAAAATGTGAGTCGAGGTAAACTCAGTAAGTAGGTACAATCAATGAAAATCAATGACAACCTATGCAAAATTCATCATGTATGTCATGTTATCACATGTGATGCAGACATTAAGCTCTCATTAACTCTACGCAATCATGTCATGTCATGTTATATATACACATATAACTCAACTATATTTATATCAATCAAGGGTCATGAACAACCCTATCATCATATTCATCAAGGACCATAAACAACCTTATGTAAACCATACATACTCATGGCATATGCATAATACTCATGCCAACACTGTGTTATATGATTTCAGAAAACCATAATAAAACACATAACTAAACCATTACCAAAAAGGCCTAATCCCAAATCATGGAATCAACCCATGACAAATAAAATCCAATACCAAATCATCCCAAAATCTAACCATCCATACAAACTATGCCAATACGTAAGTCACCCTCCAATGATCTCATCTATTATAACTTCAAGCTAGGTGTTATGCTCACCCACATCAACCACAATATAAGTCCATGGAAAAATCATACCTTTTTCAACATAAGTGTCTCACAATTCCAACCTCCATTCATCCAAAACTTAGAACAACTTTGTTTAACCTCAAATTTGGAATTATGCACCTCACACATCAACCTATCACAAGTTTATTCAGTTAAACAATCATTCCCATGTCCTAAACATGTGTAACATTCGTTTGCACTATCATGGTTTTACATATCCATTTTCATATGGTTTTCATATTTTCATACACTAAACTCCATTTAGGCATTTCATTGAACAGAATATAAGCATTATATTAAAAATCATTTAAAACTCATAAAATCTATGAAATTTCACCTAACACATCTTAATTTTATAGAAAATCAATTATATTTTCATCTATTCCATCGTTTATTGATTTTTCATAAAAGTCCCCCAATTCCAACAACCCTATATTCTCTACACAAGCTAAAAATTACAAAATCCATCTAAACTATTCAACGAAAGCTAGAGCCCATAAATAAACATGAAAGCAAATCATTTATTACCAAATCCATGCTTTGATTCTAAAGAAATCAATCTACTTACCTCATTTGAAGAAATCCCCAAATTTCTCTTAAAACCTAACTTCCATCCTTGCTCCTTGATCTTAGATTTGTTATTATAATGTGTTGTAGGGAGGAATTGGAAGGGTTAGATAAGGTGGAAAAATGAAAGAAGAAAAGGGAGAGAAAGCGAAGAACAGGAGAGAAATGAGCAAAATGACTGCAACCCACATATATACTCATAAATAACCATGCTAAGTATGTGGTTAACTACAAGGCTCCTTGTGGTTCTTCGCTCAAGTCATTCCTTTATAACAGTATGCCTGTTAGGCCCGTATGGAATTGATAAAAAAAAGGAACAAAAGCACAAAGAGAGAAACAAGAAAGAATAAGATAAATTCCACACACCACAAAAAAAATTCAAAGAAAGCACCACAAATTATAGTAGTTTGGTTAATGCATCTACTCCACTATCTAAGTCAATGCCTTGACTAAGGTTTCCACAATAGTCAATTTCAAACTCAAGTTACAGTGGTACGTTCTCAATTGTCTTCTGGATTACACAAATGATCTGGGTGGCACATAAAGCTTTTCACAAATCACAATAAAAGTTTTCTTTTTGAATTAGACAACCTCTAATTCAAGATAAAATCAACTAAAATAAAATAAAACTTACAACCAATTTGAACAGCACAGAAGCACAAATATGGAACTCTAGTAGGGATGGTTACGATGATTTTCAATATACTACTTTTGACAGATGGATAGAAGATCACAGAGAATGCCTTGAGACCTATCCGCACTATTGAAATGATTCTCTTTGAAGTAAATTTCTAGTTAGAATTCATTATCTATTTATAGCTTTGAACTTCCAAAATCACCAAGAGGGATTTTCTCCACTAAATCCTCGACTACTTGGATTTTTTTCAACAATCTATAATAACTTAAACTAGGACAACTCATCATAAAAAACTAACCAATTTGCCACGTTATCATCCAATTATCTATCCAAAGATCACTCTAAAAAATTATTGAAGTTTCAACCCAAAATTGTGGAAGTTTTAATCTAAAACTATTGAAGTTATAAACTAAAACAGTCGAAGTTTTATAGAAAAACCTCAACAAATTCACAAAACACAATTCTATCCTAACTTGTTATAAGGATTCATCTCAAACCAAATACAATTAAACATATTTAAAGTATTAAATTCTTAACCCGTCTATCATCAAAATACTATAACTCAACAATGCCCTCATGTGATTCCACCCTCCAATGTGATTCCATTGAACTTTATAGTATTGCTCATAATTTTTTCTACACAACTCTAATTGAGATGATTCTTTTTTTTTTTGGTTAGATTTCCAACTTCAAATAATATCTCCCCATAAATTTTCAGACTAAAATCTTATTGCTAAAAACTTTGGCATGCATTTAATTACATACCTTTCTAGTCATCATAACATGATGTTCATGACATTTATTTAATTAAAACATGTCTCACATGAAATTTAATTTATCAACCCATCTCTTTAATCATTTTTCCTTTCCAACGATTCTCATCGGCAAATAGCATTTCTCATTTCTAATAACCACAAAATCACTTCTTTCATGTCGCATATGTGTCTAACATCTCATTCATGCTAAAAACTAGCAGGTTCCATGTCATTTCCAAAATTTCACATGCCAAGTTAATTTCTTATCGAATTTTTATTATTAGAGTCCCAAATGGCTCATTTCTTAAAATCACAATCTCAAATTTATTTTCAAGCTTCATGAGCACATTTCAATTATGATGAGCAGTGCTTTCACAAAATTCATGACCTTTATCGATTATCCCCAATCATTTATTTCCTCAATTTTTTGAGCTTAACTACACAAGTAATCCCATTTGTATCGTTCTATCAATATTATTATTCGAGTCTTATCCATCACCATCTATATTCATTTCAAAAATATTAAGCATCTCATCCTTGCCTAAACACATTTCAAATCTAGTTATCTTTGAGTATGCTCTTTTATAGTTCAAAAAACACACCAGAGAATTGAATTTCAAACATTTACCATTTAGTCAAATCAAGAATTCACTCACATATTTAAAATTAACCTATGAGAATCCATCTTGAGCATTTGCAATCCATTTATCAAAATTCTCCAATTCTCAATAACTAGAAATTTGTGTATTCGTCAAAACTCACGCAATCTTTCATATGTTAAACTCTTGATTCCTAGAATTTTACTATCATGTGGTTTCTCATGCTACATTATATATATATATATATCATCCATTTACATCGTTTCAAATATCTTAGGCATGACGAAGAAATTTTGTAAATATAAAAAAATTTACTTTTATTAAATGTTCCTTACATTGAATAAATTAATTAGTATCTATCAAAATTTGCAAATTATCACAATAAGTAAACCTAAAATTTATTTTTAGAAAATATAAAACATCTTTAGAATATAAAAATAACAAATTATATATTTTTTAACATTTTTATAGTTTTCTTTTACGATACAAATAAGCATGCGGGAGATTGTCCCACTAGACCGATTTCGGTAGGCAACCTTTCCTTTATTCATCTTTTGTGTCTTTTGATATTTTTATTTAACTCGAATAATTTATAGTGTTTAAAATTATTCATGTGGTATTTGCTCGACATTAACTAAAACGAAAAAAAAGAAAGTTTCATATCTTTCCCACCCCTTTTACTTGATTTATTATCTTAACTATATGATTGTCCATTTTTTCATAATTATTTATAATTTTAATTGTTTCTATTTTTCAGACATCTATCACTCTATTAAGTTATTTTTTAAATTTTATTCTTACTAATTGTAATAATTACCCATGTCATATCAATAGCTTTTGCACTTTTTAATAAATTTTCCTTACAAATTCCCCTTCATCCATAGTAGGCATATGATATTTTATGCTTGGTCGCAAATGAAGAATATTTTACGCATGCTCAGCCGCAATGTCCTCGTTCGTGGCCAGACCAACATTAATTTTTTTTGAAAATTTTTAATAAAATTATTAATTGAAATGTATTTAATATATAAACTAAGGGTTTGTTTGGCAATTTAAAAAAGTTGTCAAATTAAAACTTTTCAGGGAGTGTTTGGCAATAACAAAAACTTTTCACCTAGAACTTTTCAATCTAAAACTTTTCATTCTCTACAACTTTTTTATTTTTTAATTATTTTTTTATATCTTCCAACACAAACTACTCTACTTTTCAATCATTTCTACACAATTACCTATACAACTAACCTATCTATTTTAACTTTATACTATCTACTCCTCATCATTACTCCTATCATATCACATCATTTGACAACTTTTATTCTTCAAAATTTTTCACCAAAAGTTTTATTCATTCCCAAACACACCCTCAATCTAAAACTTTTCACTCTCCATAACTACTTTTTTTTAATTATTTTTTACACATATTTCTATACAACAACCTAACTTTTCAATTATTTCTACACAACTACCAATACAACTAATCTATTTATTTTAAATTTATTATCTTTATTTCTTATCATTACCCCTAAAATATCATATCATTTTCTATTGATTTGATAATTTTTATATACAAAACTTTTCATCAAAAGTTTTACAACTTCCTAAATACACCCTAAGTTTATATTTTGAAAATGTATATATATTTATTTAAGATTTTAAATTTGAAACATTTGTAAATGCAGTCAGGTACACTTAGTTTTAGTGCACTAAGAGAGTATTTAACATTTTTATTTTTTTTGAAATTTTTTATGTAAATTATGAAAATATCATTGATTTAAAAATCTTAAAAAATATCTATAAATCTCTAAAAATTATAAAACTCGATATACATGCTAAATGCATTAAGATTAACAATAGTATAAAAATTTTTAAAAAATAAAAAAAATAAATTTTTACTCTAAATGCACTGAAGCTAAGTACAACCGGGTGTATTAGATCACCACTCCTTAAACTAACAATTATTTTAATCATTTTTTAAAAATTTTAAAAATAATAAAAGATTCTTGTGTTTAAAAATTAAAAATAAATACATGCAATTTTTTAAAAAGTTAAACTTGGTTTGGAAATTAAATAGACTTAGATTAATAATTTTATTAAAAATTCAAGAAAAATGATACAATGCATATTTTTGGAAGTAGCTCGCAAAGAGATGGACGTACATTAATATGTGCTGCCGGGACCCTGATGTCGTGTAGCATTTTTGAGTGGGGGCAATTGAACATTTGTGTCATGCGACCCATATTTTTGGGAGTTATGTGGAATTGAAAGTTTTCTGACAAGATGACGTGGCGATGAGGGGGATCACACAAAGAAGATTTGGAAACGTTCCGAGGGTGGGTGTCAGCTGTAAGTCGGCGCTTGTCGATAACGACGATGGTCGCTGCATGCATGACGTGATCCTCTGCCAAGTCACTGTTAACATAGCATTTTCTTCGTAGGCGTCAGATCTATCATTTTGGCCACGGATTTTTTTATTTTAACGGTATGCCTGGTTATGGTTAAAAAATATTTAAAACTTTTTATTTTTTATTGACAGTATCATAATTTTTTAATTATTTTTTCATATTTTTCTATACAACTATCTTATTTTTTAATTATTTCTATACAATTATCCATACAACTAACTTATTTATTTTAATTTTATTATCTTTATTATTCATCATTACTTCTATCATATCACATAATTTAACCGTTTTTACTTTTCAAAACCATTTCCAAACACACCCTAAAACAAATGGCACCAGTAAGAATATATGCTTATTTTATTTATTTTGAAAAATTTAAGTAAAATACTAAGTGAATTTTAAAAACTTCAGATTTCACGCTACAAAGTTACTATTCCTCTGGACGTAATTCTTCGTACCAATCATATCCATCATTTCTGCCACAGTTTTTATGGTAACTTTTCGTAAATTTATTCAGTATTTTATTTAAAATTTTAAAATGATAAAATAGGTAGAATTTTCTATTTTTTAAAATTGAAGTAAAATATTAAATGAATTTAAAAAATTATTTGAGAAAGATTACTCTTCCACTTGACATGCGTTTTTTCACACCAATCACGACTATCATTTTTACCACGGATTGCTAAGGTAAATTTTGTTAATTTGAATTTATTTGGTATTTTATTGAAATTTTTTAAAAATAAAATAGGTAGTAATATGTGCATATTTTATCCATTTTTGAAAATTGAAGTAAAACACTAAATAAATTTTAAAAATTAACAGATTTCATAGACGAAAGATGTCGATGTGCTCGTGTATGTCTAAAAAATTTTAGAGATAAAAGAATGCTTTTGGGTCCGCCCTTGCGGTATAAAAAATGAATCACCATTTTTAACCTGTTTGTTTATTTCGATTTTACCCGAAATTAATTGCTCCAATCATTCAGTGGACTACCTGGACACAATTTCAAAATGTATTAAGGTGATAAAAGGGCTCAAATTGGATTATGAAAAATGTAAATAAGTTTTTACTCCCTTTGGTAATGATAATTTGGAATCCATATTGTAATATTATAAATCCCAATATAACATCATAATTATATTTTTGTACTTTCCTATTTATTAATCATCTGCATAGTGACCGTGAATTGTTCACAAAAATACAACATGCTAATTCGAATTTATAGTTCATGCAAATTATTTTTCGACAATGCACTAATATTGATCTTCAACTATAAATAACTAAAAAGTCAAAATGATATCAATCAACATTGAATTTTTTAGATGGTTAGATTCAATTAAATATAATAGTATTTAATATTCGTTTTTTGAACAGTTATTTATTACCATTATGAAATAGTGAAAATATTTTTTAAAATTTATCCAATGGATCAGATTTGCAATATTTCTAATTAAAGAGGTGGAAAATTTTTTACCGGCAGCTCATAAGATACGTGTGTGTTTTTGTACTTGGTTAAAACAAATGTTATCCGTGAAAGTGGCAAAGTTGGAAAATGCTTCAATTCAATCCGTCGAAATTCTATTTTTTAAAATATTTTTTGTAATTTTTTATAAAGCTCTTAATCTAGATTATTTAATCTATAAAATAAGTTTTTTCATTTGTAAAACTGTATCATATTTTTTAATTTTTAAAAAGGAGGGTTGTGGTACTTTTTAAATGACTAAAATACCCTTATTTTCAAAAAATAAAAAAAAATATAAATTTCTAAAAATGATAAAAATTAATTCATAAGTTCTCTTTGATGGGAATACGTAGAGTTAAATAAACATAGATTAAGAGTTTTATAAAAAAAATTTAAAAATATTAAAAAATAGAATTGCTAGCCGAATGCATTGACGGTTACATTCAAACAAGACACGGTATAATCCGACAATACATCAATCCTAGTGAAAGAAGCTTTATATCTCATATCAAGATCCTCTTGCAAGTATTTGTTGGTAAAAATTCATTGCATCAAATTTCAAAAAAGTATTTTCAAATAATTAAATTATAAATATATAATTTTTAAAATGAAACCATAAAAGAAACAAGTGTCATCCAACAAGCACTTGTTTGGATCCATGGCTGATACTAACCCTTAGTCATTTGAACATTTTCTACCTTAATTCCTTTACAACACATTAATAAACACTTAGCCCCAACCTTCACTCTTACCCATTAAGATCACATGATTATGACTTGACCACGGATTGATAAAATGGATTTGGAGGGGTTTAAAAAAGACTGAGTAATAAAATATAAAATAATAAATGGTTTAAATTGTAGTTCTAAACAACTAATCAATAAATGCTCATAACACTAATAAATTATTTAATATAAAAATCATGTTTCAATATTTGTTGATTAGAATGTTGATTCAATTATCGATAATTATACATAACTTGTAAAATATGCATCGACAAACTTTTAAAGCGATTATTTTAGATGGGCCTTATTTTAGACCGATCCAAAAACATATTTTTTATTTTTAAAATTTTTTTAAAAATTATTAATCTAGCTATATTTAATTTATAAATCAATTTTTATCAATGTCAAAGATGTATATATATTTATTTTAGTTTTTTAACATATGGATATTTTAGTTATGTTTTAACAATTTAAAATGACTAAAATACCCTATATTTAAAAATAAAAAATAAATATATACACATCTCCAAAATTGGTAAAACTTGGTTAATAAATTAAGGGTGTGTTTGGCTACCACTTAAACTTTTCACTTTTTATAACTATTTTATTTTTAAAACTTTTTTATATCTTCTTATACAACTACCCAACTTTTCAATCATTTATATACAGCTGTCCGTATATCTAACATATCTATTTTAAATTTATTCTCTTTACTCATGATTATTACTCCTATCATATGATATTATTTTTTTCGATTTAAAAAATTTTTACTCTAAAAATTTTTCATAA
Organism: Annona squamosa; assembly: GCA_035584095.1. Lineage (NCBI taxonomy): Eukaryota > Viridiplantae > Streptophyta > Magnoliopsida > Magnoliales > Annonaceae > Annona > Annona squamosa. The sequence goes on along the minus strand of JAXCLR010000081.1, from coordinate 32,790,442 downwards.
AAAATTTATCACTTCCCAAGCACACCATAAATATAACTGGATTAATAATTTTGTAATAGAATTTTAAAAAGCAAAAAAATATGTGTTTTGGATCAGTCTAAATTGGCCTCATTTAAGACTAGTTTAAAACATTCAAGTCTCTTACTTGACCCATTGCAAACAAATCATACAGGTCGATGAGTTTTTGGGATGGGGCAATTGTACTAATCTGTTGATTTGAACATGATACAACTCAAGTTCATGAAATTTAAATTTACTTTAAACTTAACCAAGGTAACTATATTGGTAAAATTTTAAGCTTAAGGTTATTGGTAAAACAAAATAAATCCAAATAATGCATAGTTATATAAATCAAGCTTGGGTCAAAATTTGAGTTGATGAGTTCTTATTTAAGTTAAAACTAACAAGTTTCTTATATAAAAAAGAAACTAACAAGTTTAAAATTTCATAAATGTATTAACTAACAAATTATGTAAGAAAAAATAATAATCTATGACCTAATTAAACTTAAGATCATGTGCATGTAACTAAAACAATTTTAAATATAATATAATAAAATAATATTATTTGTTTACGGTATAGTTTTAACATGAAAAACATGTATTCAAAGATAAACATAAATATGTATCCAAAAAAATAAACATAAATATTAAAAACTTTGTCTAGATTTATACATGCAATATATTATATAAGTAGAAAAAATTAAATTTTTGCTTGCTTCTTAACCCTAACCTATTTATAAACCAAGTTTTTGGGTTTCTAAAAAGCTACCCTTAATAATATTTTCTAAGGTTTTGTAATCTGGATTTAGGCTAGCTCATTTGTGCCTCTAATGAAGGTCATACATTACAAAGTTGGTAGCCTCCTATGCCTTTACCCTAATTCATCATAAGCTAAGTTGGGTTAGTCCAGTGAAGAGTTAACCCTAAACTGATTACACTCCTAAATGGGATTCCTTATATCATTTAACATATAATAAGGAAAAATGATGTTATAATTATATGAAAAATGATGTTATACGATGGTTTGTTACTTAAGTAAAAGTAAAGAGAAATAAAAAATACATAAGATTGTTATTTAGCTAAGTGATAATACATTGTATAGCAACAAAATAAGATATTCTCATTTTTCACAACCCCCCAGGCTGGTGTATTTCCTACTGAGCCCGGTCATACTACGATAGTATTATAATACCTCTTTAGCACCCCTCCATTTCCCACACATCAACTTATGCACTACTTTTTTTTTATTGGCCCACCTATCTTAAATGATTAGGTACCTTACAGACGTGTATTATAGGGAGGGAAACAAGGCTATGCATTTACCTAATTTTAAATCTTTAATCTCCTTACTGTAATAACCTATACGCATCCATATCAACTACGTAGAAAGGGTTACTATGAAATATAGAATCTTCATCTGCCGGGCCCGCATTCTTGGTGCACTAGGGTATCATCTTGTCCTCGGATTTTCTTTTTAAATACCTGCTTATCTGTTCTGCTAATCACCAATTACATGGAAAGAATACTTTTCCTAAGTCACTCATCATCTCAATACTTCTGCCAGACGACGACTAATTATTTATTTTTCGTGTTCTAAGTTAGGAAAGATAATCTATCAACAATACTCATAAGTTTTCTGAGTGCATATTTTATTGACGGATTTTAATATTTTTAATCTAAATAATTTATTTTATATTCTAGCTAGACATCTTTGATGGATACAATGGCATCAAGATAAAAGTTCTTATATACCCCATCCACATGTTGAAGCCAAATTGCCCCCACATAATACAAATGCGACCAGGTTAAATACTTTGTGTAGCCAAATTTTGTTACTATTTATAACTTATATGGCCAATGGTGTAGCCAAGTTCTATTACTATTTGCATTCAAATTGCTGCATTTATTGCCTATAACATAATACAAATGCGACCAGGTTAAATACTTTGTGTAGCCAAATTTTTATACTATTTATAACTTATGCGGCCAATGGTATTACTATTTGCATTCAAATTGCTGCATTTATTGCATATAATTTTATAGGCAAGGACATTTGTAGAAAGAAAGTAGATTTCACTAAATGTCGTCACTTGTGCAGTGGAAAAGTGGAGAAAATAATATTTTTAAAAAAAGTTGAAAGTAATATGATATGATAAGAAAAAAAAATAAAAATAAGATATCGTTAAAAGAAAATTGATTGAAATATAAGAATAAAATGAAAAAAAGGATAGATAATAATTAAATGTTGAATATTTTTTTCAAAGTGCAGGTGAGAGGCGGTTTGCCACCCACTAGTATTACTAAGAGGTGGTATTTGCAACCAAATCGATTTTTTACACAGCTGCTGTGAAGGGTTTTTGTACGGTTGTAATTGTGAATGGGTAGAAGCATTATTTAACTGAAGGTAGCTGTTATGGGAATGTGCAAAAAATTATAAAAATAGGGGGTATCTGTAAAAGCAAGAGTTATGAGGCGTAAATTGCAAAGTAATGTGGTTAACCATTTTACAATAAATATTTTATGCATACTATTTGCCTTACTACAGCTCACTCCACTTTATTATATTATTTTGATAATTTTAAACATTTTCGAAAATAAGTGATTTGGAATACTTTGTGGTGTCTGCGTCATTAATGTTCGGCCAATTTTTTTGAAATAAATATTTTATGCAAAAAATGTTGGGCCAATTAGTGCGGATGATTATATAAAATTTACTTAACTCATTACATTTGAAATTACTTTCTTAATTAGAAAAATAAATTTCTGTCAAATCAAACCTTTAAAGCCTAATATCATACTTTTAATTTAAAATCCTAACATTTTTTTTTTTTTTGATTTGCCAGAGCACCCCGCTCAATGACATCCGCTGGAGATGAGACTTGAATCCCGGTCGGTGGGCACGAAACCCACGCGCGAAACCAACTGCCCTATGGGCAGGTTCGCAAAATCCTAACTTTTAAAACACCTTCAATATAGATAAATAATTTCGTAAATTATTATAATACAATCCATCAGTGCACCGTCTCACCCGAAGACTTTGATTGCACACTATAGTAATAATGATGTTAAAGAAAATAGTGAAATTAAATTTTAGTTGAACTAATTATTTTCTATGACAAATTTAATTATTAAGGTACCAAAAGTCGGAGTGCGACAACTTGAGCTTTTGACCGGTTTTTCACGGCACAGAATCATTTCCCGAATGTTTTATGATTTTATATAAAGGCTGAGATGCAACTTGTATGGCTCGCTTCCAACGGATGTGACCGGTACCATGGAATTCGTGCATCGACGTGGCGCTGAGGGGGATTCCAAAAGGCCGGACGTCAAAGGACGAAGGCGACGCCCCTCGTGCATGTTAGCTGTAAATCTGTTTTTGTCCGCACCCGAGAACGATTTCGGGCCTGCTGCTCTGCCACTCTGCCTCACATTTCATACGCGGTCCTTCACCAATCCAACCATATAAATAGCTACTTGATTCCAGCCACGCAATTCTATCAGGATCGACATTTAACAAAATTTTATCTTGAGTCTTCAGGGGAAAAAGAAAAAGAGAAAGGGTAATTTCGGTTTCTGGTTGGCTACGTCTATGATAATGTATGCAGAGTATTAATGCATTTTATATCACAATTGCTTGCCTAACCATCCATGACCTTGCCCTGCACGCCTGCAGCTCGCCAGACAATGGACAGCACACCAACTACAGTTAATGCTTCCCTTCCGACTGCTGGAGAAACCCCAGATGCCTACACATAAGACACGTGCACACACATCCCTGTCGGCAGCTGTGCGTGTTTCTGGGGCGGGTTTGTAGATCAAAGCGAATCGTCAACATAAAATTTTTTAGTCCAAAGTTTTTAATTTTTTACGGTTATTTTATTATATATATATATATATAATTATTTTATTTTTCAATTATTTTTCTGCAATTATTGTATAACTACTTTATTTATTTTAATTTTACCATCTTTTTCTTCTTCTTCATCTATATGATCATGTTACATTATTCTTTTTTTTAATAAATTTTTATAATAAAAACGTTTCTTTCAAAAATTTTATCAAATGATATATTTTGATAAATTCCACATATACGGATGAAATTTGCCATAATTGTACGTGTACCTATGATTTTTGTAAAAAAATTCAAATATATCTATATATTTTACCAAAAAATTCCTTTACACCCTGATCACTAAGTATTTATTAAAGAGGTTATTGTATGAAATAACAAATATACCAAGCCTTGATATAACTTGATAAGGTTAAAAATTCATATTTAAATAATATATGATAGTGAAGTACTAAAAATTCATTAGAATATGATTTTTAGCTATAGAATCATATGTAGGCATTGGGCATATTTTTCATTTTATAGAGGCGCTAGCAAAATCTTTAATGGCTCCTTAATAATAACATGAATACAAATAAAATTTTAGAGAAAATACATAAGTAAATTTTGAATTTTTAAAAACTGGTGGGGAATAAGAGCAAATAAGAGATAAAAGTTGAGGACATATATATAATTTTCCTTTTTTATTTTAAGTCTTTTAAATTTAAAGTCTTTATACTTGAGTATTTGCATTTAAAATTGGGTAAATTTCACACATACCTATGATTTTTACATCCAATTTTACTTTTACCTATCAACTTTCAAAAATTCTAAAAATACCTATGTATTTTGCTTAAAATTATACTTATATATGCCATTAACAATCTATTGGATAGGCCATTGACCTTCCTATGAAATGACAAATATGCTCAGGCTTTACTCTAATTTGAGGTTATTTTGTTCAAAGTTAAAGATTTGTATTCAAATAATATATTATTTTATACTTGTAGAATTTTCAAAAATTTATTACTGTAAAATTGTAATTATAGATAAACATATTCATTATTTCACTAGAAGATAACGATACCTTTAACAGATCCCTAAAGATACGTGTATAAGTGAAATTTGAGGCAAATAAAAGGGCATATTTGAAAATTATGAAAGTTCATGGTATAACTAGAATTAGAAGTAAAATTCATGTGTGTATGTGAAATTTATTCTTTTAAATTAGAGAAATGATACTGTTAGCCTAGGCTAAGTAAATGTGTCTGACTTAGCCCATGTCAAAAAATTTGTTTAAAATACTTTTTTTCTTTTTCTTTGTACACCTGTTTATCTAAGTGTATTTAACATATAAAGTGTACATAGAAAAAAGAAAAAATATTTTAAATGATTTTTTAAAGATAGGTTAAGCTAGACATTTGTTTAGTTTAGACTAATAGGGTAACTTCTTTTTAAATTAATATATTTTATGTTGTTCTATTTTGCATCTAGTTGTTAATGCTAAAAAAATGCTTTCACTCTAGCAATGTTGTATAAATTTTAATATAACAAAATTAGCTAGTATGAACTATGGACATCCACTCGAAGACTAATCCTCTTCAAAAACACAACTGAGTTGCTGTTGTCATTGCAATGGAAGACAACAGGTACGACTTTCCATTAATTTATTCAATTTTGGCTTGAAATTTGTTTATTTGAAATCTGTTTAATGGATTTTCATACAATAGAAGACGACGCAAATCAGCGTGCTGCGCACCCACCAGAGGCATAGCCCAGTTGTAAGAGGCTTTGCCGCTTGTTCCCATTTAGTAGAGAGGTTTATATCGCCAATTTAAATTAGGTGCGTTTGGATGCCACTAAAGCTTAATCGGAACTTTTTATTCATCACAATTATTTTTTTTATCATTTGTTTATATCTTCTTATACAACTATCTTGTTATTATTCTAAAAAAAGGTATTTTACTAGAGGCTTGATTTTTTCAAGCCGGACGTACGGATGTATTTTTTAATTTTTTTTCATGAGCATGTAAAGTTATTTGTATTAAATTTGTAAACTAATTTTTACTTTTTTTAGATATTTTAAAATATTTTTTTAAATTTTTAAATACAGTGACTTTTCTGTAATTTGATTTACTTGCCCATAAAAAAATAAAAATAAAAAAATACATTTTGGGGCCGGATGCATGACGGCAGTCGTGCGTCCGGCCTGAAAAGATCAGGCGTCATTTTATTGTTCAATCATTTAAATACGACTATTTATGAAATTAACCTATCTGTTTTAACTTTATTCTTTTTACTCACCATTATTATTCCCATCATATTATATCATTTTCTTCTATTTTTAAAATTTGTATAAAAATAAGCTTTTCATCTAAAACTTTTAGGGTAAAATCAGTTAAACAAGAAAAAAAAATTGAACTTCCCGATAAATTGTAAATGTAACTATAAAAGAAAATCACATGATGCATTTGATAAATTCACGACGTAAACTTTATAATCATAAGGTTAGCATGACAACAAGGTGCTACAACGAGCGTTACTGTTGTTGTTCTTGTTGGGCTGGGGAGCTCGGCTTTATGTTTTGGTGGGCCATGCACCATATTCATCGTGACGAATTGACAATACATATGCTAGCAAGGTCTTCGTAAAAAAATATATTTTCCAACATTCATATGCTGTAACATATCATTTTAAATTTTAAAAAAATCACATAAATTAACTAAGTAGCATATTTGAGGGTGTTAAAGTGTCTTTTAAATTATCAAAGTAGGCTACGGAGTACTCGCAAAATCTTAATACAACTGATCTGTTTCAGAAGAGAGGTCTCCTTGGTCTCCCATTGCATGAAAGTTCAGCAAGATGGATTGCACCAAAGATAGGAAGAATCAAGATTAATCTTGCAATATCCAGTAACAAATATGGATGGCGATGTATGTGATAATGTCGGAAATAATTATATGAGGTAGAATTTAAATCACAGGATGAATATGAGAGAAGTTGTGTCAGTAGAAGCGAATATGAAAATACTAGTTAGTGGAAACTGATGGTATTAATTTTGATGAACGATCTGGTAGAAGTCGGAGATAAATTCAAATATAATTTTTGAGCCTTTGGGACGTGTGAGCACCATTCGTTGGATTAGATGATGGGTATTTGAGGTTTGATGGTACATGTGGGGTTTGAATTAGAAAGGAGGCATAATGTGAAACCCCCAAAATTTTTGAATAAAATTTTATTTATTTACTAGCATGTGGTTGTAATTAAGAATATTTACTTGTACAAATAAGTTGCGACATGGACAAAAAGATTAGCATATGTTAAGTAAATGGAAGAGATGTAATTTAGCATCCTATGTTAATAAGTGAGATATATTGTTGAACCAGAGAATGATTTAATAAGTGTGTGAAAGTCATGAAAAATACCCGTTTTCGCTTCAATAGCGCTTGAACAACGTGCTATTAGGTACTGTGGATGTTACGGGCGACACTGATTTTCACTTAAACAAGCTTGAACAACATGCTATTGGGTCTTCCGGAATGCAAAGAGAAAAAACGAGGTGAGGATTTAGAATGACATGCGCATACTTTAGCTTAGATTCTTTTTTTAATCTCTTCCTTTTGAACCAAGAAGGGTGTTCTTCAATGAGGGATTTATTGGTTCCCGATTTTGGAGAGTTTTATAGTGGAAACTCCATGATTTTCACAATTGAGTGATGATCGTTGAATACTCTGCAGATTGATATAAATTTTGTGTCATTTCTTGCTAGTGGGAAGATCTTCTTATTTAGATCCATGAAAGAAAACTTGGATCCTAGCGGTTAGAACTGTGCAGTATTTTAAGGATAGCCTTATTATCATTATTAAAGCATGAATTTTCAATTTTATGTAGATCAGACTCTCTGAAATGGGCACGGTGAGATCGAGAGCCTTAAGATTTTAGATTTTCACTTCAATGTAAGTGGGATGCTTTTCTTCTTGACTTTTTCTAGATTTTGCTTTTAAAACATGATTTGATCCTGTGCATGCGAGTACCACGATTTTCTTTAAGGATTTGAGGCAATTTGGAACATTAGGGTTATGTAGAGATACAGGTGCAAACCCCGCGAGTTTTTCCTGATCTATACTGGTTCGACACCGTAAATCCGATTTTGGGTTTTTTAAGAAGTATTTATTATACAATAGCGCTGGGTTTAACCTAGTCCAGAGCACATTAGTATTGGGTTGAGAATAGGCTAGTATCGGCCAAAACTTGCCTACCAGAAAACCCTTCCTGAAACATGGAAGCAACCAGTCAGCCACTCTATTAGGAAAAAAGGGCCAAAAAAAAAAAAAAAAAAAGAAAGAAAGTAGCTAAAAGTTGCCTCGCCTTTCAGAACTGACTCTGTGCTGTACAAGTTGTATCAATTCAGTGTGCAATGAAACATGCACAAAAATGTTACAAAACCGTTTCGATAGAATATCAGGCGAGAGTAAGATGAGTTGGGCCCAAGAAATCAGCCTCTGAATTGTTTGTTTAAACATTGACTGACACGAAAGATACATACAAGTGAAATGAGCGCAGCCTCCGGTTGCTGTAATCAGTACAAAAGTAAAACCATTGAAGTTTTCTCTATCATTTTCTTAACATTTTATCTGCAAGCTATATATTTTTCTGCTTATCCATTCACGTATGAAATATCATTTTTGTTGTATTTTAAAAATTTTTTAGTACTGAATATTTCATTGAACCAATTAAATTGCTTTGTGCTTAATCTTGGGTTTTTATCCAAGTTAGTGAAAATGTAGGGCATCATCAAAACATGCTACCTTTTTCTTTCACATGGAGTGTATGCAACCATGTTATTGAGCACCTCCGTGGGCTGCTGTGCCTAGAATTTGTGTCTTTAGGGCTTTTGATGAGAATTTCATGAAGAAGTGTTGTGAAAGTAGATTCTTACTTCTTTCAAATAAGGGTAATGGTCCAGTGTAGCCGGTGCGCTACCTGATAATTTTTTTTTTTTTTTTTGTGAATTCTTTCACTTTCATCTATGGGCCCAAGCATGATGTTTTCATATATGTAGTTTTTAAAATTAATGCTGTTTTATATATTTCATTTGAATTCAAAAAATAACTCTTTTGAACCTAGTTTAGACTCGCCCTGACTCGGACCAGAATTGGTGACATAAGGGTCGAAATTGAGTATAACCCAAAGTTGAATATATAGGATCAACTTAAATACTAGGCCTCGATTGGAAAAAACCTACTCGGTACGCACCCCTAATAGATATTGATGGGTTTTGTAAGAATTGAAGATTTTGATGAATCTCATGAAGGTAACAATATAAAAGCTATTCCACATTATCGAGTGATTTTGAATGCCATGACGTTGAATTTCTTGGTTTTCCATGTAATGCATATCATGCATTTGTGGAAAAGCTTAGGCAAAATTCTATATATTACTTTTGTATTAAATGAAATTGTCTAATTATGGTATTGATTATACATCATTTTAAATGATAATACACAATATGAATATTAATTTTAACATGTGGGTGGTGTTCTCAAGTGAGATGTTGACGTAAAAATGTGATCCTTAGCCGAGATGAAGGGAGTCATAGGTTGAAAATGATAGAAATGAGACACATTGCTATTGGATATTTGCATGTACTTAGGAAGTTAAGGTGTAGTCTCTAGAAATATGCATGCTTGTATTTTTATGGTTTTGAAGATGAAACCCTGTACCTTGTGAATGTATGAATTAGACCATATAACTCATTATATCAGCCTCTTTTAGGGTTGGTTAGATTTACCCTATTTTTGTTTCATGGTTTTGGAAAATAAATGTATAATTAATTCCCCATGAATTTTAAAGCATTCGATTCCTTTAATCGAGTCCAAAAAATATCATAAAAGTTTTTTGCATTGTGTTTTACACTCTATTTGATATTTCTAACGAGAAAATCTTTGATTAGAAAGCTGAATACGATAGTTCATTTACTAAAAAATCTTAATTTCGTTAAAAAGATAACGAAATGCATAGAAGGTCTTTTTATGACTTTACAAGTGCATGGAAAAGCATGTCCAGCAAATTGATAAAGATGGGTGAGTACACCGTCACCCCTCATCACGACTCAAAAGGGTGCTTGTCATGCATCATAACTCAAGTGGGTATAACAACCATGCGACATGTCTAATAAAAATAAATTGAGTATATTTGCTATGCGTCATGAATCAAAAAAGGGTGAATTGAGTGCACACTCAACTTTTGAATTATATAGCAACCTGGCATGTCCGCTATTGTAGTGCCTTGTTGGCCAATGCCCCAGATCAGCGACTGCTACGGTAGAGATTCGACAATGTTTCCCTACGACATGTCATAATTTTGAAAGTAAATAACCACATGTATATAAAAATTCACTCGTGGCAACCTTAGATATTCACAACTAGTTCATCGATTAGACATATGACAACAAAATTAATTAAACTATAATTATTTTCATCACTCGCATCTCAGTAAAATATGCATTTATAATTCCCAAATGCGTTAATAAGGTCTCAAAAAGCCATATATTCATGAGCCAAATACCAATATATGATATATAACTCATTACTCATCATATAATATATACACATACACATCTCACACATACATCATTATATATAATACATATATATGTATATCTCTTAGATATACATTAACCTTAAATGACCATGATCTAGAACTACACAACTTATACCTGCCACAAACTACTTCAACTTGAGATTGAACCTAACTTTGCTCATAGCTAGGCTCCTGCAATATCAATCCTGTTAAAAATGTGAAAACAAAATATGAGTCGAGTAAACCCAATAAGTAGGCACGATCGGCAACAGCAAATGACAAACCCATGTCAAAATCATTATAAGCCATGCACAACATGCAATGCATACATTGGGCTCTCACTAGACACACACAATCATGTCATGCCAAACACACATGAAACCCAACTAAACTCATGTCCATTATGGGCTATGAACAACCCTGTCCTCATATCAAGGGTTGTGGATAATCCTATGCAAACCATGCATATGTGTCACTCATGCCATATGTATCTGCTCATGCTAAAATCATGCTTTATGCTTATTTGAAACCATGCACTATTGGTTTACTAAAACTATGCATAAACACATAGCCAACAAGACCAAACTATTCTCGTAGGGTCTAGTCCTAAGTTAACACTTGCGCATGAAAATTCCAAAATCCAAGTCAACTTATACTTATACAAATAAATAAATATAGCTAATGGATCACTCATCCATTAGCCTCTCATTCATTCAACAAAACGAAACCTCCATTACTATTTCAATATCCATCAAACTATATCCTCAAGAATAAATTCAGACCTCTATTTGAAAATATATAACTCATGCACATCAAGCACATCAAGCACATCAAGCACATCATGAGTTCCATATCAAATAATTTCCTATCCCACATGTCCCAAATATGCTTAATACATCATTTACATTTATAAAGTTCTACATGCCCATTTATATGTCATTCCATATATTTAGTCCCATTTAGGCATTTCATCAAACACATCATAGGCGTTATACGACATGCCCAACTTATTCGAAATACATTTGATTCCACCCAAGACATCATAATATCATGCAAAATCATTTCTAAACATTTTCATTTAATCCTTTATATACATTTTCATCAAAATCCTCAAATGTCAACCTCCAAAAATCTCTACACAAGTCTTGTACAATTAAAATCAACTTAAATCATGAAATCAAATAAGCGCCCGCAAATAATCGCAAAAAAGACATGATTTCAACCACATCCATGATTATTTCGAAAATAAAACAACCTACTTATCGTAATTTGATTTTCTCTATGAATCTCTAAGATCTCCTAAACTTCAAGCTTTCCTCTTGATCCATCAAGTTCCCTTGATGCAAAATCAATTACTTTTATGTGGGTTTTTCATGGGAGTAGAGAACTAGGACCATAGGGAAGAAGAAAGGAAGAAAATTATATGAAAATGGGGTGAGTTTAGAGATCCTCACTGCTTAAAATAACATCCCACATGGTTTGGCTTGTGTGGGCCCTTAAACTACCTGATTTTAGCTATTTTGTACTATTTTGTCATAAATTTCTTTAGACAACTTCGATTAAGATGATTCCTTTTGCATTGGATTCTTAATGTCAAGTACCATCTCTCAACAAAATTTCAACATAAAATTCCATGACCATAAAATATGGCATGCATTTTACTATGTAGTTTTACTGACAACTTTCACTTGTTCACAATACATGTAGCTATATCACGTAAAAATATGTCCAAACACTAATGAAATCATTCATAAACATATATTATCACCATAATATTATATTGATGTTATTATTTGATTAAAATGTCTTATATAAAATTTGGTCCGCTAACTCATCTCTTTAGTCGTTTTACTTCTATAATGGGTTTTATTAGCCCAAATCACATATGTCACCTTCATTACCTTCAAAATCACTTTTCACATATCACATATATATCTACCATCTCATCCATACTAGAAACCATCATGTTTTATATCACTTCCAAAATTTTTTTCATCAAGTTCATTTCTTATAGAATTTTCACCATTAACACTAAATGACTCAATTCTCAAAGCCATCCTCTCAATTTTATTGCCAAGAATAATGAAAACATTTCAGTACTATCTAGAATTTTTCTCTTGCAAACAATGGCTCCCATTAATGACTCTTGGTCATTTTTATTATCATAATTCTTTTAAGCTTAACTACACAATTAGGCCCATTTTCGTCATAAATCTAAATTTATCATTCAAATCTCACCCATAACCATACACATCCATTAAAAACATGCTAGGCATCTGACCCATGCCTAAAATATTTTAAAATAAATCAACTCCAAATAATGCCCTTATTTAACTCGAAGTCAACACGATGAGGATTAAATATCAAATATTTATCATTTAATCAAATCAATTATTTTCACATATCCACAATCATCTAACAAACATGTGTAAATCCATCATGAGTATCTATCAAGCTAATTGTCAAAATTCACAGACCTAATTCTCAATAACTAGCATTGGGCATTCACCCCAAATTGTGTAATTTTTCACATTTTCAACCCTAGTTCATGAAATTTTACTATCTTCTGGCTTCTTAGACTACATTATAAATATCATCATTTATTTACATAGTTTCTAATACTTGGGGCATTACATGCATTCAGTTTCTAAATTCACACAACGGACTAGCATTTTTTGCATATAGTCTATGGATTGAAAATTGAATGGTTTTATTAAGAAAACTCGCTCTAACTAAATTTCAATATGTATTTGGCCCAAGTGAAAGCGGTTTGGACCAACTAGGCCAATGTAAATGTCTTGGACCCATTAGCCTGCTATTAAAGGTTTTGAGCCTAGACGGGCTTATTAAAGACTTGTAAACTAAATATTGGTCCCGAATATATGGCAAAATCAAGAGGCGAACGATGAATTAGATTCTTTAAAATTTCTTTAGTAATTAGAAACTTTGAACCCTTGTAGGTTTAGTCCTTTTGAATGAAAATATGGAGAATCAATAGAGCAAGAAGAATCACACACAAAGAACACAAGCAATTATAGTGATTCGAGATAACTCTCCCTACTCCACTCTTCTAAGGGCATACCATTATATCCTAGGTTCCACTATTCCAATAATAATACAACTAAAGTCCTTGTTCCGGCCTCGTTCGTGAGAAGAAAAATAATCTCTCAATTCAATATTCATTCAATCAGGTTTGCATGTGAAATTATTTTCCTCGCGGTTTTGAGAATAAATGCTTAATTAATTTCCCAGCAAAATTTTAAAGCATCCAATTCTTTAACCGAGTCCGAAA
>JAXCLR010000081.1:32739347-32767956 GCA_035584095.1 Annona squamosa | reverse complement strand
ATATTCTCAAGTTAGTCTTTGTTAATCATCAAAACTCAATCTTTGATCAATTTTGTTTTGTTTTGAAGCATTGTTTCCAACATTAATTACTTTAAGCAACTTGTCACATCGCTACTCATCTCATTGTCTTCAACTCCTTTCACTCCTGGACCTCAAACCCTAGCTCTAGAGACATTATAAGATGGCTTACAATATTTTTTCACAATTGTTTATATAGATGTGAGGGGAGCATTTGCACAGAATCTTCGAACTTTGTATTGATATGCACACATAAATAGTAACATGAATAGTATGTGCGAATAGCATGTATGAATAGCGTGTGAATAGTCGCATGAATAGTAGTGAACCATGAACAGTGTCATGCATGAATAGTGTCTTGCTTTAAACACAGTTTACTTCAGATATATCTTGAATTTGCAATTTAAGCTCACTTTCATCGAGACTTGTTAATTTGACTTTGTTTACATCAAACTTGCATGTACTTCTCTTAGTTTACACAAACTACATCAATTGGTGAGTGTTTATACAAAAATAAGCTTTATTACTTAAAATATGATTCAAACCATCTTAAACACTTCAATTCTCATAGAACTATTATCTAAAATAATGAGTATAAAAGTCCCTTAGAAACAATCTTACCTCAACTTCTGCAGGATAGGGGTTATTGATCATTGTTGTAGGAACCCCTATAAGTTGAGGTGGTTGACAACAAAGACATTCCGCTACTAATTGGTGCAACATCTCTTTTTATGCTGCAAATCTCAATGGGGACCCCATAGGTGCGTTAACTCACGTAACTTGGGTTTGAGGATGGAGATATGCATATTATTGAGTTCCGGGAGCCCTTAGTCATATTCTATGTTCTCATCATTCCCATCTGACGATTGATGATAACTTGTTGCCTTCTTCCTCTAAGTTTCCATAGCTTCCCTTATTTGCTTGACCTATTTTTAAAGATCATGAATAAGTCGAGACTTGGGCATGAGAACATCTTCTTCTTTTCCTATCATATAAGAGGACACAAGTTCACCTTTTGAAGGAGCCGACTTGATGCCTTTGATATGAGAAAAGCTACAGAAGGTTGGTATCATGGGCATTGCAGCTGCTTTTGACTGAGTCACTGTCTCAAGGTCTTTGGAAATGTTTGGTTAAGTAACATCCATCATGTTAACTTTAGCCATTAGAAAAGAATGTCTTCTTCTTTTGAACTTCCTTTTAGGATCCATCCTTCTGCATTCACTGCGAGTTGGAACCTTGATGGCTGAAATTTGAATAAGTCAAGTCCTCCCATAACCCCACTAGTGAAGCTAATCGATTCATATGTATGAAGTTAAGACCAGGCTGAGTATGATTCTTGGGAGGTTACTGCCACCCATTAGTGAGCTTTAGCCTAGTAGCCTCCCTAATCTGGTGGTCTTCCTGACTTGATTCTTCTAAGGACCACGCTTTTGTTAAGGACAAGATAATAGTTTGAATCTTGGTCCTAGCTATAAAGTCTATCATATCTATAATTTAGGTGGGAAGCTGTCTTCCTAACCTTCCTAATTTATTGTACTTTCTTCTTATTTTACCTTCTTGGTGTGGGCTAAGGGCGTCCATTAGCTTTGATAGTGACCCGATTCTTTTGCCAGATTTCTTTATTGATCAATTTAGTTAACCGAGAAAGAGCTTTGATTTTTGATTTGGACTGAGTAACAACTAGCTGATGAGCCATGACTTTCATATTGGGACATCAACAAGATGAATGCATTGCATTTAGAAGGAAAATTTGCAAAGTGTCCAAATCAAATTGGATGATAATAGACTCTCAAGGAGTGAATTAGTTATCCTTTTGAAAAATTGGTGAGGCAGTTTGTCGAATGGGTTGGGTGACCCTAGCATACTTCCTCAGCTTTCCCCACCTTTTAGTAACATCTTAGGTATGTCGAGAAGCAAGTTAAATAATATTTGGGCCAAACTACCTAGATTTTTTAGCAAAAGTAGACCTCATAGACTTCTATGAAGCTTTGCCTATGGGCAAAGCTCTCTTAGATTGATAGACTTTCATAGGGCAAGGCACAATAGGTTGGCAAGCTTCTACTAGTGTAGTGTGAAGGACCAATGAGTAGACTTTTTAATGAAGGTGGGTTGAGAAGAGAGTTGACCCATTTGAATATCAAATCATCTTGCTAGTGATTGAGTAGTGTAACCCAAGAGACAACCACAGTCTTAATGATCTATGTAGTAGTTGTAATAAGTTTACTAGTAACATGTCTTAATGACCAAGGCGGTTGCACTTGGAGAGTAGTTTACATGTCCATAGACATGGTGCCTGGGTTTCTTTGGCACTGAAATGAATGATGTAAGATAGTCTCATTCATGATCTCTAGCTCACAAAGAACAAACCCTCAGTTTGGCAAGAAAATGTCTGCAAACATGCCATGAGGTATGGAAAAAAGAAAGACTATAGTATTCAACTCTTAGAGAAGAAGGGAGATTGTTTCAAGTCAAATTTACCATTTGTTTTGGCCTCTCTTAGGGTTGGGTTAGAGTTACCCCATTCTTAATTAATCTTAACATAAATTTTAAAGCATTCAATTCTTTCAATAGAGTGTGAAAAGAACATTACAAAAAGTTTTTTGCTTTGTGTTTCAAACACATTTTATTAAAAGGGCTAAATACAATAATTTGTGAGTCATTATACAATGCACTCAGGTGCAATTAGCTTTGGTACATTCGAGTGCAAAAACCTATTTTTCGTTTTCCAACTTTTATACAATTGTTACTATGAATTACAAAAATGCCACAGATTTTAAAAAATAAAAAATTTAGAAGTCTCTAAAAATGGTAAAAATTGATATACATGTTAAATATACCTAAATTAATAGTTTTATAAAATTTTAATAAAATAAAAAATAGATGAAATGAACCTGAGTGCATTAAGGCTAAATGCAACCAGGTGCATTCAATCAGGCACCATAATTAATTAACAAGCAAAGTGTTTTGGGCCAAATTAGAAGGCTCTAGACTCAAGTGGTCCATATGTAATTGTTTGAACACAATTACAAAGTTGTGAGTCCAAATGAGCTACTTTGAAGGTTTTATGCCTAGGTGGATGGATAAGGACCCATGTGGGCTTGGAATTTGAATTGAGCCCAAATAAGGATTTTGGACTCATATGGGTTCAATTGGGCTGGACTAGAGCAAAGTAAATATTTTAGGCCTAATGGACTAAAGTAGGCTTGAATGGGGTTTTGAGGCTAATTAGAGTTTTGGGCTTAAAGGAAAAATTATGGGCTTAATTGGGCCAATGAACTGAAATGGACTGAGCTGGGCCAAATGGAAGGGCATGGATTGGAATTACCCACCTAGTCTCCAAGTGTGAGCTGCAATTTAAGTGTATACAAGAGAGTTCATATAGCTTCTTAATACAAGAGAACTTCGCTCTCTTTTGAAAATTACATATCTATTGTTACTTTTTATCCACAAATATAAGGGCCATAACTAGTCATATTTAAAAGATTGATCCCACAATGAATTCAAGAATTCTACACTTCGTATTTTAAATACTTTGTATTAAAAATGAGAAATATAGAATCAAAGGAAATCTATAGAAGATGTGGAAATCTAAAGACATAAACAAAAATTGAAATCAAGGGAATGAGAGCTCTAGCATCGAGGGTTTCACATGTGACATTTTTGCATTGAATAGCTAGTTTGCTTATTTAATTTGTATAGTATGTATTAAAGGATAACAAATCCTAAAGTGATCTTGTATCCGCTCTTGAGGCATCAAAGATGTACCTTAACCTTTGTAACTACTTTTTCTCATCAGATTATAGCAATTATGATCCATTAAGTTCTACGGTAGTTCATGTAATTTCTCAGAGTTATTTTGTCTATTTTAGTCGTCTAAAATCCCAGGTTTGACAACTTGGTTAGTGTATGTTAGACTTTCACCTCTGTATTTTTTCACTTAATATATAAAATCTAGTCAAAGTATAGGCCTATACACTGAACAAGTATTAGAACCAAAAGATATTAAATTGATACAAATCATCCATCATAAATAAATTAAAATCAAGCATCAAAGCATACTTTCACATGTTACATCCTAAACCTTAAAATATTAGCTTAGCTAGATAATGAAAAACAAAAGAAATAAGAAATGACAGATTATTAGTTTGAGTTTTAAATGGTGTCTTGAAGTCTCTCCGCAACTTGCTTCAATGTCTTCTTTCCTTAGCTCCTTCATTGCTAACAAATTTAGCAATTAAACCTTTCTCAAGATACTTAATTTGTGACCTAAATATGCTTAAATATATTTCTCTTGAAAACTATAGCAAATTTTACCAAACTAGCACAAATGAGTGAAAATGGAGGGATCAACACTGAACACGATTTAAACCGTTTGACCTATCTAGAATGACTAGATAACACATTTTAAACTTTTTTTCTTGTTGGATGTGTGTTTTAAAGCTTCGTTGCTTTTTGAAATTTTGGCCCGATACAACCCAAACTGTATTAGAATAGCTCCCACATATTTTGGACCTTGTTGAGCATTTTGTTTGCTCCTTTAATTCTTCAAAACATCACTTAAAATGCTTTATGTCCATTGCTTCGCGATTTTCAACTATTTTATGTCAATTATATGCCCGATTTGCCTATTTGTAAGAATAATATTGAAACATGAGCGCTTGCACTTAATTGAGCTAAATTTGGCATTTAATCTCATAAAATAATCAATTAAGCATTATTTCGAGCATGAAAACACTTAGTATGTGATGTATAAATCAACACAACATTCGTAGGTTGATACCACCTATCAAGTCCTACAGATCATGCATATTTCCCATGTGAGGGAAAAGTGCTAGCAATAAGTCTATTATAGAAATCTTTTGCTAAACTAGTAATAAGGTCTATCATATATAACTATCATGATCTAATTGATTAGATCATAAAAACTAAGTGGGATTTGATTATTCTGTTCTTGCAACACAATGACTTAGCACAGTGGCCTTATTCGGATAGAAAGATTTTAGTTAGGCAAAAATGAGAGTAGGTATGAAATGAAGGCTTTTTTTGAAAAAAAAAAATGGAGGACTACTTAACCCCAAATTACAAATCATGTACTACATAGAGATTTTGCATATTGAGCAAAGTGAGATTTTTCTACCTGTGACTCCAAGCTAGGAACAAGAAAAGGACTTTTTTGAAAGATTTTGGGATTTTTTGAATAATGGAGCCTTAAAAGGGCTACGTGGATATTGGGAGAGAGCAAGGAGAACTCATGGAAGCTTGTAGGAAAGCTTGTGAGGAGTTCTGTGTAAAATGAGGGTCTAAGGCCTCTATTTATAGATTTTTCGAATGGCAGTTCCAAGGCTATTTGGGTTGCTTAGGATCTAAGTAAGCAGTATTGCAGCTATTTGAGTTGGTTGAGCTCTAGGTAAGTAGTTCCATTGCTATTCGGAGCAGTTTGGTAGTTATTTAAGGCAGTTTTGCAACTATTTAAGGCAACAACACAATTATTTGAGCTATTGAAGGTATTTTGAGGCAATTCTGTGGCTATTTGAGGCATTTCTATTGCCATTTTAAGATAATTGTAAGGGTATTTGGGGCAATTTTGCGACTATTTGAGTCATGTTTACAAGATGTAATTAATGAGAGAGAGCTAGAATATGTTAATTATTAAGTAGATTGAAGGACACTGATAACTCACAAAAATGAGAGTTACCATGACCCATTTCAGACTATTTTTGCTTGTTAATTCAAGAGATTATGTTTGGTTTGCATCCATTTAGTTGAATTTTCACTCGCTTTCCATTTTAGGAGAATTATGTAGTTTTTATGCATTTGTAGTATAAATTAAGCATTTTTAGTCCATTTATTTAGTTTTAGTCATTTTTGCAGGAAGGACAAAAAATTACAAGCATGCGAGTAAGTCGAAGGATGAATAGAGTCAAGTGAAGAAGTAGGTAGGCTGGCGCCCCGGTGCCACCCTACACGCCTTAGTTAAAAGTTTCAGCACCTCATACGGCAAAATGCTTCCAGTGAGTTAGCGCCCAAGCGACGACATGGGGTGCCTAGGTGCCACTTCACTAGCAAATAGATGTATTCTAGAAAGTTTCCAAGTCACAAAGCTTCAAGGGAGGGGGCACCCTAGTGCCATGACACAAGTATGCTGGGCTTCCTGAAGAGTTTTGAAGTTATGCAGCATCCAGGGAGATGGTTTCTGCATATGAACAATTTAAATAGAAACCTAGGGATTCATGCACAAGGGGGAGAGAGCTAATGGAGCAGCCGCATAGAGAAGGAATAGAACTCGTTTCAATCGCGATTTGAAGAGGAGATTTGATCTCGTTTGGTGGAAGCATTCAAGATTGAGTTTTCTCTTTCTCTTTCTATTTCCTTTTCTCTGTTTTTCCTAGATACTTTCATTATGGATGTAGAGGATTTTTATGTCATATCTTTGAACTAAACTTCCACTAAATGGATATCATTGTACCATTTGATCCGGAGTTAGAGAGAAATTATTTGAGAAGGCGTCACAAGTGTAGGGAAGCCAGGAATCAACAGCCTACAATGGAGCGCATTGGAAATCAAGACGAGAACATTCATATAGACCAACATGGAAACTAAAAGGTTGAAGTTCCAATTCATCCAGCACAAAATGATTTGGACCAACCTATTTGGGATATCATTGTGCTGGGGCAAAATGCAGTTCAAATTAGCATTTCACCTCCTCCTGTTGACACCAATAACTTCAAAATAAAGATGTAGTATTCCAAACGCTTCAATCAATTGGGCAGTTTGGAGGATTTTTGTCTGAAGATCCACACTGCCATCTGCGAAATTTTTTACAGATCATGAATACATTCAAGCAAAATGGAGTCTCCAATGAAGCAATGAGGCTACGAACCTTCCCATTTTTTATGAGGGATAGAGCTTCAGAGTGTTTGAATTCGTGGCTACTGAACTCTGTAAATACGTGGAATGACTTGGCTCAGAAGTTTTTGGAGAAATATTTCTCGCCCGCCAAGTTAGCCAAACTCAAAATGGATATAGTCTCATTCAAACAATATGGAGAAGCGACTCTATCAGAGGCATGGGATCGACTCAAAGACTTACTTCGAAAGTGCTTGCATCATGGAATTCAGCCATGGGTACAAATTCAAATCTTCTACAATGGTCTCTAGGATTCCACCCGTCATATGGTGGATTCATCATCGAATGACTCCCTACTGAGGAAAAGCTATAGAGAATCGTACGCCCTACAACAACCATTTGATAGAAGCCGAAGTGGGGGTCTACTCTAATTGGACATGGTCTCATCTATAAAGGCCCACATCAATGCTTTATTCAGGCAGATACAAAACTTATCTAGGTCTACCAACATCAATGCAGTAGGAGTTTCTACACCACAGCAGCCGTCAGCAGCAGAATATTATACGTGGTGCAGAGAATTCGGCCACCCTAATGATCAATGCACCTCCAATCTAGAGTCCATTAATCACGTAGGTAATTTCCAGAGAAATCTAGGGAATACATATGTAAATAAGTATAATCAAGGCTGGAGGAATCATCCCAATTTATCATGGAATAACCAGACGAGTCTGAATCAGCCACCGGGATTCTCACAGCAGCCCTTGCAATAACAATCAGCCGGACTAGTTCAACTCAATCCACCTCCTTGAGAAGAAAAGAATTGGATATGGAAAATTTTTTCATACAATTCATGCAATCCCAAATCATTACAAATAGAAACTTGAAAGAGCAAATCGACCAACTTGCTTCAGCCTTAAACAACCAACCTCAATGTGCGCTGTCGAGCGACACAGAGCAAAATTTGAAAGGAAAAGGTAAAGAGCAGGTGCGAGCAGTTACATTACGTAATGGAAAGCAGCTACTAGACTTAACTCCACCAGAAGCGGTAACTAAAGCCACTAGTCCTTTGATTCATCAGTCACAGGAGGCAGAGGAGCAAGACACAATCCAAAAGCAGCCCGTGATGAAACAACCATAGTTCAAAGGTCTCCTCCTGCATTTCCTCAAAGATTTGCAAAGAATAAGGAGGGCTAGTTCAAAAAATTCTTGAAGGTACTAAAATAGCTACATATTAACATATCTCTCGTCAAAACCTTGAAGCATATGTTGAGCTATGCAAAATTTATTAAATATGTTCTGTTAGAGAAAAGGTGATTGACAAAATTCAAAACGGTGGCAGTAATAGAGGACATGAGTGCCCTGGTGCAGAGGAAGCTGCCGCCCAAGCTCAAGGATCTAGGGAGCTTTACTATGCCGTGCATGATCAAAAATCAGTACTTCGGGGGAGCTCTATGTGACTTGGGAGCTAGTATCAATCTCATGCCGAAGTCAATTTTCAGAAAGCTAGGTATTAAGGAAGCTCAACCTATGAAGTCATGTTGCAACCGGCGGATCAATCCATGGCATATCTGGAGGGCATCATTGAAGATGTTCTTATCAAAGTGAACAAGTTCATTTTCCCAATAGATTTTATTATCCTGGATTATGAAGAAGACCGGGACATGCCAATTATTCTAGGTCGACCTTTCCTTGAAACAGGCAAGGCTATCATTAATGTACAAGCTGGAGAGCTAACAATGCGAGTATAGAACGAACATGTTACATTTAGCGTGTTCAAGGTAATGCAACTACCAAATGATCTAGAGAAATGCCTAATGATCAATATGGTGGACTCAGCGGTTCAAGATTCCAAGTCACAGCTTACAAGGAAATCCTGAAAGTATCACTGGTTGGAGAAATTAATAAATCCAACAACAAATCGACAGAGATGATACACTACTTGCATCAATCTCCAACCTTCACATAATGCTGGCAGAAGTTCGAATCCCTAGAGCTCAAACCAGAGTCTTTCAAACATTTGAAGTTGTCAATCAAAGAGCCGTCTGTTTTAGAGCCGAAATCTCTACCAAAGCACTTAAGATACACCTTCCTGGGAGTTGAATCCTCACTCCTTGTGATCATTTCTTCTGCATTGGATCCTGTGCAAGAAGGAAAAACTACTCAGAGTGCTCAGGAATCACAAAGGCTATAGGATATACCATCACTGATATCAAAAGTATTAGCCCATCCTTCTACATGCACAAAATTCAAGTGGATGAGAATTCCATGCCATCCATTGAAGCATAGAGAAGATTAAACCCTATCATGAAAGAAGTGGTCAAAAAGGAGATCACCAAATGGCTAGATGCAGGCATGATATATTCGATCTTTGATAGCTCTTAGGTCAGCCTAGTGCAATGCGTCCTGATGAAAGGTGGAATGATGATAGTCTCCAACGAGAAGAACGAATTGATTCCAAATAAGATAGTTATTAGTCGAAGAGTTTTTATGGACTACCAAAAGCTGAACAAAGTCACCCGCAAGGACCATTTTTTACTCCCATTTATTAATCAGATACTGGACAGATTGGAGGGGCGAGAATTCTATTATTTTCTAGATGGCTATTTAGGTTACCATTAGATCATTATAGCACCTGAGGACCAAGAGAAGACTACATTCACAAGTCTATATGGCACATTCGCATTCAGGCGAATGCCGTTTTGCCTATGCAATGCACTAGCAATATTTTAGGATTGTATGATGGCCATTTTCACTGACATGGTGGAGGATTTTTTGGAGGTATTCATGGATGATTTCTTGGTATTCGAGAATTCCTATGATGAGTGTCTTGCAAATTTATCAAAGATGCTTCAGAGTTGTGAGGACATGAACCTGGTTCTCAACTGGAAAAAGTGTCACTTTACAGTGCAAGAGGGCATCATACTTGGGCACTAGGTTTCCAAGCAGGGAATCAATGTTGACAAAGCTAAGATCGAGATGATCGAGAAATTACCTCTACTCACATCAGTCAAGGGCATTTGCAACTTTTTGAGACATACGGGATTCTACAGATGTTTCATAAGGGACTTCTCCAAGATAGCCAAGCTGTTATGTTCGCTGCTCGAGAAGGATGCGCCATTCAAGTTCAAGAATGAATGCATGAAATCATTCCATGAATTGAAAAAGAGATTGGTATCTGTGCCAATCATTATCTCTCCATAGTGGAACATCCCTTTCGAATTAATGTGTGATGCAAGCAATTATACAGTGGCAACAGTATTGGGCCAGTGAAAGAATAAGATTTTTCACTCAATCTACTACGCCAGAAAACCTTGAATGAGGCGTACATAAATTATACCATAACAAAAAAGGAATTGCTAGTGATGGTCTTTGTATTCAATAAATTTATAGCCTATTTGGTGCGAACCAAAATGATAATATACACAAACTATTTGACCATCAAATACTTGATCAAGAAGAAATATGCAAAGTCACGCTTGATATGGTGGGTTTTATTGCAACAAGAATTTGACCTCGAAATTAAAGACCGAAAACGAGCTGAAAATCAAGTCGGTGACCATTTATCCCACATCGGGAGAAACCAACAGTTCCTAGACACGGAGCAGATTCGAGAAGTGTTCTCACATGAGCAGCTATTTTCCATCTCCCCAGGCAGTCCACCATGGTATGCAGACTTCGTAAACTACATTGTCAGTGGAATATCGCCTCCGGAGATGAATTCACATCAAAGGAAGAAATTTCTCCATGACGTGAAGTTCTTATTTCTCGGATGATCAATTCTCATTCAAGTAATGCCCAGACCAGTTATTTTGGAGTAGTATTTCAGAATGTGAAAGGAAATCGATACTACAAAGCTATTATTCATCACCATACGGGGGTCACTTCGAAGGAGACAAAATTGTAGCCAAAGTACTCCAATATAGATTTTACTAGTCGTCTTTGTTCAAAGATGCCCATTTCTGCGTAAAAAAGTGTGATCAATACCAGCGGATGGGTAACATCTTCAAAAGAAATGAAATGCCACTTAGTAATGTCATCAAAGTGGAGATATTTGACTTCATGGGACCCTTCATCCCTCTGGAAATCAATATATCTTGGTAGCGTTTATGTGTCCAAATGGGTTGAAACAATAACCACTCCAACGGGCGATGCCAAAACGGTTCTCAAATTCATAAAGAAAAATATTTTTATGTGTTTCAATACTTCTCGGGCGATTATTAGTGACAAAGACTCGCATTTTTGCAACTAGCAATTTATGGCGATTTTGCTCAAATACGGAGTACGCCATAGGGTGACAACATCTTATCATTTATAAGCTAATAAAAAAGTCAAGCTGGCCAACAGAGAATTGAAACAGATTCTGGAGAAAATAATTAGGTCATCTCACAAGGACTAGTTTATCAAGTTGGATGACACGTTGTGAGCTTATCGAACCACCTAAAAAACCCAGTTTGGAATGTCTCCTTACCAATTCGTTTATGGAAAGGCTTGCCATCTGCTGCTTGAGTTGGAACATAATGCTTACTAGGCAATAAAGAAGTTAAACCTGGACATGCAATAAGATGGGGAGCGTCGATTGCTGCATCTCAATGAGTTGGACGAATTCTGAATATAGGCGTATGAAAATGACAAGATTATAAAGAAAGAGTGAAGAAATTGCATGACAAGAAGATTCTGCCGCGGAGACTTGAGCAAATCAAAGAGTCCTGCTTTTCAATTAAAGATTGAAGTTGTTTCCAGGAAAGTTCAAATCACAATGGTCGGGAACATTCATTGTGATCAAGGCAACTGAGCACAGAGTAGTGGAAGTACTCAATGAGGCATTCTGTAGTAGTTTCATTGTGAATAGGCAACGTCTAAAGCATTATATGAGAGATGATCTGCAGCGTCGCAAGGAGGTGGTGGAATTGAAGGATCCCGAATAGCAGGAATGTCGGGCTGAGGATGTTAAGTTTAGCGCTGAATGGGAGGCAACCCATTAATCATTTTTACTTGATTTTGTTTTGTAGGATGTTGATTTGGACCTCAATTTCATGAAAGTCATGCTAGGAAGCAGTTGGGAGCAAAATTTCAAAAAGGTCGTTAAAAAGTAGTGGCGCCGCAACATGGCGCCGCAGTGCCCTGGAATTCGATGTCAACCGCTTTGTCTCGACTTAGGCATTTAAACGGTATACAAATTAGTCGCAAAAGTGACATCTTATGCCTGAACACGGGATCAAGATTGATGCATTCTCCGATGCACTCATCAACGCTCTAAATGCTCGGGGTTGGAAAAAGTTTTTGGAGCAGCCACAGCCTGCCATTATACCAGTAATAAAGGAATTTTATGCAAATGCAGTGGAGCACGACCATGGCCGAGTCAAAATCCATGGCAAGATAGTTCCTTTCCACCTTGAGGCGATCAACGCTTTCTACGAGACACTCACCTTCGATCACCCAAATCAGTACGAGACATTTATGGAAGGAGAGGACAGGGACATCAATGCCATCACAAGCTATTACTGTGAATGGCCACCTACGTGGAAGTCGATGGGAGGGCAACTCACGTCTTTCAAGCATGGAGATATGTAGTATCATGGGAAGATGTTCTTTTATTTTGCCTCAGCCAGACTGATGCCATCGACACACGTGACTGAGGTTACTATATATAGGGCACTTTCGTTGCATTCCATCTACTACGGCATGACTATCAATGTGGGGAGGCTGTTATACCACCAGTTTGTGACAGTGCAAAGGCTCCTCATGGCAATTACTAGTTCCCGTCCCTGATCACAAGGATCTACAAATGGGCAGGAGTTTGATGGGAGGCGACTGAAGAAGTCTTGAACTACCAGGCCATCGTAGACGACCTATCATTCCGACTATAGCCCTAAGTCAGAACTGCTACCACTCACTCCATGGCGCCATCACCTGCGAGACCCTCCTCTCAACCACCATCCACCAGTGAGAGGTTGAACAACCTAGAAAACCTGACGGTGGCTCAAGCTCGGTTTATACAGCAGTCCAATTAGGCGATGGAGGCCCATTTTTGCCAACTAATGGTGGAGCACCACATCAACATGACGACTTTACCTCCAATTTCATCGACGCCTCCTGAATTCCAAGCCTGTTTTGGTCAGTCTTCCCAGCAATAGGGTGGCAAAAGCGAGGACAATGACACGACCAAATCTGATTCATAAAGGAGTTCCGGTCCTTTCTATTTTATTTTTTATTTTACTTTTTATTTCTTTATTAGATTATTTTTAGTATCATGCATTGAGGACAATGCATCTCTCAAGTTTGGGGGGTGTACAATTCTTGGTTGTAGGTTTGTTTTCCATGTTTTGTTTAGATTGCATGTTATGTTAACTTCTGCTGATGAAAGTTATCTTGTTTCAATCCATTTTTGTTGAAAATGTGCAAGGTTGAGAAAAAATTTTGACTTGAAATTGAATTCATGAAAAATTGGCAATTCATATTAAGGACTCTGTGTAAAAGCTAGTTGCAAGTAAAATTTGAATGAATTACGAGAATTTCAGAGTACATTGTTCTAATTCAAGTAAGTGTTAATTTTTCAACTGAAACGATAAGAACTGAGTTAAAAATATATGAACTACATGCTTTAAGTGAATTAATGACCTCAGAAATGGTAATACTTCACAATAATTTTCTTACATGTTCAATATCCTTACAAAATTATTGGAATAATAGAAGGGGATGATTGACCCAAGCTGAGTAACTGGAACTTGGCATCAATAATGTCAAGGTTCACGTAAAGAAGCAAAGGAAAATCAGAGTAATAACGCTTTAAAAATAAAACTCTTCCCAGATACCCTGCAATATGGTGAGGAGAGCCAAAAAAATCAAATAAAAAGGCAAAAATAGATCTCTAGATACATTGAAATATGTGAGGAGAGTGTTGCAAGCAGTTAGGCAAAATGGAATCCAGTGAATGATTACCATATTCTTTGACTAGTTAATTCAGCTTAAACCTTGGTTCACCTCTTTTATATGGATTTTCTAACCAGTTTATTTTGATCAAGAGAAAGATTAACATGATGGAATTACTACTTTGTACTAAAAATTTTGTAATCTACATGTAACTTGGTTTGCGAATAAAAAAAATGCATGTCCTATTTTGAGAAATGGATGATTTTTCAAGTTTAGATTATTCTTGATCTTGTTGAATAGAGAGATGGATTATTAGAACTATAATGTTAATCAGGTTGAGTTGACAGAGTCCAAATTCATTTATTTATTCATTCATTATGTTTGCATGTGTTGCTCGAGGACTAACAATATTTAAGTTTGTGGGGGTGATAATAGTTGAATTTTCACTCACTTTGCATTTTAGGAACATTATTTAGTTTTATGTATTTATAGTATAAATTACGCATTCTTAGTTCATTTATTTAGTTTCGGTCATTTTTGTAGGAAGGACGAAAAATAATAGACATGCGAGCCAGTCAAAGGATGAACACAGCACGAAGCTTCCAGGTAGGGGGCGCCCAGGCGATGGCGTGGGGCGCCTAGGCGCCACTTTACTAGCATACAGACGTATTCCAGAAAGTTTCCAAGTCACAAAGCTTCTAGGGAAGGGGCTCCTAGGTGCCGGCTTGTGGTGCCTAGGCACCACGACACAAGTATGGAGGGTATCCCAAAGAGTTTCGAAGTTACGTAGCATCTAGGGAGATGGCGCCCAGGTGCCACAGCGAATCCGCACATGTGGATTTCTGCACGTGTGCTGCATTGGTTGAACAATTTAAATAGAAAGATTCGTGCACAAGGGAGAGAGAGCCGATGAAGTAGCCGCACAGGGAAGGAATAGAACCCGTTTCAAGCGCGATTTGAAGAGTAGATTTAATCTCGTTGGTGGAAGCTTCCGAAATTCAGTTTTCTCTTTCTCTTTCTATTTCCTTTTCTCTGTTTTTCCTGGGTACTTTCATTATGCATGTAAAGGATTTTTATGCCATGTCTTTGAGCTAAACTTCCGTTAGATGGATAGTTAGGATGAATTGATATCTAACTATATTGTTTTGGTTCTTTAAGATTCAGAAATGAATATTTGATTTCTTTATGATTGTGCGATGTGGATTTACCCTTGCATATGTTGTCTAATATTTTTTATAAGATTAGCTACCTTGTAAGATGATTCAATTGCAGGATTAATTCTTAGAAAGGGAAAATCCCTGCCAGATCTATGTGTAGGGCATAGGTGTTTTATTTGTTAAGGAGAGTTATTTAATGGATAAGAATATACCGTTAAACCATCTATAGTCATGAACGAGTTATGTATTTATCAATTCTATTTCATTTAATGGCATAAGAACATAACGATTGAATGAGGTGTAATTAGCTTTATATGTGTTAGAAGATTTATATAAGGACTATTGAACTTGGACTAGTAAATTCCTGTATAATCTAATGAAAAGAAAACAATGCGATATAGTTTAGATTCAATGATTCCCAACTATCCATCTGTCATCCCCAATTGATAATTCCCTTCTATTATTCCAGTTGTTCCATGATGCATTTGATATTTCTATTCTTAATTATGAAACCCCTTTTCTATTCACCGAAAGCAATTTAACTAATTAATCATCTTAGTTGGACTATATCCTCATGGGAACGGTTCTTAACTCACTTTTTATTACTTGATCGGCACGTATACTTACGTTAAAATGAGCATTTTAGTTAGACACATACGCCGCTCGTTAGAGACAACTTCAAACCCTGTAGTAACCATTCAATAAATTTGCAGCCCATCTTGTGGTATCATGGTACTTGTTAGAAATCCTAGATCTGTCATTGAAATTCGCTAGCGATGGTCAAGACTATACAATTCTTATGTTTTCAAGATTAATTGTAGTGGGTCCACGATCCAAATATCCTTCATCACTCATTGACAAGATCGATTTAAGGAGCAGTATTGCCTACATAGGTGCACTTGATGAGAAACATATTGGCAAAGATTTGCCATGTGAATTGTATGAAAGGGCATTTTGTTGGTTCTATGAATGGATGAATTATGGGATGCCCTACCCATTAACCTTACTCATTTTCAAGAGGGGGGGGGGGAGGGGGAGCTAAGTGGCAAAAATTTTTAATAAATAAAAGTGAATTAAATCATTGAGAGGATGATTATTTTTAAAACATAGCATTTCAAAAATAGTTTTAAAAAATTTCTTACTTACTTGAAAAATTAATTTACCTCTTCAATATTTTCTTTGCATTTTCATATTCATATAAAATATTCATTTATGTGCTTGCTACCAATTAAATACTTTTCATGCCCATTATGCATGTTTTCCCTGTATTGGATATTCATACTTTTATATAATTTAGGTTTTCATTATTAAATTTTTATATTATGCATAAATATTAATTCGGCTTTAAATTAATGCATATAACTCTAAATCAAGTGATTCAAAAAGTTAACTTAAATAATTTCTTACATTCTATTATTCATGCTAGCTATTTTATAAAAATCCATCATCTCTAGAAAACTATAGAAATAGTCCTATCTTTATCTATTTATAACTAACCTTCAATTTCATAGGTGAATCTAATATCATTCAAACTATGAAAAATCCTTCCTAACATTTAAAAAGACAATCTTAGATCATTAAACCTCAAAATCAATGTATAAATTTTCTCAAAGTCTAAAATTTTAACTTTTATAAACAATTTCAATTTTGGGGCTCATTTCACAACCAAAAAAAAATTTATTTTTAGAATTAAATTTTGTTTGCTAAAAGTTGAATTTTTTTGTTAAAGGAAAACTTAGTTACTAATAATTTGCGGCATATGTCGAATAATAAACACTAAAAAAATTTAGTTGCCACTATTTTTTGTTTTCTGGGAAGATGAGTATCTAAAAAGCTTATATTACTCTTAAACTTGAGGGATCTTTACTTCATATGTAGAGATATAAGTCTACAATTATTAGGATTAGAACTTATTTAATGTATCCAAATTTTCACTAAAATAAAGCTTAGATTGGTTTTCCTTTTTTCAATGTAATGTTACAAAGCCCGATGATAAATTGTTTTCAGCTCTTTGTGGATTTTTAATGGTGTTTGATTATATATTATGATGTATTTGAGGCTAAAATACAACATTCATTTATTTTTACAATTACTTATATTTTTATTTTTCTTCATAAACTTATTTCTCTTATTCTATTCATTCTGTATACCAAATTTTATCGTTTTATAATACTTTTATATATTTATTTTTTATTTTTAATTTCAACCTTTTAATGAGTGAAAAATGACTTAAATCCCTTGAAATTGATGATATTTTAAAAAATAATAAATATATAAAAGTATTGTCAAATGGAAAAACTTAATATATAAATTGAATACACTTAGAAAAACGTATCTATGAAGAGGAATAAAAATATAACCAATTGTAAAAATAAATGAGTATTATATTTTAGGTTAAAATACATTATGATGTATATAATTTTTCTCCTTTTCTAATACCTTTATGTTCTCAATCTCACCGCAAGTGCACAGGTCGTAGATCATAGTATATAAATTATTGATCCTCAAGAATTCAGGACTATAAACTTTGCTTTTAAAAGCTTTCATGTCGAATATAAAGAGAATAAAGTAAATAAAATGGAATAAAGAGTAAAAAAGTAGTAAGATAAAATAAAATTGAAAACTAGAATGGGTAGCAGAAAATAAGAATGCGAGTACCTAGGGTCTAGGGTTTCACATGCATCTTTTGCTACGGGTAGTGGTATAATTATTTAATTCAAATATTGTTTGTTAAAGGAGAACAAACTCTAACTTATCATTGCACCTTATCTTAAAACCTACAAGGTGTACCATAATTTTCTTAACCACCTATTCTTATGGGATTAAGTTAATTAAAATTCATTAAATTCTATGGGTTGTTCATGGAATTCCTCGAGATCATCATGCCTATTCTAATGGTCTTAGATTTTCAAGTTTAATATCTTGATTATCGTATATTAGATTTTCACATCTCGGTTCTATCATCTAATATATATAATCATGCTACAGTATGGGTGCATGTACAAAGCAAACATTAAAATCACAAGATATTAAATTAGCCACATACCACACTACATTGTACACATACTATATCCTAAAACTTAGATTTAGAATTTAGTTGAGATGCTTGAGTCTAAAATAAAATTAAAATCTAAACTCATTTTAAACAATGCAATTAAAATTAAAAAAAAGAGATAGAAAAGCTTATTAGTTTGAAGCCCTGGTGGCATGTCGGCTACTCTACGCAATTTGCCACTCCGCCTCTTGCCCAGTGCCCTTTACCACCTTTCCATCCCTTTCTCTCTCCTCTCTCAATTTTCTCTCCTCAATCTACTGTGAATTTTCTATCTAATTTTGCTGTGTAAATTCTCTTCCTCTCTGTTGCTACTTACCTCCTTTTATATATGCAAATTCCCCAACTCCATTAAAATAAAGCAATCTGAATTTGCATTGGATTTTGTTGATGTACATAAGCTGGTGGACCCCATATCACTTACGGGCAATCTAAATTGCGTCAGGCTGCTGCTTGGGCCGCTGACATGAGATTAGATGGATGGTGGGGAATTGCTAAGGGTGGTGCTGATTTTAAAGATGCACATGGCTAGGATATTAAGCTGAAAAATGGACAGCTTGGTTTTAAATTTGGAAGCTAGGATGCTTTGCTTGGAATTTTCTGATTTGATGTAAGAAATTAACGGTTGGATTAAGTTTAGGTGGTGGAAGCTTTAATCGATGGACTAGAAAAAAAGAAAAAAGATATGGGTTGATGTAGCACCTCGACCTGCGGGAGCGCCACCGTGTCGTGGTCCCTTACTTCAGGATCTTTTTAGGTGGTGAAAACTTATGAATAAAACCGAAAGTTCCATTACTTATACGAGCGAAAGCTGTTCTTAATTGTTGGGAAACCAGCCGAAATTTTTTTTCCTTTTCTTCTCTTTAAAACCTACGTTGGTTCCATTTCATTAACTAAAATCCGGTTGCATGACGTCTATACTTAGGATGTTTAACTAATACAAAAACCTGATAGTCAATACAATTTCAACATGTTTTACTAATTCACGTACATTTACTACAATTCAAACTAATATATTCCTTACACAACCATATTTCACATGAGAAGCTAATTACTACATTTAATAATAACATAAAATATTCAAATATTGTACACACTCATAATTATAATAATTACAATCCCATGAATCCATATTTATCAAAAATATTAAAAATCATATATTCACAGCTCAACTAGCAGTGAAGTCTCTTCTATGAAATCTGCATCATCTGCACTCACTGATTAGTTGAAAAGAATTAGTATAAAATACTCAGTAAGCAAGCATTTAGAAATAAATAGTTTTCAAATTCCATGACAATAAACGAAATCATAGAACTCTTAAAATCTCATTATGCATGTGTGATAATGAGATGAATACACACACATGCATCATTCCATGACTTATTCATCATTTGACAGATGACACTTATCAAGTGATCACTCACCCATACGTTGGACACACCGACCAGGCAACATCAAGGATGGACTACCTGTCGAATTACAACTTTGACAAAGCCTCGTGCATGAGTTCCATTCACACATGCATCATATGCGTTTATGTCATGCATTGAGTATTTCTAACTCAACATGATAATAGGGTTTGTACGTGAAAATCAAATTGTAAAAATCTTTCGAATACGCATTCTTGTTGTAAAACCTATGCACAGGGTAATGGTCATCCTTAAGTACCTTTTCAATGTATATTAGTTTAAAGAAATATTTAAATAAAACAAACTCACCTGAAATAAAAAGGCACGAACAGATTTTTCTTATCATAAAATTCTTTTGAACAAAAAGAATCTTGAAGACCTTGCTTACCTTTTCCCTTTAGCATTCCTCCATTTTTCTTTTATACTTTCCTTCATATTTTCTTTACCTGTTCTTATTATAGCCAACAAATAATACATTTAAGCATTTATTTCACCCATCACACATACTAATTCCATAATTAATTATGTATCTAACTACATACTCTTTCGAGACCTTTGGACACGGAGTTCAAGTATTCATGAACTTGAAATCTCCTTATCCAAAGTTCCTAACTCCCTTTTAACTTAACCAAACTTCCAAATTTGATGAACTATAACCATACAAGTTAACTACCCTTGAAATACCTTTTACTCCCAAACTTGAACTGAATCTGAAATTTCTCATTTTCCAAGCTATTTAAACCTTTATGCCATCCCACATTTAACCTACATTTGAATAGGCTTATAAATGGTATAAACTTTGCATTTAATACTCAACTAATAATTATAATTCAAGTTTTAACTTTGTACATAATACAAAATGAACATATAAGCTTAGTATAGCTTCTACCATTATTTATACAACTTAAAAGTTAGTATATTCCATTTTCATTTTGTCTCTATAACAACTAATATTTTCAAACAGTAAATTCATCTACTGCAACTTAGATCTCATTTACACACAATAAAGTTATCCACATTGACACATTCATTGGGTTCCTATTACCTTCTTTTTTTCTTTAAAATCTCAGTCATTTAATTCAATTTAACTATCTAATAACAACTAAGATCATTTGGCATATTAACTAATAACCTTATTTTACCCTAAAATATATCTTATTTCCTTCTATTTTATTTAAAATCCTAGTTTAGTCGTTTTAATATGACTTACACTCATCAAAGAATTATCCCACACTTGAGCAAACATCTTATCCTTATTTAAAACATCAATACATGAAATTCAACACAATGATATCATAAAAATTAAGTTAATCTTAATCTATAGATCTTTCATACTTAAAATTTATAAATTTTAAACTGTATCATATCTGAAATTTTATGTATTATAGACTATTAAAGCCTCTTCACCTTTTTGTATTAAAAAATACTCTTAGATAACTCATATATGCATAAACTTTGTATTTAATATATAAATTAAGACATATGTAATAATAGATCTTTCACTTGTTATATAAATAACATTTTCATCTTGTGAGGTCATTTGAACTTAAGATAGCCTTTAAAGTCTGTTTTTCACTCCCTTTCAAAACATAATTATCAAATCTTAATTACCCATTGAAAAATAACTTAAGTAATTTGATATTTCCAACTACCCAACATGCTCCTCAATTTCATAATTTATTCCATTTTACTTTTATTTAAATCTCTCACTTGCTTAAAATGCATCATTTATTTTACTTCGTTTCAATTTTATTTCCTTTCTACACAAAGCATATGAGTTAATCCAATAAATTTATTTTCATGGCCAAAAACCTATTAACTAGGTTATTTCACTTAAATCTTTAACACTCATAGCTTAACGTATAATACTTCATCATCTAATCATTAAACTAATCATAATTATATAAATACAATAATTAAATGCCTAAAAATTAATATCTAAGCTCATAATCTCAATTTTATAGTTGGGTTTTTCCCAATTTCCTATTTACTTCCATTTATCTAACTTATAATTTATCATTTTATCATCATTCGTATGTATTATACTTTTTAATATAATAATTATAACGCATCATATATCATAGCCAAATTCATCATATATCATCTAGCTTAAATTTAACTTTCATTGAAATTCCTAGATATGTATATTTAATAATTACAACTTTGCTTAACCATTCATTTATCACAAATAAATTATATATCGTGCTTCTAAAATTAAAATTAATCATTTAAGGGTCATCTTTAAACCCAAATTTATCGCCCATACATTGCCCAACTTTATCTAGTTAGATGAGAAGGTTTTAAACTTTAAAATTAAGGGATTTTATTCTCTTTTATTTTCACATGATTTATATACAATGAGTTTAATATTTTTAACCCTCCAACCATTCATATACATGTCATGCAACTGCTAACTCATTCACTCATTTTTTTTACCATATTTATTTGTTACCAAAATTATATAAAATTCACCCCGTACATATTTAGTTAAAACAAAACTCATACCTCCATACAAATTTCCTAACTACCCAATTTCATTTATCATATATGTCTAGATTTTGCTTCAAGATTTTGCACATTTTGATACAAATCATTGTTTATATATTATTAAATTACTAAACTTAATATTTACAAACAACAACGCATACCTTTAACATATATATCCACCTGCTCCTATTTTTCTCCACTCATTTCCACATCCAAATGGGTTTAAAATTATTTATAAATCATCCTATACATAAATAGTATAAAAGCCTTATGCCTAGGCCACGATTTAAGGGTTTCCCCACATTCAAGATATGACAAGAACTTTGAATTTCCTTTCTTATCCAAGATTATACATGTAATTTTACAAATAATACATCCCAACATCATTTAAATACATTATATAACAATTTGGGGCAAAAATATTGAAGTTTCAACTCTTGAAATTTTGAATTCATGCATAGGATTCAATTTTTTATATTCCATATACATTATTCGGCTCCCAAAATGAAGATCTATATGAATCTACGAAAACCTTAATGATTCCTACTCATTTTAGGAAGAAATTTCAAAACCCTAAGTCACCCTAGCCACGATTCCGAATTTTCATCCCATTTTCTATAATTCCTTTCTTCATTTTTATACATCTACCCATATTTAAAAAAAGCCTCATGATTTGCCCATGCTCGGAAAGAAAATTTCGAAAATAAATAAAAATCCATCTTCCTTACCTCCGGCTGGTGATGGGTTGGACGGTAGCGGCAGCGATAGCATGAGGGTGGACGACCGACTGCTCCCCTCCCTCCTCCTTCCTTACCTTCTCCTCCTCCTCTTCTCCTCTTTCTCCTTCTCTTCTTCTTCTTCTCTTTCTCTCTCTCTTTTTTTTTTTTTTCATTTTTCCTCTCCCCTGTCCGTTCTCCCTCTTTGTTCGTGTGAGGCCCCCTTTCATTCCCCTTTTCTTTTGGTAGTTTGCATGTGTATACATGCGGCTACCCCTCTATATATATTTTTTATTTTTTAGTAAATATCCATATTAACTATATGTCGTAAATCATATTATTTTAAATCTTATAATTTGAACTCATAATACATGTTTAAAATCATTAAAACATGTTTAATAAAAAATATTAAATCATGGTTATTCATTAATTTAAATAATTTAAATTAATTACTTACTTAAATTAAACCATTTGACTGAAATTCATAAATTAGTCTAAAATTAAATAAGACATTTTATTGTTATTCCATTCAACATTAATACTCTAACTCACCATTATTTATTTATTAATTCTCCCTTTTCTCACTTTATAATTTTAGGCTATTCATAAAATTCTAATTTTATTAATTTTATTGCCTAAAATTTTCATTTATATATGCTACGTACTTATGCGTTGCAATCTAAAAATTGAGGGTATTACAATTGGACTGTTGGACAGCTAGGATCTACGGCCTGCACGGATTGTTGCTTCGAACGGTCAGTTTCTGTGGACGTGATTATTTGGACAGTTGAATTTTAGTTGGGATTCGGATGGCTTAGATTAAATGGAAGCTGATTATTGGATTATCTTGGGGCGGTGGACAGCAAAAAATTTCTGCTGATCGGTGCAATAAATGGACGGTTCTGATGAAACTTTGGAAGGCTTGGGCGGTGGAATGTTTGTGAAATTTGGACAGTTGTGATCATTGAAATGGACGGCTGGATCATGGATTGTGCAGAAAAATAATGGATGGCTGATGACATTAAATGAATGGTGGAGATTTAAAATCTGTGCGCATGCAGTGCTTGAATTTTCAGCCGTTGATAAGATTACTTTGGACGGCTGAGATCTAAAAATTCTGGACGATTGTAAAAGAATTGGATGGCTTAGATTTATATAAACTTGTGGACGGCTAGGATGCATTTGATTTGCTGCTAAATTTCTGGACTTTGAATGACTGCTGATTGATCGGTGCTGAATTTTTCAGCACGTTAATTTCTGTTTGGACGTTGATAATTTTATGGGGCCCACTCTCGAACTTCCAAACCTGCATAAAAAAATATTTTAACCAAATTATATGCCCAGAAAATTAATAAATAGGTGATTAATATATAAAAAAATATTTAAAGTCAAATTATTGCAACACTTTAATAAAATATATCAAGAACATTTTATTTTATGGCGACAAATAAAAAAATGTAATTTCAAGTTAAAAGATCACTAAAATCATTTAAATCACTTAAAATAAATATTTACTACCCAATTGTTGCAAATACAAATTTTAAATCAAATTTCACATCTAACTCAAAGATTTACCCACCAAATTAGTATAAAATATTCACAAATATTTATTAATTTTGAGTTATCACTTTCCCATCTTAAACTAGATATATTCATATTTTGAATCCTTAAATTCCATAAAATTCAGATTTCATTTATCTATCCAGTAAAAGACAAGAAAATTAAACCAATTATACATTCCAGTACTGCCACGGTGACTTTAACCTGCAATTTTTTCAAAAAGTTTTATACGAACCCACCCAAATACTTTTGAAATATCACCGTACATATATTAAACTATATATCTACCATTTATAGGATTTTTGGAGCATTTTGTATGCTCAAGTTTTAGGAATGGTAAAACTTCCAAATATGTATTTTTTTTTAAAAAGAAACTTTGGGTTAATTTTTACATTTTAAAAAATTCTAGTGAATGGAATATATTCTCAATTTATTAGGCATTATATTTACAAAGATTTGTCCATGACTATGGGCATTTGATCCCCGTTCAATCATACCAAATGGTTTATGAAAACTGTAAATGTTACGGGACTCTATATACATCCTAAATTTAAAATCATTCTCCAAATAAAAATTCAATCCATATCAAGCCTAACTATATGCTTGTATATTATATACTTATAATAGAAAATATTACTTCGCTTATGGGGCATGAATATTACACAAGAAATCCATCAAATCAATTGCAGTCCATGTAATTAACACGTAGACGTTGTTGAAGGCATGAATAGGATCCCCATGTAATCTTATTTTAATTTATTAAATGTAACACCTCATTTTTTTTTGAGTTATTAAAAATGAGGTCTACTATGTCAAATCTGAGAATACCGTAATGAATAAAATCTCCCAAGATGGAAATACATACCAAGATGCAAAACCGTAGAAATCTTAATTAATACATCTCAAGTCTACTCCTTATCGAGTCATTATACATATTTCGTGTTCATTATTAATACAAGTAAAGGTTATATGAAAACTTCAAGAACTCTAAACTTCTTTTTTTTTTTTCTCTACTAGTTTCTCCTTTTTGTCATGTTAATGGTGGCTCTAGATTAGCATTATATTCCTGTGTTTTCACTGAAAACAAAACTATGTGAGCTGAAAGCTTAATAAGTAAAAATATTTTTTTCACTAAATTCATTTTTACAATCATTTTGATTTTTCAACAACAATGACAAACTCTATATTATCTTTTGTATACAACAAATTGTAATTAATGAAGAATTTAAAACATCTCGATACATGTGCACATAGATGTTGATTTTAAAATCATGTATTCACACTGTAGGTATCGTCATATACGTGTGCTTGCGTGTAGCCGTGTTACACATTCGTGAGCTAATTCATCTTCTTTGGTTTACCTGAGGTCGCTGCCCAGGTACTACTATACTACTTTTACTCTTTCGCAAACTCAATATGCATCATGCTCATGCATTGATTAATGCACCACTTAAATTCACTACTTAACATGATTTTAAAATAATAATGCTTATATTTGAATAAACCAACTTGAAAGAAAATTTTAATTTAAATAAATAATCACATTGCATAGAAATCACAATATTCAAATAATATTTTCAAAATCATGATTTGGTAAAAGTTTACTTACCTTTAAACAGACTTTAAAACTTCTCTTTTTTCCAATTTCTTGTAGTATCCTCAAGTCTCTTTCTCTAATTTTCATCACA
Organism: Annona squamosa; assembly: GCA_035584095.1. Classification (NCBI taxonomy): domain Eukaryota; kingdom Viridiplantae; phylum Streptophyta; class Magnoliopsida; order Magnoliales; family Annonaceae; genus Annona; species Annona squamosa. Next base: position 32,742,153 of record JAXCLR010000081.1, on the reverse strand, counting down.
TTATGTTCATTATTTTACTTTATTTTTCATAAATATTATTTAAAATTTCATTCATGACTTTTCCAAAATTTCTCGTAATTTTAATTAGTCAAAAATTCTATTTTCTCCTATTTATTCTCATTTTATTCCACTTTTAAACAACTTTATTTCTTATAAAAATAAATTTTGACTCATACTTCTTTAACTACTTATTTTAAAATTTTCACATTTTTTGGTAATTTTTCACAATTTATTTATTTATTTTTATAACATCACACCTTTTAATAATTTTATTTTGTTATAAAAATTATAAGTTTAAACTCATTTAAGCTTGTAAATATTGACTTTTATTTTCTAGGTATTTTTCATAATTTCTATATTTTTTCTAATTTTTCTATTGTTGGCGCTGACAATTGGCTGCCGGTGGGCTGTTTCGGTGGGCCAGACCCGTGCTGGGCCGGCTTGGAAGTTGGGCAAGATTGTTTATGTGGGCTAGACTTAGTTTTTGAAACTTAGGCTTAGTTTCTGTGGGCTTGGGACTAGTGGACTTGCTTCTGGACTTTCTAGTTCATTCGACTTAGCCCATCAGTCCAGAAATTTATTTATTTTTTTCAATGGTCTATATTCTCTAAATATAATAGCTTATATCTCTTTATATAAATTTCTGTTTGATCTGAAATTTTATGAGCAAGCTTATAAAATTATATTTTATAATCTAGACGGTCTGGGACTAGTGGACTTGCTTCTGGACTTTCTAGTTCATTGGACTTAGCCCACCAGTCCAAAAATTTATTTATTTATTTCAACGGTCTATATTCTCTGAATATAATAACTTATATCTCTTTATATAAATTTCTGTTTGATCTGAAATTTTATGGGCAAGCTTATAAAATTATATTTTATAATCTGGACAGTCCATTTATCAAAATAACATCTCTATCATCAGATTTGACATAAAAAGTTTAATAAAGGGTCAAAATTAAATATCACTTCAATTAGCCCTGTAAACTAATTTTTAACAGAATTAGTTCATCATATGTATTGTAAAATATCTCGAATAATGTTTGTAATGGGTTAGATCATTATTTTTGCATGTATATTTTCCTGTAATTAATTTTTTGTGTTTTATTCTTAAAATACATATTCACCACTTTAAATCTTCATAAAAATTACTATATCTAAAAATCTATAAGTCTAATTAAATTGAAATTTTTCATAAAGAATTTCTGTGGGCTTGGGACTAGTGGACGCTTCTGGGCTTTCTAGGTCACTAGGCTCATCCAAATGGGCTTAGCCTACCATTTCAGAAATTTATTTATTTCGACTGTCTGTATTCTCTGAATATAATAGCTTATCTCTTAATATAATTTTTTTATCTGAAAATTTAAGGGTAAGCTTATAAAATTATGTTTTATAGTCTAGATGATCCATTTCTTAAAATAACATCTCTGTCATTAGATTTGACATAAAGAGTCTAATAAAGGGTTAAAATTAAATATCACTTCAAATAGCTATGCAAACTAATTTTTAACAGAATTAGTTCATCATATGTACTGTAAAATATCTCAAATAATGTTTATAACAGGTTATATTATTATTTTTACATCTATATTTTTTTATAATTTTTTTTGTATTTTATCCTTAAAATACATATTCACTACTCTAAATCTTCATAAAAATTACTATATTTAAAAATCTATAAGTCTGATCTAGTTAAAATTTTGCAGGTAATCTAGACATATAGTTATCTTGTTATTGTAAAGTCAAAATTCTGTGATCATGCCCAGAAGTATGTTTATATTATCATATAGCATTTTATACCATTTATTTGCTACTCTTTATTGAAATAAGTAAAATTGCAATACCAAAGCTTCTAATAATATTCCTACTACTAATTAACTATGCTAGAAATATTATGAATGGATTAGATCTGAGAAAAGACTTGCGTATAATATAAAATGAACGACATTTGTAGACAAATTGTTCAACGCAATTTCTGTCAAAAGTCAAAATTGCTACAGTTCTTCTTCTTCCTTCTCCACTCTGTTTTCACCTCTCTGTCAACATTTGGCAGTTGTAGAAACTGCCCAAACGAATCTAGAATTTTCCTCTGGGCACATATCTGAATTCCTTATTTAATAGATTCGCATAGTACTTTTCCTTTAAAAAATCTAGCGAATCTATGGAGTTTGGGAAAAAGTGGATGAATTATAAAAACTTAAAATTTTTATTGAATCTTTAACAATAAAGCATGAAATTTTTCACTTACCTAATTGGCGTTCCCACGAAGGGATTTGCTGGAATAAATTTGAGAATCATATAAGTTTTCTTCCGAATATCAACTTGACAGCGTCCGTTTCTGCCCTCTGTGCCTTCTCTCTAATCCCGCGTTCTTTAAAAAGAACACATAGTCGCTTGCCAACACTCACCCGCCAAGGCTCAATGTTAATGTTGATAAATTTAATCATATTATATTATTAAATATTTACAGAAATTACATCAATTTTTTTTATTTCATCTGATTTTATTTTATTAAGGAGAGATTTTTCAAGTTAAGATATTTCAAACTCAATTTTGAAATATACAAATTGACTCAAAAATGATTTCTCAAAATCAACATGTTTTAATTACATGTAAAATGATCTATGCTGTTATTAATTTAAACGTTTTGGAAATCCTTGAAGAATATACATTCTTCACCTCATCAAGTCGTTGGGTTTGTCCAAATTGAAGATGTTTGATAGCCGAATTTGTTGGCCCCGAGTTTATGGCAAAACCCAAGAGAGGAGGGGTGAATTGGGTTCTTGAAAAATTCTTTGGTAAATTA
>JAXCLR010000081.1:32713314-32730535 GCA_035584095.1 Annona squamosa | reverse complement strand
ATAAAATAATTACAAAATTACAAATGTCGAAATGATGCGTATACGGTCAAATTAACGCGTATACGGTCAGGGTTCCAAATCATCTACCATTCATATGGGTCGTTGTTATTTAAATTCAGCTTGGTGGTTTAAACCTGTTCACAATGCACCATTTTGTCCATCAAATTAATTTAATTATTATTATATTATATTTTCCAAAAATTTCTCGAGCCGGTCCTTTATGTTATAGGATAGTATGTATTGTATTTGTATGACTTAACCAAAATTCTCTAGCACTGGTGGTAAATAATATAGTCTATATTTTTATACGTATATTTATGGAAAAAAGCAAAAAAACCACCGGGCACCAAAACCGACATTATACATATGTAACGTATTCAGTACACATACTTTTCGGTAGATGCTCTACACCTCCCCGGTTGGCAATTTAATTATAATATATGGATATATATTATATAAAAGCTTGAAATTTTATCTACCGGCACCTATATATGTTATCTATATTTTGGCCAGAGTTTTAAAACTCAAGACTGTCATGTTATTTTAATCAAAAAAAAAAAAAGACTGTCATGTTATGACAATATATATTATATATTTATATGGACGGAAGTTTGAAAACATTGTATAATGTAATATATAAGTGGGTATTTATAATATAATGTATGCCGTGTACATAATTTTTTTTTATCAGAAGCTCTACACCATAAGGGTCGTTTATTTATGACATATATATGAGATATCTATTAGCCGGACCTTGAAATCTCAAAGGACCAGCCTTGGTGTTATATTTAAAAGCCCTGGACCGGTAATTGTAATATTATATATTATCTTGTATGCATTGAAAACTTCTAGAAATCTGTACTTGTATTGTAATATATATATGTATAGCATATTTCTATGTTTTGTCAAATAAAAGGATAACTATGTGTGCGTTTTAAATTTCTGGATGTCAAGGATCCGTGGACGGTCGATTTTAGTTAGTTAAAAATAAACGCGCATGGTTAAGTTAATATACGTTCATGAATTTTTGAAACTCATACAAAATCCTATTTGAAATGTAGTTATTGACGGACAAACAAAATATAATATACAAATTATATTTTGCGCTAGCAATTAGATAATAATTTATATAATATAAATTAATTATTTGATATTCTTTGTGTTGACAATTATAAAGTGAATAGATAGACATTTTGTTTAACAAGTACTACATAGGATATGATGGAGGACAAATTAAATTATGATTCATTAATAGAGGGTGGATACATCAAGATTTTATAATTAAATTCAAATAAATTATTTTATTCTCTAAAAAGATGATAGAAATAAGAATAGTGGGACTTGATGTAGTATCTGCATATTAAAATAAATAGAATATTGAGAATTATTGTAAAATAAATGAAAATAGCAAGTTATGTTATGCAGAATATTTGTGATTTGTTCATTTGAAAGTTTGGCTACTTGCTAATTATAATGTAAGTTTTTTCTTGAATTTATTAAATTCAATTCATTGAGTTAGTTGACCCAATTAAATGTGGACGACAAAATATTTTAATTTGATAAAATATTAATTTGGTTAAGATAGCTATTATGTTCCTTAAGTGGGAATGGTGTGTGTAATACACAATGATTATTGTCAAATGAAAAGAAATTGCATATGTGGGACCCAGAGGTTATGTGTATTAGTTTTTATTTATTTTCTTAACAAGTCTTATGCATGCTAAAAGACTACATTGGAATGTCCCTTCATAGACAGTGTGTTATTACCTTGATGGGCTGTGGCATATACTTTTTTTGGACTATGTATTGTGCCTTGAAAGGCCGTGGATTTACTTTATTGTGAATAATGTAGATAACCTTACACATTGGGTCAGTGGTTGATGCATTTTTTATTGTGCTTGCATGATGTTGTATACCATTATATATGTGGTTTATTTATTGTTTACTAAGTTATTTAACTCATTCCAGAGTAATTAAAATTTCAGGAGAGATCAGACCATCTAATCAATAACATATGTTAATGGGCTGAAATGGTTCAACAAAGACATTTTATTTTATTTATTTATTTTTATTTGTTGACTTGTAATAAATTAATCGGAGTGATTAATTTTTTATATTATTGAATAAATTATTAATTATTAAATTTATTAAATCATAACCGATCCAAATTTGTCACCCAGTTAGGGTGGTCCACAACCTTAGGATTAGGTTGTGATAAAAACTTTTGATGAATATGTGTATCTTGGCTAAGTTTTTTCATATGGCTTGTGTGGAAAGTGGGGTGAGTAATAACAGTTGGATCCTATATTACATTGATTATGACACTTGAGAGTTATGAATGGTATTGTGGTGTGAGATTATACCTTCTTATTAATGATAATAATGTTATTACATGTTGCATAGAGAATCAGGAAAATGCCTCGTGCTTGGATTATGTTATGGTAGCCTTGTGAGATTAAGTAATTTTGAACTTGTTACTAATGTATGTGACTGGATGATGCGGTAGATAGGTTCAATAGGCCTTACTTTATATCACCACGGTATAGATCTTGAGGAGATGTTGCAGGTTTTTGTTGAGCCATGTGAGACCTAGTAATTCTGGATGCTTGGCAATAAAGTGCTACAAATAAGTGGCTCATCATTTAATTATTGAACTTCCTACTGCGAAGTTTTTACTTCTTTTTTTTATGTATCTATTATGAGGTGGATGACCAACACTACCACATTCCTTCTAAAATTGAGATAACTTTCTTCTCAAACTTAGATAACTCTGACTCCTACTAACTTTTGGTAAGTTGATGAAATGTCAACTCTGATGCTTCCTATAATGGATCTAGATTCTACTATTTTGACTGATCTAACTTTACTTTTTTCTTTCTTTCTTCAATTCATCTACTCCAAATTTTCAACTTTGTACTTCTTTTTAAGAAACTTTCGTTAGAGTCCTCTCAATATTAAGCTGAATGAAGGCTAAAGTTTTTAATGCTAATGATTTCAATCTTTTGACTAGGTAAGTCTTCTTCTTTCTCCACACTTTCAACTTCTTCTTAGACAATTGAAGCTAGACCAGTTTTCTTTTAGTTTTTTTTTTCTTTTTCTTTCACTAGTATTTCTTCTCTTTATACCCTTGATTTCTCTACCATTGTATCTAGTTGCTTCTTCTTAACATCTATTCTCTTATTTCCTTATGATTACTCTAGTTCTCTTTTCTTATATTTTGGAGAGAGGGGTTTCCTAATGCATTGGCCTCAATTGTTTTAATGAAATCTCATTCTTATGATGTTTAGGATTCCAATGGCATTACCTAGTTAGAATAAAATTTTCTTCTTGTAAATTTAGTCATTCTCTTAAAAAATTAGAAAGCATCATCTCCTGGGTCAAAGTATTTGCTTGATAATATTAAATTGATACAATATTTTCTAGAATTAACTTTACTAGATTATCCCCTTTTCATTCTTAAGAATCATAACATTCAAGCAACTTTTTCGATTGTTGTCTCCATTTCCCTAACAGGACAAAGGAGTGAAAGATTAATACATATGCAATCTTCAAGCTCAAACTTAGGCATTGAGAAAACATATTATGCCTCAATGAGTTCCAATCATGGGTCTTTTGCTGTATGCTTATAAACCCTCAAATTGCTTGATAGATGATCATGATGTGATTAGCCTTGAGTATTTGTATCTAACTTAATTATAATGAATGGAAATAGTTGGTTATATGTTTTAAGGTTACTTGATATGCGAGTCAATGTATTTGGCTTAAGATGATGTAGGTGGATGATCATATATGTTATGGATGATGGTTAATGTGTTTAGGCTCTTGAGTTGATTCTTAAGGAGAAATAAACCAAGGTGATCATGTATTATACTAATATGTCTAGTTTGATGAGATGTATGAAGGACATGTTTTTGAGGTATCAAATATGTGTATTATAACTAAGGATGTAATTAGGTTAGGGCCAACCTATGACTCTCTTGATTGAACCTAATTTGAGGTGGAATAGAGTTGAGGTTTTCTAACTTGCCAACCCATTTTTATGACCTATTTAACCTATTTGAATAAATGGGTTGGTATTAAGCTAAAATAATCTATTAACCTATTTGTCTAACCCATATAACCATCAACATGTATAACTCTTTACAAGCCATAAGATAGAACAATTAATATTTTAATTATTTTTAAAAATTTATGCATATTTATTGGCATTGGATTGAATATTCTAGTTAAAAATAAATATAAAAATTGATCTTTTAAATCGAAGTAAATTACAAATATTTGAAAACTTTATTATTGGTTAGATTTTAAATTATTTATCATTTTTTATTATTTATCTTGTTTTTAGCCTATTTTATCAATTCAATACCAACTTGCAACCCGGTTCATTTATATTAAATAGATTAGGATTAGGATTAAAGTTTTTATAAATGGGTCATAAACATGTAAGTTTGATAATTTTTTTTTATTGGTGAGTACTAAGGTTGGTCTTCAACCCGATCGGGTTACACACCTATTTATGATTGGAAACATAGTGCAATGAAACCATAGGGTTTGCCTCTAACCCAATCAAGTAACACGCCTATTTATAACTTATGAGTAGAAATTTAGTGTAATAAAACCAATATGGTGATTTTTTGTTAATTAGTCACATTATTACCATGGTATTTACAATCACTGTCTACCTTTTTATCAAGAATAAAATTTTGCTCATGAGAATTTAGAAATTTAACTTAACTAAGATCTCATTTTTAGTTGTTATTATAAGTTTATTTTCTAGTAGCATAATGCATATTATAATAGAAAATTTTAAAATATATTTTTATTTTTAAAAATTATCACATAAATACATTAATTTTAAGATATATTTGTATTTTCTATTATAATATAATAAACTAAGACATATTTTAAGGTATTTTATTTTCTTATAACATAATAAAATTAAATGTTAATATTAAAAGATAGAAAATTTTACTTCCACCGAAAGTCCCAACGATGGTTTCATAATATGGGTAGCACGGGTATGGAAGGTTATAATTTTGAAAAGTATGAGAGTGACGTAATATAATATGGTTAAATGTAGGAATAAATATGGTGATTATATGATAAAATGATTGAAATATAAGATCCTATTAAGTTAAGCTAAGTAAATAACTTGTTTACCCACTCAAAAAATCCATTTAAAGTTTTTTTGCAATTTTTCTTCATATATTTGTTTAACATATAAACTACCAATTGGATGCCATCCCAGTTGGGCGAGATGCGGGCATCTTTCCCAAGTTTCTGCTGTTCGAATCATGGGTCTGAACACTAATTGTTGTGAAGCATTTGTCTCCTAAAAAATTTGATGGAAGTATTAAGTCTTCCCCTCTAAAAATAGATGGGAGCTTGTAGTCTCCCTTGAACTTTAGTGTAACATCATAAAAGTTCAACATCATAAAAGTCTTGTACATTGTATACCCAGTCAAAAAAAGTATATTTAATATATAAACCAAGTTTTATCATTTTTGAACATGTTTTAAGATTATAATATCAAGATTGTCACGTTGTATAAATACTATATATATATATATATGTATCATGATTTGTCAATGCCTTAGAAACACTTTATTAATTTCTCTCTAGGTTACTAACAATAGTTACTGTGAGGTCTGGTCTAAAAATCAAATTTGGCCCAATATTGAGTTATTTGTTTTTTCCAAAATCATCTCAAGAAAGGAAAAAAATAAACTTGCATTGTAATAAATTAGCAATCATGTCCATAACTATTACGATGATGCATGGATTGCTACGGTGACAGTTTTAAATAGGCATCAGTATTGGATGCTTATTTATAATGGTAGTTGTTAAAAGTCGTAGGCATATGTCCAATTACGGAGACCATTTTTTAAACCGTCACTGTATCTGATAAATTTTTTGATTGTTCTGTATATGATATTTGTAGTACAGATTTTATAAAACTAACCATAATAATATCTTATAGTATTTTTAAAAATTATTATAAAAAATTCATTCCTATATGGCATTTGTAGGGTTAATTTGCAAATACACCCACTTATTTTTATCCATAATTTCAAATATATCCACATAGCTTCATAAATCACAAATAATCTTTACATAGTTTGACTATAATTGCAAATATATCTACATAGTTTTATAAACTGCGAATAACATCTACATAGTTTGACCATATTTGTAAATATATTCACATTGTTATAATGTCATCATTACACAGTCATAACATGGGTAAATTTGCAAAAATATAAAAATTACATGGATATATTTGTGAAACAAATATACCTACATAGTTTTCATATCTTTATAAATATATTCATGTTGTGATGGTGGACTAACGACGCCATAATAATTTAGTATATTTGTAATTATGATTAAACTATGTGAGAGTTATTCGCAATTTTAGAAATTATGTTGGTATATTTGCAATTATAGTCGAATTAAGTGGACATATTTACAAATCACCCAAATTTTAGTTTAAAATACCTAGACTAAATAATGAAGTATTAAGTTATATAAAAATTACAACCATTGCCTACATAGATGTTATTCAACAATTCAATTTAAAATTAGCTCATAAGCTCTAAGGCAAGTATTCTCATCACATGCAAAATAGAAGATTAAATGTTACTAATATTCACAATTTTTTGCATTAAACATATGCTTCTCTTCTTCATGATCAAATTCGTGAAGTGCAGCACTCCTTTATATCATCGATACGCTATACTTTTTTTGGAACAACAATTGTTCAAAAAAGTTGAAGTTTATTTATTTATATTTTTAGATAGAAGTTTCTTTTTTTAATGTTCGGCATTTGCTAGTTGATTATGGAGTACTTGATTGAAGTGATGGGACTTGCTTCTATGTAACCAAGTTATATAGAAATGATTCTATGTAATCGCTTTGAATTTTAAGATTTTGATCATTGATAGAACATTCAATCTATTTATTATATTTAACATTAATTTTCAATTATAAGACCAAGTTTTATCTAAATCAAATATATGCATAGGTCTAAGGGTGTTAAAGGATCGGGTTGAAAAAGTTGAAGCCTACTCCTAATCCTAACCCATTTAATATATCTCAACCTTAATCTGTTTATTAACCCATTTAAAAAACTTCAACTCTAATTCATTTACAACCTATTTAATAAATGTGTTAACGGGTTGTGTTTGTTACTAATTTCACTGCTAAAAATCATCAATAAAGTCTGCAAAATTAAATAAATTAAATAACTTGAAGTTAAAATACCTGAATTTAATCTATTTTGGCTTGAAAATATTAGCTCCAGTGCATGCGTGCGGCGCCAGATCTAAAAGTAATGGTGCAGTGGGTGCTAATGTCTGCCGAGTCTTCATGTATGCGGCGCTGCAAATATGAAGGTCACAGCATGTCGACGTCTACCGAGTCTTCGTGCGTGCGGCGGCAGATCAAAGGTCATAGCGGGTGTCGACTGTCGACGTCTGTCGAATGCCAAATATGACGTCGTTCCTTTGCAGTTTGCAGACAAGCCCTTCGACGACTCAACAGACTGGGGAGGTACACAATGGCAAGAGGAGGAGGTGAGCTAGCCCTTCTAGTGGCAAGTGAGAGAAGAGAGGAGAGAAGAGAGAAAGGGCGATGATGAGAGCCAGCGCAGTCCACAAATTGAAGACAAGCAAGAAGCGAGAACCGGAGTGAACAGAAGAGAAAAGGGAGAAAAGGTGTGGGCGAGGGAGACATTATATGCCCTTGAAGATTGCTCTGGTTGATATAACAGCAACATTAAATGCAATTCATTTATTTGTATGTGGTTTTGTTGACAGTGCAGTGCAATACAGTTGTCATGGGTCGTTGAGCGGGAGAGTCAAAAGCAATTGGTGTTTTTGTAGAAGGGGTCCCAGCTCTAAAATATGATTGCGCGTGCAGCGACAAATCCAAGAGAACTTTAGATCTCAGTCTTGGCTGCGACTGCAAAAGTTAACATCATGCTCGAGCGCTGGGCGGGATAGAGTGTTGAGACTGGGAAGCCGGGAACTGACTAAATTTATATATATAATTATATATAATATATTATAAACGGGTTATATGGGTTGGACAGGTTATATAAACAGGTTGGACGGGTTGCAAAGTCCCAACCCTAATCCGTTTATTTAATTAAATGGTTAAATGGGTTGGTGGATCATAACCCATTTGTTCAAAAATCTTAACCCAAACCTATTTATTAACGGGTTAGACGAGCGGGTTGACGGGTTAACTATGACTATTAACACCCTTATATAGGTCACATTTGTTAAAAAATAAGTACATTCATGTGTAAATAAAAAAAATGCTTAGATCCATTCATATATATATATATTAGAATGCTGGAATACTTTATAAAATTATCTATCTATGTAATAATGATATTTTAAATGGTTTAGATATTGAAGACGCTACTTAAAAATTAATATTTAGTATTAAATCATTTTATTACATTAATTTTGCATGTTCGTAGATGAGGCTCATATAGAATGATACTCAATAAATGAAAGCATTTTCATAATAACACAAATGATGCTAAACATAATAGATGAGATAGATTTTTCATCAACATCTAATATAAGTGATGCTAAATATGACAGATGAAGTGAATTTTTCATCAATCATTTAGATATTGATGAAAATAGAATGAGTTACATGGAAAGGATGTTTCATAAAAGCACCCTCTGAATGAAATCAATTTGTTGACAAAAATCAATCTGTCGACATACTGTGAAGTTTATCCATGTTTCTTCAAAACAATTTCGACTGATGTTGTGTCTAGAGAGTCCAACACTTTACCTCTCCATCAGCCGGTGAAATTTATAAACAAAAACGTGGACGTTTTTCCTAAATCCATCGATCTTCAGAAAAAATATGACACAAAACAGTCTTTACCAGTGTTTAAACAAGTCTACGTCATTCACATAAAGCAAAAGCTTTTCTTCTCAACATGACCAAAATCGTTCGATATCATACTTTATTAAATCCTACTATGGCTATAATCGTCACTCAAAAGTATTATTAAAATACGTTCCATTTATCCATCATGATGAAAAAAATGTCAAACATTTTATTCATCAAAAACCATCGAGTACAATCATTTCTGAAATCAAATGATTTCAAAATCACCATATGTTGCAGGCTCTAGCCTAAAGTTTATAGGTGTGGTCCAAAGGGCTAAACAGTCTCTCTTCTGGGGTTACATTTCAAATATCACTTCCATTTGGGGCGCGTCTCTTAAGGAATTAAAAAAATCACGTGTTCCAAGATATCTATAGAAATCCGAGGAAGAGAGCACTGAAAGTCAAAAGCCTTGAAAAATCAAGCACTGATTTCGACACACGGAGACTCTCTTCAAAATGGATACATGGCTGGGGAAACATCTGATCCGTGTATCCCTCTATGTTCATTCTCCAGAAGAATTTTATTATTATTTTTATAATCTTAGGCAGCTCAGAAAAGATCACCAATCGAGATTGCCGCCATCTCGCTAAATGAACGTTTAAAGAGAAGACTACTTAAAGGCCCTCTAATCTCCTTCCCATCCATGTGTCTTTGATGGCCGTTTTACTACTTGGTTGTCTGTTTTCCTTAGCTTTGGTGGCAACTACAGGCCTCCCTCTACAAATCCATTTCTACAGAAATTCATGCCCTGCAGCAGAGTTGGTAGTGAAAGGGATTGTGAAAGATCATTTTCTCAAGGACCCATCCGTTCCCGCTGGCTTGCTCAGACTGCATTTCCATGACTGTTTCATCAGGGTATATACATTTGCATTTTTCTTTCATCGAATTCCAAACTTTTATATCTTCTTATGCATGTTTCGTTCTTATGCTTGAATGGAGAAATGGGTGTTTCTCAATCTTGAGATATTCTCATATGTGTTTATTTTCGTAATTTCAAGTGTTTTATTTTTCTTATTTGATAATCGTTCTTCTTTGCATTTTTTTTTTTTGTTTTTTGGTTTTTGGAACAATGTTTGCTAGCTACATCGGAGAAATGAACATTTGATCTGTCTCTTATCATAGAAGATCATTTGGATAAAGGAAAAAGAATTGGAAAATGAAAGAAAAATCGCACTAAGTCAACGGATCTGTGCTGGTGTTTGCTTCTGGATCGGATCCATCCATCAATTAATGAATGCTTAAAGGACATAGAATCCAAAACAACTTCGTCTGAGCATTCTAACACTATGAAATCCATAGCTGAAAGGTTAATTTATGGTTGTAAAGGAAATTTATGGATTAGTATGATATCAATTTTTACGATTGACTCAGGTTGAATCTGTCTAGAGCCAGACAGACGTCTATTTTGAGTTATTGGAACGATAACGACCTCTAGAGAATGCATAATTTTTTTTGGCGTACAACAATGCATTATTATTATTTTTTTTTCGACAAGTAACAATGCATTAATTGAATTGCTTGTATTCTTAACAATTTCTACTAATCATAAACAAGTAAACTGGTGTTTATTGTCTTAGTTATCCGTGTTGTTTGTGGAAATGGTCCAGTCTTTGGTGATTCTGCCTACTACGTTTGTGTGAGAAATGCTTCTATTTGCTATTTTCAGTAGATTTGGATCCATAACTGCTTGATTCTGTCGCAGGGTTGTGATGCTTCTGTCCTTTTAGACAGTCATGGAAACCAGATAGCTGAGAAAGAAGCCCCGCCTAATTTGAGTCTCCGTGGATTTGAGATCATAGATGAGATCAAAGCCAAATTGGAGATGATTTGCCCTGGGGTAGTCTCATGCGCCGACATATTGGCATTAGCAGCACGAGATGGGGTTGCATTATCAGGTGGAGCTGCTTATGCTCTGCCCACTGGAAGAAGAGATGGAACTGTTTCTTCCCTTACAGAAGCACATATTCCAGATCCGGCGTCTTCAGTTGATACGGCTTTGAGTGCCTTCCAGTCAATAAATCTTAATTTGACTGATCTTGTTGTACTGCTAGGTTAGTATAATCATAAAAGTAATACTTAGAAATGTCTAAAGAATCCATCAAAAAAAAAAAAAAAGTCTAGTTCATGTTTTACGATTCAATCAATGGTTTTGAAGGGCCCCAATGCAAGTGGTGCAAGTCAAAAGATTTGCATTCATAGAGAAACTATTGGCCTACAGAGTCTGTATGGTTTTCTACCCTTGGGCCATGGTAGCTCTGTAACATGAAACGTGTCTTGCATCATTTTGTTGAAAACTCTCAATCTTATGTTTAATTTGTTTTCAAAATGATTTTCTCATGAATGCTAGCAAATTTGGGTAGGACCAAAGCCAACTATACATGCGGATTTGGCAACTTTAGTACATCCAGATGTATAATTCCCTTTGGTAGGACGGTGTAGTTTGGGGGTTGCACTCATCAACTTTAATTTCCTGAATTGCAGGTGCTCATAGCGTTGGGTTCAGTCACTGCCTCTTCTTCATTGATCGTTTGTTCAGCTTCAAGGGCACAGGGTTCCCTGATTCCAACATGGACCGGACCACACTTGAGATTCTAAGGAAGAAATGCCCTTCGCCCACCATACAAATCACCAACATAAGCTTGGATCCGAAGGTGTTCCTCAACCAAATGACCAGTACACCATTCAACCTAGACAATTCATTCTACCACTCTGTTCTCAGTGGAAGAGCAGTTCTTCAGTTGGACCAAGAACTTGCATTCAACAGCCTTACAAACAGCATGCTAGAAAGATTTGCAAGGGATCCGAAGGCTTTTAGAAGGAAATTCTCGATGTCCATGATCAAATTGGGTAATGTGCGTGTCCTGACTGGGGAAGCAGGTGAGATACGACGGAATTGCCGGAAAGTAAATAAACAGCTTCATTGAAAAAGGATGTGAACTGATTTTTATCTCGTTTGTCTTAACCTTATTGTTATTATCTGCAAGAGCTTGATATATTTGTATAAGAATCGGAATATCATAGACAGATAGACTAACTAATATTACTTTTAACAGCAATTGAACTTTTTCTATTCAGGCATGACTGCCCTTCATAAAGGTTCATGTATAATGTACTTGCAGCAAATAAAAGCCCCCGTCTTATCTGATATTTAGATATCATTTCCTCAAAGCCAAGGCGTCAGCCCAAAAGAGGCTTCATATGGTAGGATTACTTTCTCTAGTCATAAGTTATAACGAAAATAATTTCTAGAATAATACAACCCAAGGTTAAAAGATAGGTAAAGGGATTTTTATAAGATATTGAATGAACAACTCAAATTTTTATGTTAGAACCTAATTATTGACACGGAGGTTTTAAGTGTAACTACTTTAGGTGGTGACTTGGAGGTCAGATTAAAATTTTTGGTAAATGATAGGAGAACACTTATTCATAGCAGGAGAATGAATAATGTCTAAAGGAACGCGAAGAAAATATAGTGTTAGATATACTTACATTGGCTGTATGCTACTAGGCCTCTTGGAGGGCCTAGGGGAGGCCAAACCTTATTTGGATTAGGTTTTGCTGCGACCTCTAACAGATAAGACTCCTTTCTTGGGTGTCCCACTAGGATTCCTCAGTCAGAGCCCAATATAACATGCAAAAATTCAAGCTAATATGAAAATGGTTAGATTAGTTAGTCAATTGCAGCGAGTAATGCAGAATTTGTCAGCGAAAGCTTAACTATCAACCCGTTATTATATTCGCATACATGACTGATAGATCCAAAAATGATATGACTAAAATCGGAGTCTTATCATCAGGAGGAGGAAAAACAGAAAATACCAATAGAGGAAAAGGATGTAGAGAAGAAGGATCATCTACACCAAAGAGACAAGGGATTCTCACGAAAAAAGAGATTAGGAAGGCAGTTCTCAGCCTAATCAGAGAGAGAGAGAGATTCCTGCTATGATGGAAGAAGAGTATAGAGTACATCAATGGAGAAATATCTATTTATCCTCCCAAGCTTGGTGGCTTTAATCACTTTATATCATGAGAAAGAGAAATCATCACTACAAGTAAATTAATTTCTACGGCTCCTTTTGTCATATCTAGGGGTGTTAACAAATCAGGCTGAATGGGTTAGAGCTTAATTCTAATCTTAATCCATTTAAAATATCTTAACCCTAATTCATTTATTGATCAATTTAAAAAACTTAAATTCTAACTCATTTATAGCCCATTTAATAAATGGATTAATAGGTTGTTAATGGATTGTAAACAAACGACTTGAAGGCATAGATTCCAGTAAATGATGCAGTCGTAAGGAAAGGCTATGAGGTGTTATCTGTATAGGAGAAATGGAAATAGGGAAATATTGGAAAATGGAATTTACATGCACAACTTTAATGGATTAAATGAGTTAAATGTGTTAAACATGTTACTAAATGAGTTATTGGGTTATAAAATTTCAATCCTAATTTATTTATTTAATTAAATGGTTGAACGGGTTAACAAATCCAACTCATTTATTCATAAATCTCAATCTAAACTCATTTATAAATGGATTGGAATAGCGGGTTGATGGCCAAAAGACTAAGCGGTTTCCTCCCTAGTCAAGGGGTCTTCCCTATTATCCATGCCCTATCATCACGTCCTGTGCAGAGGCATTGCCTTTTGAGTACTTATTTTATTGACAATTTATTTAGTCCGTTTTTAGCAGTTGCAACAATGTCTCTACATTGAGTAAATGCAAAGCTAGTAGGGATTTGGCTGGTCGTCCCCTAATTTCATTCCCACTGGGTTTTTATGATTGTCTTCACCTTTGCTTTCACGGAGGTTCATGACATTTGGACTTGAATTCTGATAAACAACACCAAATGATAGATCCGAAAATGGTATGACCAAATTTGAAGCCATATATTAAGTGGAGAATCAAGAAATGACAATGGAGGAGGAGGTGGAGAAGAGAGATCATCCACACCAAAGAGATAAGGAATTTTCGTGGAAAAGAGATTACAAAGGTAGTATCTTAGCCTAATTCAGAAAAAAGAACACTGAGAGAGATTTTCACCATGAAGAAAGAATAGCACAATGCACATCAATGGAGGGATATATTTTTGTCTTCCATAGCTTTGGTAGTCTTACCTTCTTTATTGCATGGGAGTATCATTATGAGTCCATTAATTTCTACAGTTTCTTTTTTTTTTTTTGCACATCATATTATATCATGTCTTGACTGGTTCTTTGTGGTAGCCTTGTGTGTAGCTCAAGAAAGTAGCACATCATATTATATCATGTCTTGACTGGTTCTTTGTGGTAGCCTTGTGTGTAGCTCAAGAAAGTAAGCTTCATTACTTGCAGTGGCCAAGGGATCTCTTCCTTGGCTAAGGGAATAAGGGATTTCCCTCTCGTCAGAGCCTTATGATTATGTTCCCTGTAAAGGCTTTACTTTTTAAGTACATGTTTTATTGGTGATTTATTTAGTCTATTTTTAGTAGTTGAAGCGATGGATCGATTGAGTCGATTGTACTTGAATTTTAATTGCATGGGTTTCGTATGATCGTTTTTGCATTTGCTTTTATGAAGGGTCATAACATTTAGTCCCAACATTCTTACTGACAACACAAAATGATAGATCTAAAAATCGTATGACCATAATTGGACCATATCATCAAGAGAAGGATGGCCAAGAAATGCTAATGGAGGAGAAGATAGAGAAGAGGGAACATCCATACAAAAAATAATTTTTTTTTATGAAAAATAGATTAGGAAGGTAGTTTTGTATCCTAAATCTAAAAAACTATATATGAGGACCAAGTATTTTTATCATAATCCTTTCCTAACCAATGCGTAATTTGCGAATATACCACTAGTAAGTAATGATGCTAGTATTGTGTACACTGTATGTATATATAAATATATATATATACACCACTTATGGGACATGTAGTACATGCATGAATATATTATCGTTTTGGCATGTTGAATTGTTTAGGACATCATTTATAAGCATAATGGATACAAAATGTGGGTTGTGTACTAATATATTTGTGTGGTTGTACCACTTGGTTATAATATGATTTATTAGATAATGATTTAGAGGTGTTTATTTATACCTAAAATATTTTAAATTAAAACTTTGCACTCTTCATAAATACTTTATTTTAAATTATTTTTCACTTTTTTCTATACAACTACCCTAATTTTTAATCATTTCTATAAAACTACTCATACATTTGACCTATCTATTTTGACTTTTTTCTATTTACTCCTTATTATCACCCTTATTATACCTTATGATTTTCTCTAATAACAAAACTTTTAAACAACAAAATTTCATTAAAAGTTTTGTCACTTTCCAAGTGCACCCTTAGAGGTGTGTGATTGATGCGTTATTAGGGGCGCTATGAATATCTTAGATAGTATTTCAAATGAAACAAGATTTTAGATTGAATCTGTATTTGGGATGAGAAATAATGATGTATATTGAAAATGAGTAAAGTTGTATTGAAAATTGAAAATTGAAAATACTGTCTTGAGAATTAAGAAATTATCTTTAAAATGGTGATACAAATTCAATTCAAGAATCTTGTATGGTCTATAACACACCCTTAGTGATTGGGCTTGACCTATGCTTTGGCCCAACCCCTCATCTACTCTTAAAAGAAGGGCGCATAACCCCTCTCTCTTCTTCTTCCCTTCTTGTTTATACTTCTTTCTTTTTCCTCTTCTCTCTAGCCCTCAATCTAGCTCTAGACCTCCCTAAAAATTCTTTAAACTTTTTCGAAGATCATTGATTCACATCAAGAGAACTAAAAATCCCAAAGATCTGAGTCTAAGGTTGTTGTTTTAGAGAAAATCACAATGAAGGTCAGTAGAGGTTTTCTTTTCCAAGTTAATAATGAAATCTCATCTTAAATGTATTAAGAGATAGTTAGCATGAGTATTACCTAAGAAACATTACAGTTAAGGCATTTTAGGATTCAAAACAAGCTAAGATTAGATGGATTCATGGAAAATTAGATATTGTTATGTAAATTTGGTGAAATAGCTGACATATTAGTAATTTTCAAGTCACTAGAATGTGAAATAGCTCGAGTAGGGTGAATTGGTATGAAGAACTAGAAGTTTTCTCTTTGACACCTCTCAAGTGTTCTGTGAAATGCCTATGCGATGGTTTGATAAACTCAAAGTAAAGATTTGTCGATTTTGTTGAAGCTGTATCCATGGTTTGTGACACCCATTTTGTGTGTATCAGTTGACACACTATTCGGGATAAGTGGTTGTAGTTAGGCAGTTTAATGCATAAGTATGATCATGGGTATATAACATCACATAACTTTGGATATTAACTATACATATGAATGAGTTGAGTGGTTATTCATGACCCTTGATCGACATGAGTAAAGGCTATTTATAACCTTTAATTGACATGAGTGGATGGTTATACATGGCTTGTTAAAGACATACAACTATACAGATATATTCTTGGGCATGGATGTTGATTTTATATCGTGCGTGGTCATTTAGGTTTCACATACTACACCATAGTCATGACATGTGCGTTGTAAGTCTTGTTTGTTTTTATTTTTGTGCTAACTAATGTCTACTTACTAAGTCTACTTAGACTTACATGATTTATTATTTTGCATTTTGTCATAGATTTGGTGAGACATCTTAAGATGGGTTAGACGAGAACAAAATCTCGAAGACTTAACTGAATAGATTAGGTTCCGTATTCTTAGTTATTTTTTTTATCTTTGCACTTTTGTTTGATACTAGTGAATGTAAATAATTGATTACTTGGTTAACATGTTATAATTATGCATTTCAAAACTTGACTATAAACTATGCGAGCATAGGTACAATAATCTTTTGGATTACCTTGTTATGTGATGATGAAATATGAGGGCTTTTTTATTATATAGATGTCTCTAAAGTAAAGAAAATGACAAATGAATGGAGAAAATGTACTACAATTCTAATCTATAAAAATAAATGAGATTTTTAAAATTATGTAAATTATTGTAGAATAAAACTAATGAGTCATACTATAAAATTGAGAGAGAATAATTAAGCATAAACTAAGACAAGAAATTAATGTACCTAAAAATTGGTTTGGTTTTATGCCATGAAGATCAACCATTAAAGTCATTTTCTTATTTAGACAATTATTTGAGAAGTAAAGGGAGAAGAAAAAGAATTTACACATGATTTTTATTGATTTTAAAAAATAAATAATCAAGTGTTGAGATTATTGATCATATGCTTGCTTTAAGAATGGTTAATTTGATTTTGATGATTAACAAATAATTGAAATATC
>JAXCLR010000081.1:32645741-32689796 GCA_035584095.1 Annona squamosa | reverse complement strand
TTAATTTACCAAAGAATTTTATAAGAACCCAATTCACCCCTCCCCTCTTGGGTTTTGCCATTAACTTGGGACCAACACAATAGTGTCATGAACACTTCAAGTAACTAATCACCTCATTTCTCGCCTTGTGCTCTTGAATTTCTCTTACTACTGGACCTTAACCCAAGCTCAATGGATATTCTAAGATGCCCTTGGATGTTCACAATAAGAGTTTATATAAAGCTTGAGAGAAAAACTAGAAGAAACCATTTGCAACATGTTTGGAATTGTACAACGATGTGACCACATAGTTTGAACTATGTGAGACCAAGCTTCACATGGTTCAAATCATGTGGGCCTTCGGTCTGCTCAAATTTCTTCAAAGTATTGTTGAGTTTTAACCTGATGTCTCTCGAACTATGTTGAAACTTTTATGAAACAGTTTAGGTTGTTCTAACCACTGTTTTGCCTCCATTTGGATCTTTAAGATTTTTAAATTGAGTGAGTCTTGGTCACTACACTTCAACTCTCCAAGAATTGCATTAGTTTTATGTCAATTTTATCTGACTTTACAAATATTGGTCACTTGTGAGTGTTTTCTGCTAAACAAACTGCTAACACAAAGTTTACATCAATCAAAATATGTTTCAAATCATCTCAATCACTCAAATTCTTATCCAAATATCATTCTAAAAATAAAGTATGAAAATGACTCAACAGTATACTTAGCAGATTTTTGTGGGGTAAGAAAGACAGCAAGTGCAAGATAAGCTAAGTGGCGTGAAGAGATATGTGCAAGGGAAAGGTTGTAGGGGCTTGGGCTTTATGGACCTTATCACTTTCAACTGTTCCCTTCTTGCCAAATAGGCATGGAGACTAGTAACAAATAAAAGTTCGTTAAAAGCCAAATAGTTCAAAAATGGGAATCTATGGCACTGCAAGAAAAGACAATTGATTCTTTCACATGGAAAAGCATCCTTAAAACTAGAGATGTGATGTATAGTAGGTTCCACTAGCATACTGACAATGGGCAGTAAGTGGATTTTTTTGGAGACAAATGGATTCTTACCCAGTTTCATAAAGTTGGCCTTTTACCAGCACACATCTTTGACGAAGCCAAGGTTAATTCCTTCCTCAATGAGTAGACCAGCCAACAGAAAGAGGATCTATTGCTTCAACTAGTGGGTGAATTTGTAGAGATGTAATTAACTCTATTATACTACCTAATAGGGTAGAAGAAGACTACTTGTTTTGGGAGCATGAGCCAAATGGAAGGCATATTATCAAATCGGTATATTAGGCCTTAACGAAATCTATTGACCACCCACTACATGCTTTTGCATAATGGACATGTTATTGATCAAGAAATTTACAAATTCATCTTGAAAACTAAGCTTCTAAGCAAAGTCCTCATATTTGTTGGAGATTGTTCAGAGATGAGCTTCTTATGTTGGCTGACTTGCATAGGCATGGAATATTAGTTGACACAACGTTTTTATTTTGTAGGAAAGAGGTGGAGGGCATACACATCTTTTTTCTTTAGTGTCATCTAGTCCAACTTAAGTGTAGCAAAATCATTAGTAGCTCTCTTAAGGGAGAAGATGAATGTAGAGGATCTTCAGGGCTTTCACTACTGTGGAAAGATGGACAATTCTATTTTCTTCCTCCTTTCTGTTGGTGCATGGGGTTTTCAAGAAATCAACTAAAAGAGGAGGGTAACCGACCTATGCTGAAGGAAGTAAATAATTGGCATATAAATTATTAAGACTAGCATAGGAAGGTAACAAGCCTCATGGGGTCAAGCATGCTTGACCAATCTCTTATTGCAAGATGGCTAAAGCAGGTGAAGGAAAATTGAAGATCAATGTCGACGGAAGAAGGAATCTTTGCAAAAATTGTATCTAGTTTATAGTGGTGATTAGAGATTCAAGAGGTTACTTTTTTACAACCAAAGATTGGAATTAGGTAGGAATCATGGATCCATTGATTATGGAAGCTGCTGCCATATGGCTAGTTGTGAAATGGGCAATAAAAGTCCAACTAAGGTAACTTCATATGGAATCGGATTCTTTGATTCTCATTATTTTTTGGCAAACAAGAGGCGATTCTATCTCAAATAGGGACACTCATCTCTAAGATCAAATTATTATCTTAATAGCTCAAATCATTTTGTTCCATCATGTTATGCAGATGGGCAACTCAATCACTCATCTTCTTGCTGATTTTGATTCATGTAATATTTTGACTGATTAATTATGGTGAGCTAATCCTCCACACTTTCCTCAGAAAAAATTTTATACTGATAATTTTTTGTCAATGAAATATATGTTGATAGCTTTATCCCTACTCCCTTTGATCTTCTCCAATTTTGGAGGACACTGGGATAGAAGTTGTTCTCATTTCCAATAAAAAATTGAATTACATATAAGCAAATTGTCTATTAGCAAAAAAAATATTTTCTTTAAATTAATTTGGTTTTAGAGTGATTGAACTAGTTCATACTCACAAACCACAATCTATTGATCTTAAATACCCCAAATTAAGGTTTCAACTGATGTTAACTTGACCATAAAACCAACAAATTTTCACCAAGCCATTTCATTTATTTCCATAACATTTTCTTGTTTTCCACATTTATATTAATTTTTTCTATGGTTAAGATATGGAAGAATATAGAAGAGCCACCTTAGTGAATAACCACTTGGCCCTATCGTAGCATTCCAGTATTTAAGCCTAAATTTTGTCTAACTGAAAAATTATTCCCGGTATAAAAACTTTGGGGGATTTTGCATACAAGTCCTTTAAGTTCCCAAAATTTGCTCACTTCAAGTTGTGTACAATTTGTTGTAGATTACTTCAAAATAACAACTTTCAGTTTTCGATTCCTCTGATATGCCTAGCATGAAATTACCAAAAAAAACCATTTAATAGTCTCAAGGGAACCTAAATGAGTAGCTTTATTTGTTTGGATATTTTATAGCCTATCTTTTTATTATATTTATTTCATTATTTAGAATTTAGTTAGAGAATTTCATATATTTATTTGTAGAAGTTCGATAGGGCATTTTAGTGATTTTGTGCCAAAAGTTAATAGATTAAGGGTGTGTTTAAGAAATGATAAAAAATTTTGATGTAAAAATTTTTAAATTGATAGAAAATTATGTTGTATGATATGAGTAATGATGATGAGTAAAGAGAATAAAATTAAAATAAATGGGTTCATTATATAAGTTTTTGTATCGAGATAATTAAAAAATAGGTTAATTGTATAGGAAAATATGAAGAAATGATTAAAAATGGATAATTATGGAGAATAAAAAGTTTTAGATTGAGGGTATATTTGGGAAGTGTTAAAATTTTGGTTTGACAAGTTTTTATTGTAAAAATTGTTAAAACTGATGGAAAATTTTGCAATATAATAGAGGCAATGATGAAAAGTAAAAAAATAAAGTTAAAACAGAAAGATTAGTTGTATAGATAATTATATAAAAATGATTAAATGTAGGATAGTTTGTATAGGAAAATGTGAAGACATAATTAAAAAATAAGATAGTGGTTAACAAACTTGAGCTAGTGCACTCCAAATCTCAAGTTATTTGCATTTTATGACTAGAACTCTACTTATTTTGAGATACATTTTACAAACTATTGAAACCACCCTATACACAAAAACCCAAATACTTTTTTTAATATTTATGCCTTAGTTTACTGCTTTTTCCGAGCAAAAAAACACAAACATGCAAGGGTAGTCCTTGAAAAATAAAAATAAACCTCTAATATAATTAAACTGTTTTATTTTCAGTTAATTTCGTGGTATAAAGGTACAATTAATACAATGAAGACCCAATTGACACGAAATTAATTTCAAACGCAGAGATAAATAGACTGATGACCTACATCCTCCTAATCAATTAATGAATTATTATCTAAATTTGTTTTTTTAACTATTCACCACTGCGCACTTCTTCCTTATCTCCCCAGCATTCCCCATCTTCACGTCGATCATCCCCATCTTCTCCATGGACAGCGCAAAGGCATCGAAAAAGTTGGAGAGCGGGCCATTAGCAAGGTTGGAGACGATTGATTTGGCCTGGGAGTCTTTGGTGAGAGCTGCGTCGGACTGGAAGATGCCGCGCCTCTTCATCAAGAGCTTGTAGTAGCTGGTGTCGAAGGTCCTGAAGCTGCCGGGATCCATCTCCACGATGGTTGTGTTGTCAGTGGGAGTCTTGCACTTGTCCCTTCTCAGCACTGCTGCATACTCACTGTCCAAAGAAGGATCCTCGTCGCCTCTTCCTGTGAAGTTGTACAGACGGTTGCTGAACTGTGGACAGTGAGTGATTCCGATCGTATGCCCCCCTGAAATACAATAAAAATACATATAGACATGTAGGTATTTCTATAACAAACTTATTTACTGATTAATTAGGTGACAAGGAATAAATAAATTTTTATGAAAATATTGTTTGGTTTGGATTCACCAGAATTCAACAATAATAGGAAAAATGTTTAACCTAATTTTCTTCCATCTTCTACTATTCTTTGGGTGTAGGATTTTGGGCTCCTTACATACCCACTGTATTAGTGTCACCATTCTCAATTTCTAACTTGTCCTTGAACGTAAAATAGGTTCTAACATTCATTAAAAAAATAACAAAAGAAAAAACGGTTGTAACTGTGGCCTCATTCGGCAGTTATCCAGGAGTGCTCTCTTTGCCGGATGCTTTCGAGCCAAATATGAAGTGCTATTTATTGTAATTAAATTAAAATACGAGAGCTCAATTTAATTTAATTAAGAGGCCCATATTTGCCCATGTATATTCTTACTACGGATAGTGATCCTGTACACCTCAGTAATAAGCTTGTTTCATTTTTTCCATGTATATTTTATATGTTTATATATTTTTAAAAAAATTTCACCCATCTCACACTTCACGGTACAATTTTTTCTTTCTGAAGTGCTATAAAATATACATCCATAAAAATTAAGAAAGGTAAATTTCGTTGTATGAAGTAAATACACATGAACTCATACAACAATGAAGAAAAATAAAATATAAAAGTTAAAAAATATACAAGATTATTATTTAGTTAAGTAATAACTTGATGGACAAGATCATTATTCTATGTACACATATAGTCATCTTTCTATATAATCAGAATCCGTGAAAGATATTTCATATAATTCATCCATTTTTGTCACCCTAAGTATGGCTGGAAAATTTACTCTAGCATCATTTATTTAATTATATCAAAATACTAACAATTAAGAAATGCTAACTTGGTCCCTTAATGTGACTGTGTTAAAAAGATAGTGGGTTGATTGTAGCTTACCAGATAGCACAACGAGATCTTTTACATCAAGACCTTTGCTGGCAAAGCTCTGTTGAAGAGTAGTGAAATTGAAAAATGGGGATGGGATCTGATTATTTGCCTCCGTTCGATTTGAGACAGTGCCATCTCGTCGGCCCGTTGGAACCCTCCAAAATGGGCCACCCTGTTACATATCTCAGTAGCATAAGTAATTAAATTATTTCAATTTATTATTATTATTATTATTATTATTATTATTATTAATTTTATAGGGCCTATTCGTGGACATGCATATTGCATATGTGGAACTGAATTTAGTTAAATGTCTAGGAATATTGATAACCAAATAAATACTCCTCATGAGTACTCCACATCGGCTGGCATGCATGATTTCATTCCATGGTTGTTCTAATTAATTGATTATTAA
Organism: Annona squamosa; assembly: GCA_035584095.1. Lineage (NCBI taxonomy): Eukaryota > Viridiplantae > Streptophyta > Magnoliopsida > Magnoliales > Annonaceae > Annona > Annona squamosa. The sequence continues at coordinate 32,684,080 of JAXCLR010000081.1, read as the reverse complement.
TTACCCTAACTAATTATTATTTTATGCTTACAGTTGCAACGACTGCATCTCTTGCTACCAAAGCAACGATATCTGCACATGAGACCACGCCGGGGCACTCATCTTCAAGTAAGCTCTTCACGGCATCAATGAATCCAAAACCTCGAAGTGACAGGTTTGGAACTGCAGCTTTCTCAGATAAATTGTTCGAAGTAGAATTAATAAGAACGGAACCATCACAGCCCTGCAAGCATACAAAATCGCGATCAAGATCTGACGCATAACTAATTAATTAACCCTCACAAATCAATAATTAATATTATTTCACCTACAGTAGATGTTTCGGAGAATGCCCGCATGAATTAATAAATTAATAGTCATAGTTTTGAATCGTCCACACTTTCACAAGTTATGTCGTTTAGTAGAATCAATATTCCTCTTTGGTCAAAATGCATAATTAATTATTATTGATGAAAAAGGAAAAGAAAATTTCGTGTGCGGCGAATACTGTTTTGGTATTTATCTTCTTTAGTAATTATTGGAAACAGTTTAGGGATGTTGAATTTGAAACATTAAATTTTAATATGCATGTTTTTTTTTCATAAAAAGAGACTAATATGCACGGTTTTAATCGAAACTGATATATGTTTAATTAAGTATCGAAATTCAAATATAAACACAAAATTAATTAAAAGATTAACCAAAACAAACAATTAACAAAATATTATATCGAATTAGCTATTATACCTTCCAGACAATTACTTTCGCCTTACTTGGTTGGCCAGTCAAACAAAGGCATGCAACAAATGTCCGGCCCCAGGAGAGTCAGATCAGCAGTCAATTACCATACATGCATATATCATTAGGTAAAATTCCAAGACCCTAAAAAATGCCAACTTCCAAAATGAAATTTTGTGGGGTTCATTTCGAAGTGAGGATATAAAAAAAAAAAAAGAAAAAAAAAAGAAGAGAAATATAATTAAAAGGATTAAAAAATAGAGAAGGATAAATGCAATATAAAACAGATAATTAATTTTTTGATTGAGGATAGTTAATTATTAAATGTAAAGAAAATAAAAACAAAATAGTAGAATGTTTTAATGATCGTAAAAATAAAATAGTAATAAACCAATCAAAAGATGTGGAGAAAGCTAGGAAATGCCGTTAAAAAAAAAACCTTTTCTAACTGTTATCCTTCTTAAATGATTAAAAAATTAAGCCACAGAAGGAAAATAAGTTGCCGGTCATGATCATATGGCAAGTAATCAAACACAAAGATATGTATACGGACCCTGACGAAACAGTCATGGAAGTGCATCCTGAGCAGAGATGCGGCTAAGGATGGCGCATTTGGAATGTGCTGCTTCACATAGTCCAGCACAGTCTTCTCTGCCTTGGGACAAGCCTGATCGTAGAATCCCATCCTAAGCTGAGCATGAGCAGCATCCAAGAATCCCAAAACTAGTAAGAAGACAATCCTTGCACACACCTTCTCCATTCTATTCTGCTAGTTCAGTTTACTTGAATGTATGAACAAGGCATAGCTGGTGTAGTTGTGTGTGGGTTTTTATAGCAGCCACCGTTAACGCCTCCCAACATAAACAGCGCATCATGCGCTCTGCTTCCTTTCCGTTGTTTCTATTTTTTAAGAAAAAAATGTAAAAAGATATATTTTAGCTGAAATTAGTTGGACATTGTCTCACATCAGACAAGGAGGAGAGCTCTTGATTTGTTGGATATTCGACTTAGTAGTTGACGAATATCAGTCGATCTTTCCTGCCCCGCATTTGCATGCCGCATGGCTAGTTGAGAATGTTGTGCGTGCTTTTATTTATTTTTTATTTTAATTTCTTTTAGATAAATAGAAGTATGAATATTAGCCCTGATCCTACCAAGTGGTTCATATGATTTCTCAATCGTCAATTTCCATGAACATATATTTGTTATAAACATGGTAGGAGGCACTAGCAAAAAAAATTATGTCAATGGCTTCGATTTTTGGCCACTTAATTGATGATAATACAGTACTTGTCATCTTGGTACGTGCTGGTTTTGGTGGAATATCTGGCCTGCACAATTTGATGAAATTGTTATAGCCGCTGACCAACTCCTTTTTTTAGTTCCACCGAATCAATTTTTTGTGTAGGTGATGATGAGATTCACGTGGCCGGGTTCCTCCCGGAGTATTAAAAAAAACCACCCCTCCGTGCTCTGGTTGGCTGTCATGGCTGATAGCCATGCACAGTGGATGATGAACTAACTTGTACGAACAAAATTCAGTTTGTTTATTTTATCTTGAAAGTCGATTGTAGACCATTTATTTGACAAGGAAAAAGTAAGAAAAATATTCAATCTTCAAATATTTCGTCACCCATTGTTGCAAGTACGAAACTTTTTGTTCTGACTTGGTGCTTCATTTACAATATAAGATGGAGTGCCTACAAGTAAAGCCCTTTTTAATCAGTCTGCGCATATGGTCAGCTGCATTATCTCAAACTAACGCAAAGCAATGCGTCAAGGTCTTGTACCATGAAGCATTTCGGAATTGTAGATCTAGCATATGTTCATCTCATTCCTAACATTTATAAATTTGATTGGAAGAAAAAAGGGAAAACAAAAAAACAAGAACGTGTATATCATGCATATATGGGCTTATATATAAGCGGACCAGCATTGAGTTGAGGAGAGGGAAATTACATCGCCGCAGGTTTGAGCTTTACCTCCAAAATTTCTTATATGAACTCATGTTGTTGATAAAGTAAATTTACATTTGATTGCATGTAACATCGAACCAGTTGGATTGACATTCAAATTTTTTCAGCCAAATCCATGTATATGTAGCGCCCTAATCCTTATTTGAATCTAAATACTCAGCTGCTTAACTATGATTTCATGTGGCATCCACAACTTTGGCGGAGTGGTAATGCATTAGGCACTATTGCCAGCAAACCAAGGTTTGAATCTCGTCTCCCCCCAATGGTGGGGTTATTATATTTCCCCGGTGTTATAGAATTTCTTCCATGTTGTGAGCATTATGCATGTATTAATTTGTAACATCGGATGACTTTGGTGTACATAAATATGAATAATAATAAAAAAAACTATGGTTGCATGTGACCAAATACAAGCAATTTCCATATTACTTGTAGACAACTTTTACATTACTTGTAAATGCCTAGAAATTATATTTTTCTCGTTATCATGTATAGATATTTCTAACCATTATTCTTATTTTTCATATATATATATATATGTGTGTGTGTGTGTATTCATAAAAGCTTAAATATTCTTTATATTCATTTATTTTATTAGTGATCATTACCAGCTCTCACATCATTTTCTCTTTTATTTTATAAAATTTCCCATGTTTTTTCCTCCTTCATACGTTAACCGCATTTGCATTTAATGTCGTATGATATTAAATGCAACTGAATTCGAATAGTTAATAAATACAAACAACTGAATTTATTATCATGAGCAGCACAACTTTAATTACAAATAATATTATACGCAACAATTTTTACCTCCTCCGTACGTTAACTACATTTCAATTTAATATTGTATAATGTTAAATGCAAAAGAAATTCGAATAGTTAAATACAAACGACTGAATTTAATATCATATGCACCAAAAAATTTATTCCAAATAATCATATATGAAACAATTGTTTATAGGTGGTTGCAAATGATTCTTTGTAAATGGTTACATACATTTTTCTCGTTTTTTCGTAAGTCAATCACATTTAATCCCATCTAGTATATACTTTGTTGATCTGGTCCCAGTTCAACGACCTAGGACGAATGCTGTCACCACCACACGCATTCGTCACAATCCTATATAATATTAAATGCAACTAAATTCAGTATTCAATAGCTAGATACTAACAAGTGATTAATAACGTATGGAGTGCTTGAGTCGTATACGAACTCTTTTTTTTAGAGACACTTATACATTTCAATCATCTCAACTTTTTATTCCATCTCAACTTTTATTCCAATTAGGCTCTTGGGACGTTCTTATAATTTTTTATCAATATTCCGTAAATACCTAACAATATTATATATTTTCCTAACAATATCTTTCTGCATCTTCCACCGGCTCTCACATAATTGGAGAGAAATGACAGTACTGACAATCGAACTCTCATCTGCTCCTAAGGAAGAAATGAGGATTACCATCGAGGCAACGCGTCACTCGCTTTTTTGATGAATTCTTAATTGCATATGGATTCGATTAATTACTAGCCAAATGTGTAATCGTTTCTATGGATATAAGTAGTAGCGGTCAAACGCATGTATATAATTGAACCAAATACACTAATATTCATGCTATAAGAAAATACACGAGCCACTTAAGATTACATTATGCTACCCTATTTTGGAGTAACTTTGACAATTAAATCAAAATGTGATACACAACTTGTATTTAAAATTGTTTATTTAATAAGAAAATAAATTTTTTTTTATAAAAACCAAATATATGCATGGCTACAATCAAATAAAATTGTAAAATCAACATAAAATTTATTTGATTTATATATTTATTTTAAAGTTGTTAATTCAACATCTAAACTATTAAGAATTTCATTATTACATAAGTGAATGACTTTATAAAATATTATAACATTTTAATGTACATTTCAATATATCTAAGTAATTTTCATAATTTAGACACGATTATATATATTTAAATAAATATAATTTTTTGGTGGTAATCTACGACCACCTGGAAATGGAGGCATTTCTGATCGGTCATCAAACCATATATTTATTTTTTTAGTGTTTTATGGAACCATTAATATAAATATATAATTCATAGATGAAGGTTTACTATTTTTGCAACGTATATAATTTTTAAATTTTAAACACAAGAACACTGTGGTCGTTTTACATTGTGATAATTTTTAACATGTGAAAATGATCGCAATGTCCGTATGTTTAAAATTTAAAAACATATACATGCATTTCAAAAAATAATAAATCTTGATTTATTTATTATAACATTTAAATTAACAGTTTTATAAAAATAAAAAGTAAACAAACATGTTTTCTGACTAATCAGAAATGCCGGTGGTAGATGATTGCAGTCTGATATAACCCACGTAAGACCTTGATTGAAATAATTTGTAGCACTATGATAAAATAATTTATTTCAAAATAAAATGCGCATATCAAATTTCAATTTAATCATTAAAGTACACCACAATAAAAGTTATTATAAACGGGTAGCGAAATTTCAATTTTACTTACTTGACTATATGGAGGAAAATTTCAATATTACTAGTAGCCAAATAACTATCATTATCTTCAACCAAATATAATTTGCTGCAAATAACGTGAAATTTGGTTATAAGCAATATAAAACTATTTACATTTTACCACATGCTGCCATGCTTTAGCAACTAAGTATTTGTAGTCAAAATTTATATGCGGCCAATTTTATTTACGTGTAGGCTGTAGCCAACATACTATATAGGTAGCCAAAAATATGATTTCATTTTTTCGCGGTTATTGTAGTGTAAGCTTCAAATGGTGTTGAAATCTTTTGGTTGCATCCCAAGATTATTAATCAAAATAACAAGTCTATTCTCACACCTATGAGTCATGAATTCTAAAGCCATGCCCCCAGACTAATACTCCCCTTCACATCTTTTGGTCTCTGCTTTGATATCGTGTTGAAAAGGGGTTTAATCCGAATAATACCGGCGGAAGTTCAAAATCATAGTCCTAAGCATATAAATAAAGAACTCTATATGACACTTAACAATGTTGTACTTGTACTATTACCTACTCCAACAAATTGAATGAGACATTAAGATCTTATATGATACCGTGATACCACTCGACTATGTCCTCATGCTGTATTGAGCGCATTTATTTTGTTGTAGTCGACCCTGGATATATCCTAGTGTAGTGATCTACCCAATCCTATCTCATCTATTATCTATACATAAGCAGCGAATGAAATGATAGGGTTGAGAATTAAGACCTACGCGAATCCGCGGTCGTCGGCAATAAATATATAAGATGACAACCTTAACTGCACTCTTTCAACTTCACTATATTATATCTATTTTTAATTGCCATCAACTTCGCTATATTGTATCCACGTCTTAATTTGCCGTGATCATGTGGCTATTACGCCTCACGTTCAACTCTCTCTTCTGATATGTATTACTATTTCCAGCTAACTTCCTGATTTGTTTTTAATTCCCGGCCTTGTGATGTACATGGTTCGGTAGCATACTCATCAGTTGTGCATATACTATTTGATTCGTTCACCGCCTCCAACTCCTTTTTAAATTAATAATGAATATGTAGGATAACCCACAATTTATATATTTTGCTCATTCGCTTTCTTTAACAAGTAGTTTTTTTTTTTTTTGGAACTAAACAAGTAGTTGTTAAGGTTGAGAATGTGATATAAGCATACACACAGAATACAAAGAATTTCATAATTCAGTTAGACGCATGCTCCATAAGAGAAAAATAGTAGTTTACTAATCAGTAAGCAATTTAACTTCCTCTCCTATGCAATAAACTACCTCTCTCTCTCTCAAAACCTTAAATAGGATTCTCACTCGTTGCTCTTTGTGGCACTAAACTCTATAGGCCACATATTTATTTATAGCTCTTACACTAAATTCATCACATCAGCATTATATGAGGAGCCAACCAATGTCGTCTTTGGGAAAATTCCAATGCGTATTGAACTTTTCATGTTTGCCTGCCATGCAACGGGAACCATGAAGCTGTTCATGGTGTAATAAATATTATTATTTACAGACCGGTTTATGTCGTCACTGATAATGGCATGATTAATTGGTTATTTTTCCAGAACAATGTTAAATGAAGCTGCAAGAAGATATAGAACAGGACTTTAGCAAACCTATAATAATATATAGAAACAGGGTAACCATGCTTGATAAATGATTGTTCTTATTTTAGATATCATGCTGTTCTGATGATTAGTCATGCAAGCCAAGATCCAATGTTTTCTTCCCAACTTGATATTTACATGAATCGAATAGTGAAAGAGAGATGTATTTTAGCCCATAATTTTGGATATATTTTGAATTCATTAATGTTGAATTATTTTCAAACTAACGTGCGTGCATATATGTTCCACCAATAAACAATATCATAGCTAGAGTACTTTCACAACTTGGAACCACCAGTTAGTTGCTAGGATGCAGACCTTAGAAGTTGGCATATCAGTTCAAACCAACCATTCGCATCTCAGTACACGAGTTGTTCATGAGACCATCAACATTCATTTATTTATGTATTACTTATTTGTGTTAATCATAGACTATGAGATTTCTCGGACCACACGTACACTTCAAAGCATTAAAAAAAAAAACCACAGATTTTTCATTTTTATATATATTAATCTCGAGTCGTGAGAGGGCCATGTGCCCAAAATTAAAATTTTCTTCCAATTATGCAATTACATTACATTATGAACATAAAACCGCCAAGTCTCTTCGTTTTCCCTCAGGCCATGACCATATACATGGGAGCCCACCGACAATTGTTTAAACATATATTAATCATGGATTAGCATCCTCTGGGCTCTAAATTAAGGTCTTTCATTGACTTATGCTTTAATAACTTTTGTTACAGGCACATTCACCTGCCTTGGTGATATACATATATATATAGAGAGTAATATTCAAGTATTATGGTGCAATGGCTTCAAAATGATCATCATATAATCATAAAATTATAATTTACTCTACTCATGATATTTAGAATGATGTATTCTATTACCATACCAATTTTCATCTCAATTGAATATATATATGGACACCATCTGAAAATAGTACAAATTCAACATAATAAAATAATTTGATGTAAATAACAACTTTAAATTGATTTTTTCAATATATAAACTATTTAATTTAAAATTTATATATGAGGTTCGATCATGTGCAGACGGAATGCAACGTAATTACGGTGCACACTGCTGTAAAATAGGCCCCACAAATATTATATTGTAATGAAACTTTATATAATTATTTATCACTATAAAAATCATACTTTAGACTTTTTAGATGTTGAAAATACCATTTAAAACTTAGTATTTATATTAAATTATTTTATTATGTTGATTTTGTACTATTTTAAAATGGGGAACATATGCATGTTGGATTTGAATGAAAATTAGTATGCTAATAAAGTGAACAATTCTAAATATAATGGATAGTGTGAATTTTCCATTCATGATTAAGTGGGGCCCACAGTGCATGAACTGCATGGTTCAGTTGCATGCACCGGAACATTTTCCTATATATATATATACATATACATATAAGATCCATTCATGTGCAAACTGATTGCAGCGTAATTACAGTATAGTCCATCGTAAAATGGGTCTCACACATATTAGAATGTAATGAAACTTTATACAATCATTTATTTATATAAAAATCATACTTTATACAGTTTAAATGTTAAAAATATCACTTTAAACTTGATATTTACGTTAAATTATTTTATTACATTGATTTTACACAATTTTAAAATGAGAACCATACACATATTGAATTTTAATGAAAATTGGTATACCGATAAAGTGAAAAAATTTAAATATAATGAGTGAGTTAGATTTTTCATTCATGATTAAGTGGGGCCCACGATGCATAGATTGCACAGTTCAGTTGCATGCAATGTGGGGTTTGGGAATAGAAATTATTGAATTGGATTACTTGAATGTGATGTCCTTGAAAGGTACTAGCTTTTGGGAACAGAAAAAGGAGAAAAAAGAACATAGAAAAGTGAAGAGAACAGGTTGATTTATATGATCATGATGTGATAAATAATAATTATAAAAATAAAATAAATAAGGACAGCATAGACAGATTTTGATATAAACTAGGAAGTACGATAATTAGAAATGTAACTAACAGTAAGAAAAAATAGAATTGACATATAACTATGGTGTCGAATTGTATTAAAAAGAGTAAAGATCCTGATTGAAAAGAAATATAATGTGCCACCCATTTTCCCACATTCAGAAAACCACGAGGTTTATTGATTTGGGTGCAGTTGTGAGAGATTGTTAATTATTAAAAATACATCTTTTATACATATTTTAGATTGATATGATGTTTTAGGTAACCATTTTAGTGGTGCATGATGTACCCAAGTAAATTGTTACATTCGTCATATTGAAGCTTCCTGTCGGTCATTAACTCATTATGCAAAATTAATCCAAACTATTGATCCAATATATCTATTCAAACAAGATATCAAAAATCGTTTTAATAAGAATTACATTTCAGCCGCTCCACGTAACTTTGAAACTCATTTAAATCCATTGAAAATGGTATTATAATGTTACAAAATAATATACAAGCATTTAAATAATTGTGATAAATATTTTAAAAGATTTTGATGTTTAATTTATAATGTATGTAGTGTTTAAATAAATAAATAATTTTAACGGTTTAAGATTCACTCTTAAATGGTTTTTATTTTCCACTAACATGAACAGTTGGTTTTAGGTTTTTAGGTATATCCATAATAATAAACTCATAAATGGATTAATTTATATCATCATCAAGAATTGAGGCCCAAATAACAAATGTTGTACATCATGCATTAGTAGAACTATTTCCTGATATTGAATTTCACTAAGATCAACAAGTAATAGTATTTATTTTCTCATTATTACTTATATTTTAAAATATTTATTCATATGTCCTTTTTTTTATCTCTTTATCTTTTAACTCCGATTATTCCAAGTACATTCTTTTTCAATGCATACTTGATGAGCGTAAATCAAACAATGTACTTATAGGAAATATCGCTCTTGAAAATGGAAGACACAGCTTCCTGAAGCAGGATTAAACCCAAGATGCCCTACACTTCTTCCTATTTTCATTAAAGATATTATTTTATAAAAAGATATTACTTTACTAAGTAATTGATTTATATATGTGTGTGTGCGCGCGCGTGCGCATGCGTGTAACATTCTCTTTTTAAAAAAATCGCAATGGACTTTTGTGCTGATCATCTGAATTGCAGATGTCCTAATTTCGAAGGGCATGCAACTTACATTCCATTAGAATGCAATAGTTAAATAAGGTTTAAGATCAGGTTATGCTAGACGGCATAAAAATTAATGTGCACCAGATGAAGTGAACAAAGATTAAAGTATGACTGTTTGGTTCGATAAAAATTAAAGCTAACTCATGATATAGAAATCAGGTTAGGCAGGTACCTGTGGAGAGCTATAATTAACTATCATATTAATTGATATAACAAAAGATTAATTTCAAATATGGTTATGGGGTGTTTGTTAAAACTTAAAACGTTTTAAACTAAAGCTTTTCAATATAAAACTTTTTACTCTTTATAACTTTCCTAATTATTTATTCACTTCTTCTTATACAATTACACTATTTTTTAATCATTTCTACACAACTACTCATGCATCTAACTTATCCATTTTAACTTTATTTTTTTTACTCATCATTATCTCTATCATGTCATATCATTTTCTTTTATTCAAAAACTTTTATAATAAAAAATTTTCATTAAGAGTTTTATCACTACCTAGATACAAAATATGAATTTTTTTGTGAGGTACACCATATAAATCTGGAGTCTGATTTGATGCTCCCGGGAGCCCGAGCTCATACGCCTATTTTTTTATTTTTTTGAAAATTTTTTCATAAACTTTATTAGCCCAAGTGTATTTAATGTGTGTGCAAATTTTTACCATTTTTGAAGTATTTTAGATATTTATTTTTATTTTTGAAAATCAGTGGCATTTTAGGTAATTTTAAATTACTAAAATGCCACTGATTTTTAAAAATAAAAAAATAGGTATATGCGCTAGGAAGCATGCAACATTGCATTCTCCCAGGAGCATAAGAGCATGCTCCTATAAATCTTACCAATATATATCTGAACAAATTTATAAAATGACAGCGTTGACTTAGAATTTAGAACCATGTTCACGGTCAAGCAAATTTAAACTGGTTCAAATAGGCCGCATTTGCACCAATTTATGGAATCTATTTCATCTATTTTTATTATTTATTTCGTAATACCAATCGACATTATTTTAATAAAAATTTGTTTGGCTCTGCATTAGATAAAAATTTTGGTTAGTTTATATTAACTGTAAAACGTAACTATATTCATTTTGTGGCCTGTTTACATCCATTTTAAATCGAATTAATAAAATATGATTAAATATAATATCTTAAACAAAACGGATGGAATGAATTTCCAAAAGAATGCAAATGGGACCCACTTTAAATAGTTCAAAAATTACTTAATTATGAACCGTTTTTAAGTAAAAAATGTCGACTTTTTCATGGTAAACGTCAACACATATTTTCAGTCCTTTTCAAATACGATAACGTTTTATGTTTTGCCCACGTGTATTAACTAAAATGACTCTAGCTAAAACCTACACCTAGATTAAAATACAAGTTTTTATATGGCTAGCAAAGCACAAGATTCACACAATAGCGAAATCATTCTTTGTATGAGAAAAGGGAGATTTGAATTTTTAATAAGAGGAGTTGTAGTAAAATTAAACCGCCAAAAGTGATTGTGTTCTCATATTTTGAAAATGGCTAGGAGTGCATGATATTTTTATAATATAAATATATTTGGTATTATATTTGGAATTAATCCTCAATGAAACATCTCATGGACCTAGCTACTCATAGTGTTTTTGGCCAGCGTAAAAAACGAGGCTATTTTTCAGCTCGAGAACAGTATTGAAATAAGAGGCCCAAAGTTTTAGCCAAATACGACCAGGAGGTTCGTGTCTGCTTTTTTTTTTTTTTTAGAAAAATAAATTTATTTTAAAATGTTTTTTTTAGAAATTTCAAAAGGAGAATAAAAATTTCATTTTGGTCAATTTGTTCCTAATCTATGACCTTAACATCTCATCCTCCGAAGGAAATGATGTCCATTTCGCTAGCACATGATATCCTTGCAGTTTGAGATTGCATTACAGTGACCCACCAGCTGAATTAATGACAAGCTTAATTAATTATTTTTGAGGAGTCAGTATAAAATGCTTCTAGGGCCAAAGACAATAAAAAATTTTCAAATACAAAGTCATTTCCTCATCCATCATGATGACAGGGACTGTTTATAATTAGCACCTATCACACCTCGGCGGCTAACCTTCCTACTTAGCCAACAGTAGTTAAATGTCACTGAAAATCTGATAACATCTTTCTACAATCATAATGTTGAAGGATTAAATGGAATCGTCATATACAGGCATTCTTGCAACGTACTATCCATGATAGTACATAAAATAAAATATAAAAGCTAAACAAAATAAATGTGTGTAAATCATCTCCAATTCATCAACATAAATAACCACATATTGATTCCATAAAAATAAGTTTTACAAGAATTTCTTACAACATAACTCATTTAAGCTAAGGAAAAATTTGTAAACCAATAATTTCATCTCTTAGATGATAATAAAAACTTACATCAACCTATCCAACATCCATTAAAAATTCCTTAACCGTTGTTATTGCTTTGCGTAAACAAAATAAATTGTTCCCATTCTCCTCCAAATCATCATCATTATTAACCATGCATCGACTCTATCAAAATTAGATTTTTATAAAAGTAGTCCTTACTCATTTATGCATCAAGTAAAATGTTCTTGGATCTCAATCCAGCAATCTAAAATCATCGATATAAGAAATCATGAGTCTAGGCCAACTTAGTACGTAGGATAGCAAAAGAACTCAAATATTGAACCAAACAAATATCATTTTCATAAAATAACTCGAACATTGAATATCTCAAAAATTCATATGTTCATCCATACTATGCTCATGCAAGCTCTCATGCTCCAAATGCTCATGCAATGAAATGCTCATCCTCAACATCACCTTTATGTCACTTGGCACACTAAGTAGACTCATCATCATCAAACATCTCTCACGGTTATAACTTAGTATACCGTAACTCCTGTTATTCTCCGGCTCGCCCAGAGAATCATGATATATCATACTCAACATATAACAATGCACTCATACATCATGCCTATGCTTTTAAACATATCCATCAAACTGAAATAATTCACTTGCTAAAAATATTTACAAATCCATCATCAACTCAAATAAATTTTTCCTAATCCTCAACTCAATTCATTAACTAAAGACAAAAATCATATATCTCAAAAAGAATTTTTTAAAAAAATCTCACGCAAAACATCCAACCCAAAAAACACACATCCATAAACATAAAAAAATGGAAAATACCTACTTACCTTTTTCACAAAATTTTCCAAATCTCCAACTTTGGACTTTAGAAGATTCCCTTTTCAATTTAACCTACATCAAAATAATAATAATATTTTATAAATAATATTCTACAATTCTTCCCTTTAATTTCATCCTTAATTATCTCTATTTTCTCTTTCTCAATTTCAATAACCTATTTGGAGAAACCTATCTCTCACATCATCTCATATTATTTTAGTTCTAAAACAATCATAATCTTTCGCAATAAAATATTATTCTAAAATTATCCATCTAGGTTCTATACTTGTATTTTATCTCTATAGAAAAATTGTATTTATCTCTCTTATTAGGATTTAAAATTTCTAACCCCAACATCTTAATTTCATACTAAATTTCTTTTGTACCATCACTATATATAAATAAATGCAATAGATAAGAAAAGCAAAAAACCTAGAAAGGAAATTTCTTTCCAAAATTTACTTCCACTTTTCTTCAAATCCTTCAACTTTAAACTTAACTCAAAAATCTGAATCCCCTTGAAATTTCCTCCTCCTCCTCTTTCTCTCTTCTTCTCTTTTCTTCTTCCGGACTACTTTTTATCTCTCTTTGAATGCCGCTGGAAGCCTGGAATTATTTGGGCATTTGAATCGATTTTTTTATTTTCAATTTAATCCCTAACATTAGTAAATTGCTAAAATAGTCCCCATGTAAAAAGTTGTTTATAAATACATGTACCTGTTTATGGAGTTTTACAGCACTCTCTTTCCTTCTTCCGGTCTACATTTTTTCTCTTTGAATGCCGCAGGAAGCCTGGAATTATTTGGGCTTTCGAATCGATTTTTTTAATTTTCAATTTAATCCCAAACCTTAGTAAATAGCTAAAATAGTCCCCATGTAAAAAAATGTTTATAAATACGTATACCTGTATATGGGGTTTCACAGCACCTTCCACCACCCATATCCATTATAGTCAACAGACTAAGAGTGTCTGACGTCAGAAAAAAACTGAGAGTGTCCGTGGACCACGAAATTATTCCTTGTCAAATATTTATCGTGTAGACATGGACTTTTATCCAAGATAAATAAAAATACTTTGAATGTTAATATAGGTTTCTTAATTTTAACCTATGAAACTGATTTAATTCAATCGGTTTTTAGTTATTTACCAATTAATTAAGTAGAGAAGTTTCTAAAGAACCGCTTGTTTGTCGTGTAGTATATGAATATTTAGGGAAGAGCTGAAAAACATCAATTACAGAATAAAAATTTTAAATTTTTGAACAAAAACTTGTGTAAAATCTTTTGAAATAGGAAAAGTGATGTGATATGATAAGGATGATGATGAGAAGTAAAGAGATTAATTTAAAGTATATATATTTGAGAAGAAATAATTGAAAAGGTAAAGTAGTTGTGAAAATAGAATAGTTGAGAACTGATAGACTAATAATATTTCTAAGTACTCGACATGCAATAAAAAGGTGATTTTGCAACATTGATTTGTACTTTTTACAATAATTGTAAATTATCTTCACATGTGTGACAAGGCAATACTTTTGAGAAATTGAGTTAAATTGAAAACTTATCCTTAGCTTGAGAATGAGATTTTCTTGGAATATTCTTTTGAGATTATTTTATACTCAAAGTAATGAATGAAATATGCCTTTGAGATTGCTAGCATGCTTTGAAATAAGACTTTTCCCTCAAAGTTTGAATTCAACAAAATAGGAAAAATCAACCTTTTGGCTTCAAAAGGTTGACTATTTACTGGAAAAAATACTGTGTTTTGATAGGGTAAAAAAATGGTTAACCTTTTAATAAAAACATCAATACAGTTTCAGGATGTTAAAAATTTTAGCTTATAGAAATTTGGATGATCATAGACTCTTTTGGTCCTGTCATCTAGGCCACATTTCAAAAGACTTTAGAGCTACAAAAGGATCTTGAGAGAGCCAAAATGTATCAAGAGAGATGCCCAAACACAAGAGTGAAGGACTCCAAATGTTTTCTTTATGAGATTACTTTTATTAGAGATTGAAGTGTAAGATTGAAGTTAGAAACCCTTGAATTGATACCTTCGAGTTAAAGCTTCTAGTCATATGTCATTTGAAAAAGTTGCTGCTTATCCAAATGTGCTAAATTTATTTAGTTTTTCATATAAGTTTTGTATTTGTATTGCTTTAGTATTAGTGGTAACCAAACCAGGAGGAAAGTAGCTTAAGATGCTTACTTCATGAGGCTAATACCAATTTAGGAGATAGTTGAACTAATTATACCACTGTAATTTACATGTGAAAGTTGATTAATGAAATCTAAGTCTTATGTACTTGAAAAGTGAAGTGGGTTTGCGATTAACTAAACCACTTTTGCAGTTTGGTTTCATTATTACAAATTATTTTTTACTAGATTTATCTGATTTTACCAAAGTTCTTTGAATAACAATTACAAAGGGCTAACGTGTATCAGAGAAAAAAAAATTCAATTTAACAAAGAGATTAAATGACTAATGAAAGAATTTATGATGGTTACTTGAAAAGTCATTCCATTATTCATCCTACATACATTGGCAGTTCCAATTCTGTGGATTGGAAAATTAAACTAAAATATTTTTTTGGCACATGATGCCAAACATTAAAGAATTATTGAATCTTGTTTGAACTTAGAAATTGTATTTCTATTGTTTTGATGTAATAATAAACTAAACAAGTATAACTAAATACTGCAACATTGAATGTCTTGTATTCTTTCTTTTTTCATTTGAATTTAAAATAAATTTCTCTTGTTTTTCAACAAAAGAGGTATATGATACACTTATTGTCATTGCAAGTGCGTAAGTCGTAGATTGTAATATATAAATTATTGATCCATAGGGAATTTAGAACTATAAACTTTGCTTTTAAACACTTTCGTGTCGAATACGAAGAGAATATAGTAAATAAAATGGAATAAAAAATTGAAAAGTGGGAAGAGAAAAAAATTGAAAACTAAAATGAATAGTAGAAAATAAGGATGCAAGCATATAGGGTCTAGGATTTTACATGCAACTTTTGCAACAGGTAATGGTATAATTATTTAATACGGATATTGTTTGTTAAAGGAGAACAAAACTTAATTTATCCTTGCACATTCTCTCAAAACCTACAAGGCGTACCTAATTTTCTTAACCACTTATTCTCATGGGATTAAGTTAATTAGAATTAATTAAGTTCTATGACTTGTTCATGGAATGCCTCAAAGTCATCATGCATATTCTCATGGTCTTAGATTTTTAAGTTTAATATCTTAATTATCATATATTAGATTTTTACTTCTCGGTTTCATTACCTAATATATGGAATCATGTCAAAGTACGAGTCCATGTACAAAGAAAGTATTAAAATCACAAGATATTAAATTAACAATAATATCCATCATAAATAAATTAAAATCACACATCACGCTATATTATACGCATGTTACATACTAAACTCTAGATTTAGGGCTTAGCGGAGTATGTTTAAGTCCAAAATAAAATTAAAATTCAAATCCATCTTAAACAAGACAATTAAAATTTAAAAGGAAAAAGATAGAAAAGCTTATTGGTTTGAAGCCCCGATGGTGTGTCGACGCCTCAAGCAACTCACCGCTTCTCCTCTTACCTCATGCTCTATACCTTCTCTCACTCTCCGGACCTAAACCCAAGCTTCTAGGATGTTCTCCCTGATGCCTTAGGACATTTCTCACAAGTGTTTATATAGAGGTGAATAATGCGCATGAAAAGTAACGTGAATAGTGTGCATGAACAATGCACATATAATATGTGTGAACAGTACATTAATAGTCCGCATATGAACAATTGCGCATGAACAGTCCACACATAAACAATAACGTGTGTGAACAGTACCACACGTGAACAATAACTTGGTATGTATAGTATCTTGCTTTAAATGTAGTTTTGCTTCAGATATAAGTCTTGAAGTTGCAATTTACTCTCGCTTTCATCAAGGCTTGTCAATTTCTCCATGTTATATACCAAAATTATATATATTCCTCCTATTTTACACAAGCCAGTCATTTGTGAGTGTTTTATGCTATGTAAAGCTAAATCAATCAAAATATGATTCAAAATACCTTAAATACTCAAATTCTTCTCAATTAATAATCAAATACATAGTACGAAAGTGACTCAACACCTTGCAATATGGATTGCCAAAGTGACTATATTTGAGGAGAATAAAGATCTCTCCTCTATGGCTATTGATCAATTAATCAGCTCATTAATGACTTGTGAAATTGTTCTAAAAATTATTAGTGAAAAATATTTTAAAGGTGAGAAGTTGTTTTGTGTAAAAGTTGATTCAAAATTTTATTATGATAATACAGGCAATGATGATGAATATGCAATGCTTAATAAAAAGTTATAAAAAGTTCATTACTTAAAATAGGTTAAATGGGATAAAGTTGCACTACAAAGGTGAATTTGAAAGAAGATTATCAACATGATCATGCAAAAGAATGAACCTGCAAAAAGAGATAGCAATCTGACAAAGATGAGATATTTCAATTATAGAGGATATAAACATCTTAAGAATCCATGTCCTTCTTAACAAATCTAGGCATAACCCGATGGTAACCATGTTAGTAGCATGCCAAGTTTCTTAAGGTTTGAACCTTGATAAGGGGAGCATTGCCTCCCCACTTCTCCCTCCATTTCTAATCAAATTTCAAATTCAAAACGAATGAAACTTTTAGATCTTGGAGTGACGTTGATACTTCTCTTTTTTCAATTCTAAGTCTAATGATGAAACAACTTAAACTACAAATTATATGAACATTGGTTTTGTAGCAAATCACTCTAACAATGATTGTGGATTAGGGGTAAGTTCTGTTGATACTACTGAAATTCAAAAAGCATATGAAGAACTGTTTCATAAATTTAATACTCTATCTAAAAAGTAAATCAAATTAAATGTGTCATTGAGAAGTGATAAAACTTTTAAATGAAAATTTATTAATTTAAAATTTTTTGAATTATAAGAAGTGATTTGATATGATAGGGGTAATAATGAGTAGTAAAGAGAATAAATTTAAAATAGATACATTAGTTATATAGATTAGTTGTGTTGAAATGTTTGGAAAGTATATTACTTATATAAGAAGATATGACAAATAATTAAAAAACGGGACAGTTGTAGATAGTAAAAAGTTTTAGATGGAAAGTTTTACGGTGTATTCGAAACATGCTAAGACTTTTGATGAAAAAATTTTAATGTAAATATTTTAATGCGAGAGAAAATTGTATGACATGATAGGGTAACAATATGGATTAAAGAGAATAAAATTAAAATAAATAGATTAGATATATGGGTAATTATATAGAAATGATTAAAAATATGATAGTTGTGTAGGAAGAAGTGAAGAAATAATTAGAATAAGATAGTAATAGTTATGAAGAATGAAAAGTTTAGATTAAAAAGTTTTAGTTTGAATAATTCTGGTGTTAACAAACACCCCCTTAGTTGAAAATTTTTTATCGTAGCAAAATGTACCCTAAAGAAAAAACATGAAGGTAAGACATTGAAATGCTTGAAATTTTTTGAAAGCAATCAAGAATTGACAAATAAAAACAACTCCTTAAAAATAACATTTGTAGAAAAACAAAAATATGTCAATCATGTACATAAGAGAAATCAAGATCATAATGATACTTGTCATTTTTGTTCTCATAAATATTTTTTATTTATTTACCCATTAAGAAGAATGTAAGTACAAGGCATCAAACTTATTTGGAAATTAAAAATATTTGCCCATGTTGACACCAATTAAGGTGAACTTATGTGATGGGCATCAAAAATATAATTTTTTTGTAAAAAAAAAAATACAATAAGTCGATACAAAGATATTTGTTGCCACCAACATACGATTGATGCAAAACTCGAAAACATAAAAACAAAGGATAAAGCTAGGAATACCATTTAGAGATGATAATAACAAGAAACAAGAGCACTTATATGAAAATGAATAGATATGAATCAAGAATTCTAAATAAGATTTTACTTCATTTAAGAGCATGTACAATGTAATAATGTACGTTTGAATTTACTCCTATTGAATATTAATTGAAATTTTTTTATTAAACCACTTCTCTTTGAACTATTTGCACAAATTAAAAAAGAATTAGGTTTTATTGATCCATTTGCATAATAATTAAAGATTAATGAATCGAATTAATCATGAATATTTCATAACTTTTACTTTTGAAATTAATATAGAATGTGATACCCAGACCCAAGTAGGGCTCATATATGTGCATTTGGCATGAAAAAATGAATCATTTATTTTTTGATTGATTTATGAATATTTTAATGACTTGATGATTGATTGTAATTAGGGTTATTGATTAAAGAATGATGATTAAAATAAATCGTCATAAGCCAATGTGGGTCAATATGATTAAAGTGACCTAATAAGGATGGAAAAATGTTAATATGCAATGATTAATTTTTTCATTCATCATTATTTAATAAAAGGAGATTAGAATAATAATTTTGGAATTAATGTGATAAATGCTAGAAAATTCATAATTTGACGGCTATAAGGCGGATTGAGATGAAATTTGAAAGGTAAGCATATGATTATGTGTGAAATCTTATGAATGAATTAGATTATGAAAATGGTGATGATATTAGGGTAATAATTATTTATTTTATTCCAAATCCAAAAGTTAATTCCAAAAGGCTATTACTCAAGATAGACAAGTAGTTTTGAAATAAAATTTGAAATGAACGAATAAAACTATATGGTAAACATTATGAAAGAATTTAATTAAGCTAATTATCATTAAAATATGCTCAATCACAAAAGGACAAATATCTTTGACTTCATGTCCATAAAGTAGCATGACATTAATACTAAAGTAAGTAGCTTAATGGCTTGGTTTAATGTCTCATATGAAGTGTCAAAAGGAGGAATTTTTTAGGTGATTTTGTGAATTATCAAAAATGGAAAAATATATGATAATATCAAGGGTTTAAATGAATGGATAAGGGGGCTATGGGAGGTAGCTTAAGAGGCCATTGAGGTGGCTTATGCATGTGACGCCCATGGTGGATTGCTTTATTTTTTTAGATTTTTTAAAATATCAAATCCGCATCTAAGTTACCTATGCGCCTAGGGTAAGCTAATGGTAATAAATTAAAGTGGAAATTTGTGGAAAATATGTCAAAATGGAAGTTGCATGGACGGTTCCAACAGTGGACAACTTTATGACCCATAAATGTGATGATTTTGATGAATTTCACCAAAGATAATTATATGGATTTACTTGGATGTGAATGTGTCATGTCAACAAGGGATATGCATGCTTTAATTTACCCTCAAATGATGTATCAAGTGGATCCAAAAATATTTTTAAAAAAAATCAAAGTTTATACAAGGTATAGACATTCCATGCTAAGAGGGTTAGAGAGAGAAAGTTCAAGGAGAAGAAATCCCCAAACCAAGGCAGCTATTGACATCCCAAAATCCAGAAAGGAAGGAAGAGAAAAAAGAAAGATAAAGAGCAGGAAAAATAGGAAGAAAGGGAAGGATTCAAGTGGGCGAGTTTGGATTTAAGTTTGCTTAGATTCAAGTGAGTAAAGTTTAAGTTTTGGATCCTTGAAACCTAAGTTTCTTTCCTCTAATTATGGGTCATGAATATGATTCATTAAGAATCCTTAAAGGATAATTTATGATGCCTTTAATTAGGGTATTGAATGAGGATTGAATGGTATGAATGAATTCAAGGGTTCAAGAGAGTTAAATTGAATCTTAGGGTTGATTATGGGTGAATAACCTAACTTGAATTTTTTTTAAATCCACATGATAAGTTGTTGTTTTGATTAATTACCATGATTAAATTATGATTCATGTTTTTATGAATTATATATGTTAGCTGGAGCATAAGCTATGGATTTTAGAAAGGATGGAACTTAGGGTTATGTATATGACCTGATTTTCACATTTTTAAGATATGTATGAAGCATGAATTATGCTATTGAGTTTATGGATGGTTTAGAGGGTAACATACCCTATATTAAGGGTACTTTGGATGTCCAAAATGGTTTGGGAAGGTTTTCCCTAAATTTAATTTTTAAGGGCATATGTAAGGGATGTCCAAAGAGGGGTGCAAAAGGTACCCAAAATGTATATGGAAGTTTCTGTTTTGTAAGAAACCAACCTATGGACTTTAAATATGTGATAATATCCTAAATTTGGGTTAAGAAAATTAATATTAATTTCTAGAATTTATGGATTAAAAATCTATTTTGATTTAAGTATCAAAAGAGGCGTCGAAAGTGTCTAAAATGGGTTCCAAAGTTGTTGTTTTGGAATCCTATGATAAATGGATTAAAACTTCATAAATATACCCTAAATTATGTGCTAATTAAGGGGGTTTAATTATCTCAAATTATGAGGCAATTTACTGTTTTCAGAAATTTTAAAAAACACATAAGATATGTGTTGTAAAATGGGTATATATGGAAGGATATGTATGGATAAGTGATAAATGACTTATGTGATTTGCTAAAATGTAAAAATTCATAAAATCATGATAAAATACGTGATTATGTTTCGATTTTGATGATCAATGATAATCTCAAAATTTTAGATTAATATATGAAGCCTAAGACGTCAAATATGTGCTTAAAATGAGCATCAACATATGAAATGTAAAAAATAAGTAAAAAATGATAAGTGGAAGGTAATGAAGTTTAATGAATGATTATAATGTGCATGAATGTTTACCATACATATGGGTATAGAACATGACATGAATGGATGATATGATACATAAGTACATGTTATGTATGTGTATCCGACTTGGAATTCAAGTGGGTTACGTATGTTAGTGATTTATGGGTAGGAAAACTAAGTTGTATGCAAGCAAATGAGAATTCTATGAATGCAATATCATTCTTATATGTATAGGCAAAGACAAAGAAAAGGTAGACTCGGAAAGCTAAGGCGAAGCAGGTGAGCAAACAACTTTCTAAATGATTTTTACTTTCTCAAAATTATGATAAAATGATTTCCAATGATATTCAAAATTTTTGAACCATTTTTCAATTAATTGTTGAAATTATTTCTAAGTTGTTTAAGGACGACCATTCCTTTAGTTCAATATATGTTGAAATGCTATTCCAATTGTGATAAATGATTTATACCATGTTTTATCAAATGTTGATGAAAAATGATGCTTTAAGAATTTACGAATGAAAAATTATGCTAGCATGTTAAAGATCATATTTATGACAAGTCGTGTGCACAAAGCATGAGCTCCATCTCAAAGGTATCAACGAACCGATTGTCCCCTTTTAGTACGACCAAGTCGCCGAGATAAGCCAAGGCTGGTGGCACCCCCTGTGGGATGGGAGAAGATGCAGACAGATGGTTGCCTAGCTAGCTTTTATACTATGATGTTTATGTTCAAAAATGATGCATTGCATTATTTATGATGTACCTGTGATGGGTATAAGGATCATATTTTTTATAATACACCCTTGAGTGGGTGTAATGTTGCTTTCCAAGATGTTTTAAATGAAAAATATTGACTGAAAATCTTACAGCTTGCTTATTGAGTTTTGACTCGTGTTTTTTTTCTAAACCCAAAGACAGGTGAAAGGAAGGACATGGCAAAGAGTACAGGCTGAGCATAGAAGAATGACGATTTTAAGAACACCTGTGTATGACTTGATGAACAAATGAATGTATAATGATTTTATATGGCTGTTTTAATGATTGTATGAGATTTACACTACAACGTGTTGTCTATGGATGAAAAAAATTGTATAGTCAAATGTTAATGTATGTTTTATCACATTATGAATGAATATGATTTTCATGATATAACATATATTTATCATGATGTTATGATAGCCTAGATGGGCAAAATGATGAAAAAGAAAATGTGTATGATGACATTAACTCCTAAGGAGCAAAGATCAAGTGGATAAATATCCAAAAAATCTCATCGTATGACAAGGCAACAAGCTTGATCACGTTACCAATCAATAACGGTCCTGAAGTAAGGCTAAAGATGTGACACTCGGTTCGAGGTGCCACATAAAAACATTGATGATTTCTATGAAAAAGACTAACCATTCTGTTTAAACAAAGAAAATAAAATTAGTTAAAGGTTGCATTTATTTGAAAATCTACTATATAAGGCTTAGATGACTTGGTAATTTGATGGCATCTTATTGACAACTTAAAGCGATGAGAGAAACTCCTTTTAGATCGATTTCTTCTATAGATTTTATTTAATTTGAGGTTGTCATCTTCCATTCTCTCCCTCTCTATTCCCATTCTCCATTCTACTTCGCTTTGAAAAATCAAAGGTTGCCATGAGGCTGAGCCTCAGCGGTAACTACACTGTCGCAAATCAATGTGCACATGGGTTCAAAGATTCACTAAAGCTATTTATTGTCCCTCCAAGTGGTGAGGGCTTTTACATTCCTTCAGTGGTGAGGGTATTATTTGATTCCTCCGTGTAATGAGGATTATGCATGTAGTGATTTATAATATAGATGTAAATAAAAAAATCAATATTTTATGCCCAAATTCTATTTTTCTACCATTTTAGTGTTCACTCGTGGAGTCTTCACCCATTGTATCCTCTATTAAAATTGAAGCATATCGTATTCCCATACCCAAAATCCACCACATAACTTATCATAGCCTAAATCACACTATCTAGCCAAAAACCAACCCTTCTGTCAATTAAATTGAAACCATGCTCTTCCTCAAAATCTATTTCAAATCCAAAACCTTATTCTCACTTAACCTAAAAACAGACCATCCTCTTCAAACAAAACCCTAGTTCAAACCTAAGCTAAATCCATTTCACCAAATTCGTTTCCGTCAAAAACCCCATCAACAACTTAGATTGCTCCTCCTAAATTTGGTTCTAAAGCAACTTATCAATAAAAAGAAAAGAGAAAAGTAGATGATGTATCTCCAAATAGATCTCCTCCAAGAGCAAGAAGGGATCCACAAGTTGTCATTGAAGAAGGGAAAAAGATTATGAGTAGAGTATCCAAATGTATATCTCCTCCATCGTCATCTTTAATGGTGAAAATGATAAGCATCAAAAATTCTAATTTTAGAAAAAGGTTAACCTCAACACTATTCATGAGTAAAAAGCATGAGAAAGAATTTTAAGTTAAAATTGCACCAAGGAGCATAGTTGATGGTAAATATGTTAATTTCAAGTACCTTGAGCAACAAAAGTTCAAATTAATTAATTAATTGAAAGATTTTGATCTATATAGATTCCTCTACTTTGGTTTATCCATGCATCAAGATCTTGTAAAGCATTTTTATGTTTGTATTGAGAAAAAGAATTATGATACATAAACTTCATATATTATAAGGCTACAAATTTTATTTACCTCTAAAGAATTTATATCTATTATGAATCTACCTTATGTAATATTTATCTCTCACATGTTTAAGAACTTTGGCCTAGATTTGAGAAGAAAAGGATTCATTAGTCCAACTCATATAATATCTTATAGAATCTACTCTCAAGAGAAGAGGGTATAAACAAGTGAATGATGAAAATTGAATATATATCACTTTAACATTTAAAGGGAATAGGACTTCGTAACATAGGAAATTATGACAAAGAAGGTGGTCTCATGGTAAAAATGTAGATGAATCTAATAAGAACAATAAAGAATCATCTTCTCTAGACTTTTTGAGTATGATGAGAACCTTGAAACTCCTATTAAAATATCTAAGCCTTCATGTGGTAAATTATTCACCAAAATCATATCTAAATCCTCAACCACAAAGTACACGGTGGACTTGACTGCTTTGAGCATATTTCTACCTAGTTAATTTCTTTCGCTTTATTCACTTAGGATCTTTTGAAGAAAGCATATCAAATACCAAAACTTTAGCTAAAGATCTTATTACTAAAATTCTTTTTCAAAAAGAAAATCTCTACTAGCAAAAAGAAAATCTTGAATTAGTTCTACATCCCAAATCATCTAATACAAAGTCTCCACCTTCACCAATGCCTTCATCTCCAAAACCTCAAATACTTTTCAAATGAACAATGGGTTCTTTTATATAAGAGATTTTTGTTCAAAAGTCAATTTTAGGTCAATCATCAAAGAAAAAGTAAAAAATGAAAAATTCTTTCTTTAATCAAGGAAGCACAAAGTACAATTTGGTACTAAGTTTGATATAGTCTTTGACGAAAAGAGGATAAGGAGCTCATACCTTCTCCAAGGAAGAATAATTTAGATACTCCATTTGAACTATCTGTGCTAAGAAATTTTTTTTCATTTTTCTAAGCTCTTACACGACCATTTCAATTTCTCAAATATTTATTACAACTTATTAATGTTTGTATGCTTTTGTCAAACTCCTACATCACTACATCGTTTATTACTAATGTCTAATTATTTATCTTCACAGTTATTAATTTTTACTTATGAAAAAAGGGAGAAATACAACTATTCAAAATATAATTTTTTATGTTCTCCAACTACTTCTAAGCATGGTTATAAGTGTTCAACTATCTCCGCAAGTACATGGATCATAGATTGTAGTATTTTAAAATATCGATCCCACAAGGAATTCAAAACTTAAGACATGTTTTCAAACATTTATATCAATTGCAAGAGATTAAAGTAGTAATAATTAAAGAAATAGTAAAGAGGAAGGGGATCTTTAAAATGTAAAATGAAGATTATAAAGTAAGAGATAAGAGCCCTATGATCTAGAGTGTCACACATATCTTCTGCAATGTGTACATAAAGTGCTTATTTAATCTGCATACTGTATGTTAAAGGAGAATAAACTCTAAATTATCCATACACCTTCTGTTGAAACCTACAAAGCAAACCCTAATTTTTTTAATTACCTATTCTTATGGGATTAAGTTAATTAGAATTCATTAAATTGTATGACAATTCATAGAATTCTTCAAGATCATCATATTTATTCTCATTATCTAGATTTTTAAGTTTAATATCTTGATTATTATATATTAGACTTTCACCTCTCAATTTCATCACCTACTATATAAAATCACATTGAAGTGCAAGTTCGAACACCCAACAAGTATTGAAATCACAAAATATCAAATTAGCAAGAAATATCTTTTATAAATAAATCAAAACCATAATATCCATTATATTTTATGCATGTTATATCCTAAACCTCAGATTAAGGATTTGGCATAACATGTTTTTAATAAAATTTAAACACAAAATAAAATTATATCTCAAATACATCACAAGCAAGATAATTAAATCAAAAGAAAAAGAGAAAATGAAAGCTTAATAATTGAAAACTCCGATGATGTCTTGAATAATTCGGCACAACTCACTATCTCGCTTGTCGCCTAATACTCTTTGCCTTCTCCCACTCTTGAACCTTAATCTTAGCTCAAAGGATGTTTTAAAATGCCTTAGAATGTTCATAATAAGCATTTATATAGAGTTTCATCATCTATTTGCACAAAACCTAGTCAGTCGTGAATTAAATGCGCAACTAAGTGCCCACACGGTTTGAACTATGCATGACCTAGATCCAAACGATTCAAACCATGTGGGCCTCTGGAGTGTGCATTTTGCTTTGAAAAATTCTACTAAACCTAAAAAGAATTCAGGCCCTGAGTGAAATACATTTTAGCTCATGTTGATTATTACCTTGCCTTCTTTTAATATTTCTAAATCATCAAATTGAATGGTCTTGGTTCTCATGTTCAACTCTTTAGAAGTCATGCGTGTTTTGCATCGAAATCGTTTGATTTTGCACACAGTGGTCAATCATGAGTATCTTATGCTAAATAAAGCTAAATCAATCAATATTCAAAACTTCACATTTATCCGAATTCTCATCCAGACATCATTCAAAATATAGAGTTTGAAATGACATAACAATAGGGTAACGTTATTCAAAAATATCATATTGGTAGTTTTGTTTTTTTCTTATGACAAAATAAGGAGAAATACATCCATTCAAAATGCAAATTTTATATTCTCCAACTACTTGCAAGCATGGTAGTAATAGGAGGAACATTATTTGAAAACATCATAATAGTCATTGTAAGTTGTCATCACTAAAAGTGGGAGAATATGAGATTGCATGTTTACCCCTTTTGGTTAGTTTTAATGATGAAAAAAAAATGTGACTTCATGGGCTTGATTTTGAATGTGTTGTGCATTTTAATATATAATTGAGATTGGTTTATGCATTTTTACAAGATATATGACAAGATTGGTGTAATTGTGAAATTTTCTTCTTGTGTATGATGTGACAATTCTTTTGAGAGATTTGGTTAAGTTGGAAATGTATGCTTTTCTTGAGAATGAGATTTCCATAAAATATGCGTTTAAGATTGCTTCCTACTTAAAATAATGAATTAAATATGCTTTTTAGATTGCTTCATTTGGAATGATGAATGAAATATATTTTTATGACTAGTTTTGGTGGATGAGCATATTTTGAAATAAGATTTTTCCCTTTAAATTTGACTTTAGCAAAATAGGATAAATGTCCACCATTTACCTCCAAAAGATTGTTATTTTAGCGCCACAAATACTTTGTTAGGATAGGGTGCAACAAATGTTAACCTTTTGATGAAAATGCCATATGGTTTCTAATCACCAAAAATTCCAGTTTTGAAGAAATTGGATGACTGTGAAGTCTTTTAGTCTTAACCTTTTAGGCTAAGTTTCAAGAGACCTTGGGGCTATGAAAGGAGCTTAAATGAGAACTAAAAGGTGTCCAAAGAGGCACCTAAGTACAAGAGCGAAAGACTACAAATGCTTGTGAGATTTCTTTTATTGGATATTCAAGTACAAGGCTGAAGTTGTAGATCCTTGACGTGTTGTTGCATTGAATTGAAAGTTTTCAAATGTAGACAATTTTAAAAAGTTGTTATTTGTGCATATTTGCTAAGTTGGTTTGGTTTTCATATAAGTTTTTCTTTTGTATTGCCTTGGTGTTAATGATGATCAAATCAAGAAAAAAATGAATCAAAGTATTGATTACTTGATCATGAGCTCACTTGGAGTAAAATACCAATCCAGAAGATAATTGAATTAACATACCACTATACTTATATGTTAAAGTTGACTATTGGAACTTAAGTTTTATATGCTCGGAGAGTGGAATAGATTTGTGATTGACCTAACTATTATAAGTACTCTTGTCTTTATAGTTTAATTTCATTATTGTCAATTATATTTTTATTTAATTCATATTATTCTACCAAAGTTTTTGAATAATCATTACATGGGACCAATATGAATGTTTTATTAATCTAGGCATCATTACTGTGATTGTTTCAGATTGTTTTGGAATGGTTGACTTGGGAAAAAAATGAAGTCAAACTTTTTAGGCTAGTGCAATTGATTATCATCTTCTTCCAATTTTATCGGATGTTTTCTTGAATCTTAGCCTTTAACTTGATCAATCCACCTCCCAAGACGTGATCTCATCCTCTGTCACCAATTGTAGAACATTACCTGAAAAAATGGTGCTTCAAATACGAAGAGCTAGAAAGCAATCACAAATATAAAAAGAAATAAATACAAAAAAATCTTTGTTAACAATGGGGGAAAATATAAAGATCGAGTAGTACGTGGAAAATATCAATCCAAAATTCTCTTACTTGCGGTCGGTTGTAATACGTACAATAATCAAAACGTTGACCATAACCTTATTCATGCATACATCAAACTAACATAGAATATATATGATAATAAAATGCAACCTTAATTTGCATGCAACAAATATATATTGGAGCTGAATTGGAAATTAAAGCTAGGTAGTGATTAATTTGCCATTAATTGATCACTGAACATTTGTTCCTTATTTCACCAGCAGTTCCTGTCAAGACACTGATATTTCCCATTTTAACCATGGATGCTCCAAAGTCGCGGAAGAAGGTCGAGGCCTGATTGTTTATCTGAAGTCCAATATAGGTTTTTATGTCGTCGTTGTTGAGGAGGGCAGAATCAGATACAAAGAGGCCTCTCCTCTTGGACACTAGTTTGAAGTAGCTAGTGTCGAATATCTTGGAGCTTCCAGGGTCCATCTCTACAAAACCAGTGGAGTCTCCTTGTGGGCATTTCACCCGAAGCTTTGCTGCGTAGTTGGGATCCAGTGAAGGGTCAGCATCACCCTTGCCAGTGAAGTTGTAGAGACGACTTGCGAATGAAGTGCAGTGGCCGATTCCAATGGTATGCCCACCTGCATGCAGATCATCAAGTGGAATAATTAATGTTGATTGAAATTAGTTAATGATCTGGTAGCTTCAAAAGATGTCAAGAAAATTTAATTTTAACAGCAAAGAATACTTCTCGAATTATAATTAAGAGTTCTTCATCGATACGTAGACAATTTTCCAAAATTGTATGCATATGCTTTTGTCTGAAAATATTATGAAATTGCTATCGTTTTCACTAATGGCAAATAATTTTCTAACGAAAACACAAAAATGCCCTTGTTAATATATACCATAATAAATTGAATTTTATTATTTTTAATCATTATTTTCATTGCAATTTTTGTGAAACCATTTCATTAGGGTCATTTTGCTTATTTGATTAAAAATTAACTGTCGTTAGCGAACTCTAACAGAAGGAACATTATTGCGTATTATCATTAATCAGAAATTTCAGTTTTGGCGCAACAACAAGTTTAGTTTCATAAAATCTAATAGATGAACTTATATTGCATATGCATTTGCAATTAGAATGCTGTTTTTTTTAAAAAAAAAAAAAATTCCCCTCTTTAAATGAAATGAAAAAAATTATCTTCTTCCTTCGATAACTAAGCACCTGATGGATCTGTAATTTAAGGGTGAGGTAAGAAACAACTAACTTCACCTAACATTTTAATCCTAGATCTCCCACTCAGGCTACTTTATGCACACCTGTGCTAGCGGTTTGGGCGTCAAAAAGTCATGAATGAAATGAAATTTAAGAGTAAAAAGTAACCAAAAAATATCATTTCCAATCAAGCATCTATATAGTGTATAGATATCTTAATTAACACGTTGTTCGCATGCATGCAATTATTATAACAATAAATTAAAGAATTTAAGACTTCTTGTAATTTACTTACAAGTAGTAACAAATGCAATTAGAAAATATGCAATGAAAATTTTGATTTAGTTCATCGTAACAAAATTGATCTTTTACAATGAATCTATTGCCAAATCGACTAGGTTTTTACCAAATGCACTCAAGTGTACTTATCCTTAATGCACCTGGATGTATTTGACTTATTTTTTATTTTTCAAAATTTTTTTATGTAATTGTTAATATAAATGTATTTAATATGTGTATCAAGTTTTACCATTTTTAGAGATTTTTATATATTTATTTTGAATTTTTTAAATGACATTTTCGTAATTCGAAAATTACGAAAATGCCACTAATTTTAAAAATTCAAAATAAATATGATAAAATATTCGAAAATGGTAAAAATTGATACACATGTTAAATATTCTTATATTAACAGTTGTAAATTACAAAAAGTTTTGAAAAAATAAAAAATAAGTTTTTACATCCCAATACACTGAGGCTAAGTACACCCAGGTGCATTATATTAGGCTCCAAAATGACTTGCCTCCACCACCTCATTGCTGACAGGAATCAGCAATACACAAGTGGCTAATATATTAGTAATAAATTGCTACGAATTTTATTTCCAAAAAATAAATATTGTTGTATTAGCTGCCTAACCACATTAATTCATTTAAGGATAGTACCTGATAAAACGACGAGGTCCTTGACTGATAGACCTTTCTGCTGAAAGGAAGCAGTAAGCCGAGTGATGTTGAATGTTGGAGCAGGTATGTCAGCTAAGGCTTCTACGGCCAATGAAACCCGACCATCTCTTCGTCCAGTCGGGACTTTGTACCTTGGTCCTTTGGCCTATATATACATGCATGTAGACAATTAATTAATAGTCAGAGCTAATAATTAGTAAAAATAGTTACGAAAAAATAGCTTTGCATGAAGGAAATCACTATAACAAAAACACTTCATCTTATAAAATTAATGCTGTAAATAAAAAATTACTACATATAACATTACAAATTGAAAACATTTGTTGCATATAACGTTCTATAAAGTTATTTTTTATTATAACTATTTTTTAAATAAAGTATTTGAATTGAACAACATAACAAAAATTTAGCATATGCAGTCACTCTTTTGCAGCCAAAATTTTGATTTGGCTACATTTGATTAGATGCATAAAAAAATTAAATTTCATTTGATCAAATGGAGCCAAGTCCAATATTAATTGCAGTTAATATTTTATTAATATTTGTAACATGCACATCATATAAAAAATGACCGTATTTACATAAATACCAGTACTGCTTCAAAAGAAATACTTATTTTTAGCTAAATAATTAATTATAACTAAAATATATCTAATGTAATGAAATATATATTATATGAA
Organism: Annona squamosa; assembly: GCA_035584095.1. Taxonomy (NCBI): domain Eukaryota; kingdom Viridiplantae; phylum Streptophyta; class Magnoliopsida; order Magnoliales; family Annonaceae; genus Annona; species Annona squamosa. The sequence continues at coordinate 32,652,398 of JAXCLR010000081.1, read as the reverse complement.
GATAAAAATTAGCTACATTAGTTAAATTTATTATATTACACTGTAACAAATACAGATGACGAGCTGCATACAAAATAATTTTGGAAGAACTAAAGAATTTGATTGTAATTGATATTTGGTCGCAAATACCTAACTACTTTTAAGCAGTAGCATTTTGTTAAACGTAATTATTTTTAAACTAAATGCAACAAAAAATAATGTTCAATGCGGGTGTTTATATTTGGCTCCAAATGATAACAAACTTCGGCTCAAAGTAAGGTAGACATTAGCTGCATGTCATAAGTATTTGTACGCGTTTGGCTGTAAATAATAACAAAGCTGCAAGTATGATAATGTCAAATGCAGCCAACGAATTTAATTTTAGTTGCAAAAAATGATGGCAAATAAGAAATTTTATTACAGTGTTAAAAATTACGGCAGGGAAGGAAAATTTTCCTATACGTAATTAAGTAAGTCGTCTTTCTACATTAGTATTTAATATTTATCGTTCTTAATTAAGAAGGAACAAGATTTTAAAAACGAAAAGAAAAAAAGACTTGGAAGTACTCACTGGTCGGTCTTCTGATGAACAATCACACAACATCCATAATCTGATGATAAATCATTTCATAAAACTCATTTTTGGTTGCTATTAACGCTATTAGCAATCGGAAGATCTTTATGGGTAAAGAAGTATATACAAACAAATAGTGGTGAAAATGTTGCATTAGTTATTGATAACTGTTAATTAGCTTACCATAGAGACTGCATCCCTGGCCACCAAAGCTAAAATGTCAGCACAAGAAACAACGCCTGGACATTCCTTTTCCACTGCAGCTTTGACAGCATCAATCACGTGAAGTCCCCGAAGTGATCGATTTGGTATTGCATCTTTCTCTGCTTGATTTGTTGCTGTAGAATTTAACAGCACCGAACCGTCGCACCCCTACACATATTCAATCAACATCTAGCTAATAAATCCAGCTGTCAATATAATAGATGAACCTATATAAAAGGATTCCGGATCATTAAAAGATCTTGAACATTTAGACTAAATAAATCATCCAATGCTAACGACAATGAACAATTTGAATTACCTTCGGAAAAGTATTATAATATACAAATAATTACATTAATGAATAACTACAATTCAATTTGATAGTTATAAAATGGTTGCAATTTCTCAAACACAAGCAGTTCAGACTTACCCTAACAAAACAATCATGGAAATGCAACCTGAGCAGGGGAGCAGCTAGAGAAGGAGCGCGTGACACAAAGTTGGCTGTTGTCTTCTCAACTATTTCCTCTACCTTGGGACATGTTTTCTTGTAGAAGTTATATTGCAATGCTTGAGCGTTGGCAGAGCCCATGATGAGGAAAAGAACAACTCCCACATTGAGCAGGACCTTGAAGAGACACCTTGAGGCCATCTGGAGCTTAATGATGATTAAATTTCTGAATTCTATACATTAGTCTGAAACCTTGGACATGCTTATATGCTTGAATCTTGAGCCGATCTTCGACTGTCAAACCATTCATGCATGCAGGTATGCAAGGCTGTCAGTAGGATAGCCCACATCAATTTTATAATGTTTTACTTTTGGGTTTATATATAATACATATAGCCGACAGATACAAAGCCAACCTGATAGATATCTCCTCACAATCATTAATTCCACCTGGCCACGGTGTAAGTAAGGTTGGGTTCAACCCTAACCCAAGTGCAAAACAAGAATGGGTTTTTTTTTTTTTTTTTTTTGTCCTTTTGTGTTCCATAGTACAGCTAGCCAGCCCCATACATTACGCAAAGATTCTGTAATGCACGGAAGAGGAGCCCTTCCCCAGTTACAACCCTTCAAAAATCAAAATCTTAACAAAACACGAATTTTATACAGTAGGAGGATCATCATTCCGAACACAATTGTGGTTACCCTGCAGCAAACCCCATTTAACTGGACTATGCGCACATTGGGTTTCAAATTTTCAAATTTAGGTTTTCAAAATATAGTTAAATTTGACCCAATTTAGAAAATATAATGGTATGAGTTACGGGTTTGTGCGGGCTCACAAAACTTAAATTTACCTCACCCTAACTCTAATTATACTTTAAAATCTTAGCGACAATTCTATTTGTAAAATCCTAGGGATAATTTTTAAGAATAACACATCTAAAAATTTCATATGAATATGGATGCGACAACTAACAAATCATATAATTGAAAATAATAACTCAACCTAATTAACTTTGTAAAATGATCTTCTCAAACTGGTCCAAACACCTATTCTTTTTTTTTGAATATTTTTTATAAATATGTTAATCTAATTATGTTTAATCTATACTTAAAGAAAATTTATCTTTTAAAATGTGATAAAAAAGAGAACTAACATATTTAAAGCCAAACAACGTAAATATGAATGTAAATGAAAATGATATGATTTACCATTACAAGGAAAATAGGTATGTGAAAGTTTCATTACAACTTACAGAAGATCATTTATATATACATTCAAGCAATAAATATATCTGCAAATTAAAGCTACTATATATGCATTGTGGCAAATAAACAGCTCATTATAATAAAATTTTACCTAGTCAACTAAAATTCCAGCAGCATTTGTTTCGTGTAAGTATTATATATGAGAGTTTTTTTTTTTTTATTAAATATGAGAGTTGATTCAATGCACCCGGCTGCAAAATCCATTTTTTATATTTTTAGTGAAATTTTTTCATGAAACTATTAATCTAAGTGTATTTAACATGTATATCAACTTTTACCAATTTTGGAGATTTTTAAATATTTTTTCAAGATGTTTTAAAAATCAGATACATTTTAGTAATTTTAAATTATTAAAAATATCACCGATTTTTAAAAATTCAAAAAATTAAAATCTTCAAAAATAGTAAAAATTGATACACATGTTAAAAATACCTAAATTAACATTTTTGTAAAAAGAGTTTAAAAAAAATAAAAAGGGAGTTTTGCAGGCGAGTGCATTGAAATTTCAATGCACCCTACCGCATTGCGTCAGTTGCCATTATATATACCTATGTAGCGACTTCTTGAGTGTTGCATATAAGGCTTGTACTCAACAAATAGTGGCTACTTATGATATTTTGCTGAACAAGAATTGTTGCATAAAATAAATATTTTTGTAGTATACCTATAATATAATTTCAATATGATAAATGTGAATTCAAACGTAGACATAAGTATAAGAAATATAGTTTGAGTTTGATCGATATAATACATTATATATTAAATACAAATAGAAAAATTAGATTTAGATCCAGGCGCATCATGTTTGGATTTGCTTAAACCGTAACGTAACCTAACCTAACCTAACGTAAACTTATTTGCAAATTAGGTTTTTCAAGCTCCGGCTTCCAAATATAGCATAATTATATTAATTGTACCAGTTCAGTGAGCTAGGTTCACGATCAATGTAATCGAAATTACACCACTAGCATTATCAAAAAATACAACACTAATTATAAGATCGATCAACCCGATTTAATTAATTCAATCCTTTGCATACTATAATAAATTAATAAATATATATCATACGTATATTTGATTTGCATCCTTTTACCTTATTCTATAATAAAAATGATCCGTTAGATGTGGATCTTTGGTAAACTTAACTAATGTTTAGATGTATTTTGAGTATGAATTTGTATTTGGATATGAATTAATTCTGTCTACGTTTAATAGTTTAGTTTGATATTACGTTTCTTAATATATAGTTTTCTTTCTTTTAATACCTGCACTTTATCTTTACATACAATCATACAAATACAAGTTTTTCCAATATTTTTTTCTCATTGGTGATTAGTAATTATACATGCATAAATGAGAGAGAATTTATATGTCAAAAAATTTTTGCACGTATGATCTATTAACCTAATTTATAATTGGATACTAACTCCATTTTTTATAACGTTTGCATAGAGAATTGGGTTGGGGGTTATAAGAATAGGACTAACATTATGACTAGGTTAAGCTTTTAAAGATAGAACTAGCACCCTATCCCAAGTCAAGACAGTCCAATTTAGCCTTAAATTAATTTCCACCTTAATTAAGCACGTCTTTAATCTTACTTAGAATTAATGATATATATGCACCTGGCTAGTTTGAGATGAGTGATGATCGAAATTCCATGTTTAATTAAATAAGTTTGTGGACAGCCCAGATTAATCATGGCAAATGTTTGACCCATACATATGAGGATTAGGAATAGTCTAGACAGTGTTCCGCCCATGATTACGGTGGAAATTGAATGGATAATCGTAAGTGCATGTGTTGAGGTAGACCAAAATTATGTTGCATGTTCTCTTCAACTGGAAAGATTGACTTGCTTATGGTGGAGGAAATATTAGGACATGCAGTAGCTGCATTTTTTTCAAAGCACGGAATAAGCCAGACGCGCTGTCGAATTTTAAAATGTTAATTTTGGCGTAATGGATGATAATTCGGTGCGTTGTTCATGCACGTCCCGAATATTATTAAGAAGGTTGCTAGTTCGTGATCGATGACATACTTTATCTTAACTAATTTGATGTCAACCTTACCATTTGGGCTTTTTCAAAATATACGGACTACATTTTTTCTTAATTACAAATACACCCATAATGTTTTCAAAAGCCCAAATATACCTATTACATTTGTATTTAATCCCAAAAATATTTATTCCATGAAAAACCATCACAAAAATTTTTGTAAATACCCAAAATACCCCTATTATAAAATAATAAACAGTAAAATGAAATAGAAAGGAATTGAAATTAAGATTCTTTGAATTTGGAACTCATACGCAATTAGGGTATTAGTGAATTATACCATTCAATTATTTTCCAATGTCTCCTAAATTTGAAGGTCATATTAGTAATTTTACATATTCACTAACAACTTTAACTCATGGAATGAGCGTTTTTTAGATTTAATGTAATGTTATGGATATATTTGGGATTCTGTAAACATTATGGGTATATTTGAAATTAAGATTAAACATAATTGGTATATTTTGGAAAAATAATTTTTTAAATTATTGGAGAATATTTAGCAATCTTGGCTCAACATAGAATGTTGGGTTACACGAACTTCATGCAAACTCGACCATCTCGAACCGATTGGACTAAATTGGCTCGATTTCTAAATCAACAAACTCATAAACTAAATGCTTGGACGCTGAAAGTAAGTTAAGGGGGTGTTTGAAAACAAGTAAAACTTTTGAATCTAAAACTACTCTATTTTAAAAGTATTTATTAACATTTTCTTTTACAAATTATCATATTTTTCAATCATTTCTATACAATTACAGATATAATTAACCTATCTATTTTAACTTTATTTTCTTTACTCCTCATCATTTTCTCTATCTTGTCACATCATTTTCTATCAATTCAACAACTTTTATACTAAAAAATTTTCGTTCAAAAATTTTATCACTTCTTAAATGCACCCTAAATTTGACCCACTGAATTCAATGATAGCAGAATTAGACATCAGTTTAGAAAACTAGTTTTACCACTTAAATTGCTAATTCAAACTGATTTGGATAGTATTGCTAAAATAATTTAATTTTATCAGATGTCTCGAAAGAGACAAAATGATACAATCATAATGTCACCAATTATTTGACAATATGCAAAAGGGTTTTTACATTGAACCTCCACAGTTTGGGCTTTTTTTGCAAGATGTGTCATGATTTTTGAAATTGTAAGCATATCCCTATGATTTTGCTGAAACTGGACGCATATCCCTTGTGACCTCAATTAACACAAATTGCAAATCAATATTCATGTTTTTGTTGATTCATATCCAATTTGAGAGATTTTAAGGCTACTAATAAATTTGAGTTATTTGTTAAACTAAAATTTTAAGTTTTAACACAGAAACTATGAAAGTTGCAAATTTAATTCAACTCCAGAATCAACTTGGGTCAAGTCGCAACCCGAGTAGACTCTATCAACGACTTCAAATGCATTTTTAGATGTAGAAAAAGTACAATGGGGGCATTTTACGACCCAAGTCACATCTTAAGTTGACTCGATATGCGACTTGGGTGAAGTTGATATCCAAAATTGACTTCACTTGTGGCTTGGAGTTCATTGGGCCCTTAAAGATTCATAGACTGCATATTGAAGTTTGGCATTGCACTCCCAAGTCGACTTTAGTATGCAAAATAGGTGAAATCAAACTTAAAGTTAACCTAGACCATGACCTAGAAAGACAAGCAAAAACTCAAAGAATGTTTTACGAGTATAAGATATAAAATAGCGTCCTATATTGATTTTACATGCGATTTAAGTCAAGTTCAATATGAAGTCGGCCAAGGATTGAGACATGGCTTGAAGAAGAAAATTTTAAAGTTCTAGAACCTCATAATATAATAAAGTTGAAGGTCAAGTCAAGTTCAAATATGACTTGGGTAAAGTCCCAAGTGCTAAGTTAACTCCGCATGGAACTTAGAGATTTAAGATGGAAGGAAAACTTACTAGAAGCAATACCCAAGTCGTAGGTCAAATCAGTTCTAGGTACGACTTGGATTGTAACAGTCATACATTTTTAAACATTAGTGCATTGAATGTGCATTACCTACGTGTGGAACCCTGACCGTATACGCGTTATTTTGACCGTATACGCGTCATTTCGACATTTGTAATTTTGTAATTATTTT
>JAXCLR010000081.1:32611082-32645641 GCA_035584095.1 Annona squamosa | reverse complement strand
TTTATGGAATAGTTTTTTATCATAACTGTGTTATGTGAAATATATTTCAAATTGGATGAATAATGGGAATTTTCCATGTATACCAATCAAAAAAAAATCCTGTCGTGTGATCAGGGCAACAATCCTGAGTCACGTTTACCAATCAAAACGATCCCGGAGTAAGGCTTTTAGGCACCTCGGTTCGGGGCACCACAGTGCCTTTGTTGGGCTCATTGACTTGACGGCCTTGGCCACTTCATCAAATTCGAGGGTTCTAATCAGTGAGTGCATCTGCTGGTCCGAAATTTTTGATGATATAGTAGCGTTCAACCAGTCACATCTAGTTGAAACAGAAGGCGAAAACAGAGAAGAGAAGTGAGCCACAGTCATTTCCATCAACTCATCTTGATCACTGACCCATTGCCCATTGTGATCCATTAAGCCCTCAATGGTGTTGACCCTTCTGCGATATGACGTCATATGGTGAAAGAACCTCGTGTTTCTGTCCCCCTCATGAAGCCAATGGGTCTTTGCTCTTTGCCTCCACAACTGTTCCTCATCTCCCAGAAGAAAATTTATTTGGGCCTTAGTGCGGTTAATAGCATCATCTCTATGGTCAGTGGGGTTCTGAGCCATAAGAGAAGCCAGCTCTCGTTGCTTTTGCTCAACAACTTTCCTTAGATTCCCCCGCTTCCGTCGGTTCTACTTAGAAAGTTCTGTACTGCATGAATGGATCATCCGATCTAGGGGAATCGGGCCGGAGAAACCAAGACGCTGCTGTGAGGTCCATGCATGATTGACGATCTGATGGGTCTCCTTATCTCTAGCCCAGAACAGTTCATAACGAAATTCCCTTAGGGGTTTGCTTCTGCATGTCAATGTGTTCAATACCAGCCATAGAGGACAATGATCCGAGTAGTTCACCGCTAGATGGAAGATTTTCGCATGAGAGAATAAAGGCAACCAGTTTAGCGTCGCCACTCCTCTGTCCAGTCTGGCGTCTACCCACTGAGAGCCCCTACGATTGTTACTCCACGTCATAATTGGTCCCACGAAACCAATATCCGCCAAATCACACCTATCTAAAGCATTACAGAATGAGTCCATTTGTTGTTGAGGACGATTTCTCTGGCTGAGATATTCATCTGGCCCCATAACCTCATTGAAGTCGCCCATTACTATCCACGGGGATTCCATCCTCTCACTTAATAATCTCAAAAGATGCCAAGTGTGGACCCTCAGATGCGATTCGGGATGACCATATAGACCTGTGAACCTCTACCCATTAATCATTGCATCAATGTGGTGATTTGAGTAGCTTTTAATTAAAACGGGAAAATCATTCTGCCATAGTAATGCAATCCCACCCCTTCTTTCCGTAGGGTCAACCGTAAGACAACAATCAAACTTGAGCTTGTGTCAAATTCCTTCCATTTTCTTTGTGGTCCTTTTCGTTTCAGAAAGAAATATCAAACTAGGATCTTTTTTCTTGACCAGGTCAAGGAGACAGCGAATTGCTCGTGGGTTCCCAAGCCCACGGCAATTCCATGCCAAGAGAGACATGTTACTCGAGGTGGGCCTGAGGGACCCCCTCAGACACCACCTCCTTATCGTCATGAGATTTATCCCCCTTTGGTCGTTTGGGATTGATGTTGAACTCCTGCTGCTCCCTGTCTGCCCTTCTTTTGAAGTTCCCCCCCTTGGAGATCTTACTTGGACTGCCTACCGGGACATGTTTTGCCCCTCCCGCCCTCCTTTTCCATCTACCCCTCCCTAGTTTATTGTCTGTCCTTCCCTCTTGAGATGGCTCAGTGATTCGATCTGCCTGAGATTCTGCCCCTCCCCTTCCCAACAATTCTGCACTAACTGTTGAAGGAGAAGCTTGTGGCATAACAGGAGCCATGCATATGGAAATTTCCTGCATAGAGGATTGGGAGATTGCCTCTTCCATCTCAGATTGGTGCTGTTGAGGGGAGATCCTTGCAATCTGCCACGGCTCTAGCAGGGTTGAAAGCCGTTGCTGGGACACAGTCCAACCAAACTGCTCGGGTTGATGAAGCCGTCGCATGTCTGTGCTTGTTTCTTGCTGCATTTTGTTATGGTTGACTGTGTGAACTCCTTGAGCACTGGATATTGGCAGCTCATGCCCAGGACGCCGTTGCCATTGATGACTGCCGGCACAATCCCGTTCGGGGCCCCAAGATTCCCGTCCAACCAAACATTCCTTGCCTGACCAACAGAGCATTGCAAATGGACGTGTGTGAGGTTATCCCCAGATTTCTGCTGCTGGCCTTGCATTATTTGCAAACCGCAATGGCTGAATTGAGGTTTCGCCGCCAGCTCATTTTGGGGATTGTTCTGGTGGTGGCGATCCCGCTGGAAGAGATGACACACCTGCTATTGAGACGACAACGCCTCCAAACACTGCTGCTGAGTTGTCTCGTGTACCCCCAAGCCTTCTCCTCTGGCCATCTGTTCTGCATCATCCATATTTGTCTCGCCCAAATATTTCCTTAGGGACACCCTGCTTCCGGATCCCAAGCCATCTCTCACTCGCAGCAGCCGAGTACCCACTCTCAAAGCACTCCCATACAACATGTCTGCTTCAACCACATTATCGGATCTATCTCCCAATTGTTGGCAGTCCTTAAACGCATGTCCCATAATTCCGCACTAGTAGCAGAATATCGGAAGCTTTTCGTATTGGAAAGGAATCCAAATTCTCCCCTGTTCCCCCACTTGTATAAACAAACCTCTTCGGATCGATTGCCTACAGTCAATCCACACTTTCAACTTCAGCTCCATGTCAGATGCTTCAATTGCTTCTACAGCTTCGTATGTCTCGCCAATTCGACGTCCCAGCTCGAGCTTATCTACTAGGTGAGGGATTCCCTGAATATGCACCCATATAGGCGTTTTAGCGAGCACCACATAGGCAAAGTCTATCTCCTCGTTCAGGTCCATGATCACCACCAGCTGTCTGTCATACTGCCACGACCTCCCTGCCAAGACCCTCTCCTTGTCTTCCTGTTTGGAGAAAATCACCTTGTACAGGTTCTCTCCCAAATCCATGAACTGAAAACTGCCGGTCGTCCACCATAGTCTCCGCATCATGGTTTTTAGAAGCTCCCTATTGTACTGCTTAGACGACCACACCGAGCATAGGCACGCCGCATCTGCTCCTGGAGATATCTTCTTTATCGCTGACCCAGAGATCGACATGGTTTGGAGCTCCTCCCGAAGAAGATCCTCCACACTCGTGTTCATTGCTGAGAGTTTCTAGTCAATGGCACTTCGTCGCCCAAACTCACTACACTTTAGCACTAGCACTTCCGCCGGAATCAATCCCCACTCCACCGCCAGAATCCCTACAGCTCTTCCAAAGAAACCGAGTTCCAGTTCAAGACCTCCACCCGGCGCCGAGCACGAATAAATCGCCTTTTCGGGCCACGCGGGGGAGGACTTCTTATTTTAGACATAAGATTAAGATTACCTCGTTGTTCATATTTGGCTACGAATACTAACGAAACCTTTTTTTCAAGACAAATAATAATAAAGAAACTTAGCTACAGGTAAAATAGATATTAGCTAATAGCTACAATGGGGTAAGAAATGCAGCTAAATTTAATTTTAGTTGCAAAACGGTGATCCCAAATAAGAAATTTTGTTAGAGTAATAAACATTATGACAGCCAAGGAAAGTTTTCCTTATTAGTAGGTTTATATAACCAACCCAACACTTTCACGAATCTTTTTGTTTATCTTTTCTCTACTAATAAATATTTTCTTCCATCAAAAAAAATATTTTCTGATTGCTAAAAACAGCCGATAAGGAAATGATATATAATCTATGAATGTATGAATATTGTGTGATTGCTTGTCTGAAAATCTATAAATATTTCCAAGTTATTCTTTTCTTTTTAATAAGAACCATAAAGAATTAACTAAGTACTAATGTGCTTATTAATTATGGACCAAAGAGACTGCATCCCTGGCCACAAAAGCTAAAATGTCAGCTCAAGAAACAACGCCTGGACATTCCTTTTCGACTGCAGCTTTGAATGCATCAATCACTTGAAATCCCCGAAGTGTTCGATTTGGTATTGCATCTTTCTCTGCTTGATTTGTTGCGGTGGAATTTAAAAGCACAGAACCGTCGCACCCCTACGCACATTCAATCAACGACTAGCTAATTAGGGGGTTTGGTTTGTATCCCTGATTATTAAAAGATCTTTAATATTTAAACTAAATAAATCATGCAATGATAATGACAATGAACAATTTGAATTCACTTGGCAAAAAAATTCTTATATATATGAAAAATAATGAATTAATGAATCGTAATACAGATAATTGCGTTAATGAATAAATACCATTCAGTTCGATATTTATAAATTGATTGCAATATCTCAATCACAAGCAGTTGAGACTCACCCTACCAAAACAATCAGGGAAATGCAACCTGAGCAGGGGAGCAGCAAGTGAAGGAGCCCGTGATACGAAGTCCGCCGTCGTCTTCTCAACTATTTCTTCTAACTCTGGACATGTTTTCTTGTAGAGGTTATTTTGCAATCCTCGAGCATTGGCAGAGCCCATGATGAGGAAAAGAACAACTCCTACATTGAGCAGGAACTTGACGAGACGCCTTGAGGCCATCTGGAGCCTAATGAGGATTAAATTTCTGGATTCTATATATTTGTCTGAAACCTTGAAAATTCTTATATACTTGAATCTTGAGCTGATCTTCAACTGTTAAAGGATTCATGCATGTATGCAAGAATGTTAGTAGGATAACCCACATCAATTTTACAATGTTTTACTTTTGGGTTTATATATAATGTATATAGCCGACAAGATACAAAGCCAACGTGATAGATCTGTCTTCACAACCGTTAATTCTACCTTGGCGTGTAAATAGAGTTAGGTTCAACCCCGACCTAACTTGAAAATAAGTGCGGTCGGGTTTCGAGTCTTGAATTTTAGAAAATATGGTTAAACTTGAAGCAATTTAGGAACTAGAATTGGTGTATGTTCCAGGTTTGTGTGGGCTTACAAAACTTAAGTTTGTCTCAACCCAGCTCTAATTTTATTTGTAAACTTAACAATAATTCTATTTCCAAAAGCTAAGCCCTAACCTAAATATATGTAAATTGGATATGAAAATTTTTCTATAATTAAGAGTAACAAGTTCAAAATTTCATCAAAAAAATGAGTAACAAGTTCAAATTTTCATACAAATATGTATGCAACAACTAACAAATCATACAAGCGAAGATAAAAACATTACCTAATTAACTTTAGTTATAATATATTTGTTAAAAAATTTACCTATTTTGTGTTATGTATATACAAAGCACGCCATACAACATAATTAAAACTCATGGGTAGAGGAGACACAACTCCTACACAAAAAATATAAAGACACAGCTCTACCTATAAATATGGAGACACAACTTAAAACTCATGGGTAGAAGAGACAACTCCCACACAAAAAATATAAAGAGACAGCTCTACCTATAAATATGGAGACACAACTTAAAACTCATGGGTAGAAGAGACACAACTCCCACGCAAAAAATATAAAGACACAGCTCTACCTATAAATATGGAGACACAACTTCAACATGTGGACAACTGAGATCGAACCTAAACCGGTGCATATGGAGACAATGCCCTATGCCAACTGCACTAAACAGCGCTGACAAAAATTAATTTTTAAAAATATCATAAAACAGAAACCAACATATGCAAAGCCAAATAATGCAAATATAAATGAAAACTAAATATATGATTTACCACTGCAAGAAAAATGGTTATGCAGAAGTTTCATTCCAATTTGCCAAAAATTATTTACACATACACGCAAAGCAAAAAATATATATGCTAAGTTATTTTATAAGCATTGTGGCAAATGAATAGCAAATTGTAACAAATTTTTACCTAGTCAAACAAAATTCTGTCTTAAAAAATAGAATAAAATAAAATTCCAATAGTAGTTGTTACATATGAGTATTATATGTACCTATGGAGTGACTTCTTGAGTGTTGTATATGATACTTGAGTGCAATACATGTTGGGTATTTATAACATTTCACTGAATAAGAATTATTGCACAAAATAAATGTTTTTATAATGTACCTATAATGATCTACTCTTCTATGAAATTAAAATCTCTTCTATGTAGCCTGCTTCATTTTTTATATCTCTGACGATTGATAAAATTCTATTTTATATATTATATTCAACATTATTTATATTATCATGGAAATATATCACTTTATATAAGCATCATCTATACATGTGTAAGATTAGTATGCTAAAATGGTTTAATACTGAATATTAATTTTTAAGTAGCATTTTTAACATCTAAACAATAAAAAATATCACTATTATGTGGATTAATGATCTTTAGATTATTATTACAATCTAATATATATGTGAACATTCTAATTATTTTCTTCGATTTGCATGTAAAGATATCTATTTTTAAACAAATGTAGCCCATGCACATGCTTGATTAGGATGAAAATTATTCTCGTAACTACACAAGTGAGGTTATATGCAATGAATGGATTAAATGTTGCATTAATAATCACTGTTTTAAAATTTAAGAGGGTTACATAGAATCATTTTTAGGTAACTTAGTTAAGTAGAAGGAGAGTCCACCTCCAATATAAATTCAAAATGACAAACATGCATCCAAACATAAACATAAGTAGGGGCATTAATGGTCGTAGTCAACCCGTCAATCCGCTCATCCAACTTGTTTATAAATGTGATTGGGTATGGATTTTTGAATAAATGAGTTATGATCTGCCAACTCGTTTAACCATTTATTAAATAAATGGATAAGAATTAAGATTTTATAACTCGTCAACCAGTTTAGTAACTTATTTAACTCATATAACCTATTCAACCTGTTTAATTCGTTTAACCCATTTAACTAATTTAACTTATTAAAGTTATATATATATATATATGTAAACCCCTTGGTTATTTTCCCTCTCCAAGTCTTTCTCAAGTCACCTAATTTTCATTTTTTTTCACTCTGCCCTAATTTCGTTTTCTGTTACTGCCCTATTTTCATTTCCCCTACACCGAAAACACTTTCTCGTCTCTTTCTGGGAGATTATCATCTACTAGAATTTAGGTTTTCAGATTATTTGCTATACAACCCGTTAACAATCTACCAACCTGTTTATTAAATGGGTTGTAAATGAGTTAGGGTTGAGATTTTTTAAATTAGTTAATAAACGGATTAGGGTTGAGATATTTTAAATGGGTTAGGATTAAGATTATGCTCCAACCCGTCCAATCCTATCCGTTAACACCCCTAAACATAAGCAATATAAAAATACATAAATACAAAGAAATATAGTTTAAGTTCTATGCATAAAATAGATTCTGTATTAAATATACATAAAAAATATTCAATAAAAAAATATATACATAAAAAATCAGATTTAGATATAGGTTCATCTCGTTTGGGTTCACTTAAACACTAATATAACCCAACTTTTCTGTGATGACGTCAGAGCGTCTACTGCCTTGTACCTCGCTTCCACAAGGCATCGGACCCTAAGCTTTAGGGACACATTTTCGGATGTGCCACGCCTATGCTAAGCCCGTGGTCGCATAACCTAATCTTTTTTGGTGATCTAAGTTAACCTAACCTAACAGTACTTATAAATCAGGTTTCTTAACTTTCGGCTTCCAAAAATAGCCTACACGCATTAATTGTATTAGTTCAGTGAGCTAGGTTCCAGATCAATATAATCGAAATTACACTAGTATTATAAAAAAAAGAAATTACACCGTTAATTATAGGGTAGATCAAGCCGATTTAACCCGACCCTTTGCATATTATAATAAATTAATAAAAATATATCATACGTATATTTGATATGCATTTTTTTACCTTATTCTACAATAAAAGATTCCGTTATATATGGAACTTTGGTAAACTTACGCTTAGATGTATTTTGAATATAAATTTGATTTGGGATATGAATTTCGTATAAGTTAAATATTTTAGTTCGACATTAGCTTTTCTGACATATTACCTTTCTTCTAATAGCCGCACATTATCTCTACATGCAATCATACAAATGCAGGTTTTTTCTATATTATTTCTCACTATTGGGAAGTAATCATGCATGCCCAAATGAAAAACAATTTATATGTCAAAAAGGTTTTGCACTCATGCTCTATTAACCTAATTTATAACTTGAAACCAACCCATTTTTATTTGTTTGCATAGGGTTGGTTTGGGGATTATGAAACTGTGGCTAAAATTACGACTAGGTTAGCTTTTTCCCAACGCAATTTTTTCCTTTAATTAATTTCAACCATAATTAAGCAAGTTTCTAATCTTATTTTAGAATTAATGATATATACATTCATGCATGCATCTAGCTCGTCTGAGAGGACTGATGGTAAAAATTCCATCTTTAATTAAATAAGTTTGTGGGCAGCCCAGATTAATTATGGCAAATGTCTGACACATACGTTTGAGGATTGGGAATAATCTAGACAGTGTAACGCCCGTGATTACAGTGGAAATTGAATAGATAATCGAACGTGCGTGTGGTGAGGTAGACCAAATTATGTTGCATGTTCTCTTCAACGGGAAGGATTGACTTGCCTACGGTGGAGGGAATATGAGGACATGCATTAGCTGCATTTTTTTCAAAGCACCTAACGAGCCAGACGCGCTGTGGAATTTTAAAATGTAATTTTTGGCATAACGGATGATTCAATTCGGTGCCCAGTCCATGCACGTCGTGAATATAATTAAAAGGTTGCCGGTTCATGATCGATGACATACTTTTTATTAACTAATTGGATGTCAACCTTATCATTAATTAATTACCAAAGAATTTTTAGTAGTCTTAGCTGGATATGCAAGAGTGGTAGTGTTAGACTACATGGTATAGATTAGGGGTGTTCATGGGGCCAACCCAACTCAACCCGATTCTAATTCATTTTCATCCCAACCCAACGCAATCTAATTTCTAAAAGCCTCTAACCCAACCCAACCCTAACCTAATTCATTCTAACCTAACTCAACCAACTCAACTGTACTATGAATACACTGTTCAACCTATTTCGACCTTATTACAAACAAAATAAAATTTTTTTCAAAAATTGCATACTGCACAAACAATTCCTAAATGGAAGTGCAACTTTCTATAGGTCGGTCCAAACATGCTTGACCCAACCTGAATCAGTTTGGGTTGGCAATTATACTAGAGAACAAATTCTTAATTCGAGGTGAAAGTATAATAGATGGCGATTATGAATCCCTTCATTTAATTCCTTAGCTATTTACCGTATTTAATCCAATACATTTGTCACTTTGAAATTTAAAGGCGCGCATGGGTTGGGCTTGCTTCCAGCCTAACCCAACCCATTTCCATCTCAGCCCAACCCAATTTCTAAAAGTCTATAACCCAACTCAATCCTAACTCAACTCAACCCACTATAGACACACTTTTCAACCTAAATTGCCATAAATTACAAATAAATTCAAAAAGTTTGAAAAAATATTACATGCGTTCATTTAATTAAAATTGTAGTTACAAATTAATTTAAAACAAATTCATAAATTATAATTTATTACTTTATCTAAATTTACTAATAATATTTTCAATCTATAAATATTGAAAAAAATTTTAATGATGTGCCAATTATTTTTATTTTCAACCAGTAGTTTCCTTTTTAACTATACAAAATCTCCATAAAAACTATACAAAATCAAAATATATCTTAAATTTCCAAAAATTTATAATTCAATAAAACAATTGTGCTATAAAAAAATAAAACACTTCAGTAACGAGAGCATAAATAACTCGGCAATAATTGTTAGCCTATTAAAAATAATTGGCAGGATTTCTTTACTATTAATTATACATATTTTCCAATCATGAGTGTGCAGGTGTACAAGGTTGTATGACCTGAGCCGCAAAACCGGGGCTCCATCATCCCCAAAGTTGCGTCGTTCACGGCTGCAATCAAAGATCTGCTACCTTTGTTCGTCTGCAACAGAATCCAAGTCATTTATTTAATTTCTTCAACCCAAGGTCGGTAGATCTCACGATGGCTGTGTGGCTGCAACTCGAGCTCATGAAAATCTGGCTCACCTCGACTCTAACCCTAATCCTATTTATAAAACATCAACCCTAACTCTAACCTTAATTCTATTTATGAAACTTAAACCCTAATCCTATTTTTGAAATTCAGTTTCGAGTTGAATTTCAAGTTGGAATTTATGTTAATGAATGTACATTTTATTTAAAAGTGATAAGTTTAGAATTGCATATGAATAAATAATAATAACAAATCATGTCAGTAAACATAATAATATATAATCGAACTACACATTTTTAAAAAATAATAACATAAAGAATACTTTTAGAAAAAAGTTAATATAAAAAAGGAGATGAAAAAGAAAATTAATGAGTGTAAAAGTAAATGATAGAAGTAAAAAATAAATATAAATGAAAATAATATACTTTATTTATAATAAAATGACAATATGCCAAACATGTATTCAAATATAGATATAATAACATAAAATATGAAGAATATAAATAAATATTGTTTAAATGGTAGGTATATCATTATTTTACAATAAATATAAAATAGAAAATCAGGCTCGGGCTCGGGTTCGCTTGAACCCTAACCCTATCATATTTACAAATCAGGTTACTTGGGTTCGGGCTACGAAAAATTAAGTTTCAACACCGTTCAAAATTAGGTTCGGGTTCAACCCAGCCTAAGTTGCACCCCTAGTCAGAGGTCTGGTAAACCGGTTTAAACGCATGCACTGCTGATTCAAACTGATTTGAACTATATTAATGAAATAATATAATTATAATATCATGAATTATTTCACAATTTTAAAAGAGATTCCTGCATTGAACCTACATAGTTTGAACATTTTTGTAAGATGTAATATGATTTCGATGAAATTGCAAGTATACCTCTGATTTTGCTGAAATTGGAGGCGTATCCCTTCCTTAGGGGCACATAGAGAAATTTTATTGAAAAATTATAAAAATGCCAAGTGAATAAAATTTTTTATTTGAAAGGTATTTTCTATTATAATATTGAAAATTTAATATTTATCATAGAATATTTCAAATTTAATTGACACAAATATCCTATTTGCTATGAGGACTTTTTAGTAAATGATTATTGTTTTTAAATTATTTTCTTGTAATTTTTATTTTATGAAAATATATTGAATTGATTAAATTTTATTATTTAAATATTTATTGTGTATTTATTATTTAATAATTTTTCGCAATAATTTTTATAATATTTGAAATAATTCTTTTATTTTTCATAAAGATACTTTGATTATTTCAATAAAATTTTTAACACCCATTAATAATTTGTCTCTAACGGAAGTGATAGTCCCCAATTTGAGTGAAATCATATAAATATACTTGCAATTTCATCCAAAGTTGTGATATGCCTGTAAAATTGCCCAAAGTATGCTTGTACAAGTGCAAAAACCCTATTTAAAAATTATGTAGATATCAAAATTTAATAACTTTAATAAGGGTATCATACATTTATACTATACGCATAATTCTAGAGCCCAAGTTAAATGTAAATAAAATTCATGAAAACAAAACTATGAGGATTAAAAAGTGTCGATCACAGTAGATCCCGTTGTACATGTTAGAGCTTCAAAACCAATTATTTATACTAATATGGGGATTCTGAAGGGATGTAGTATGGGGAGACATGCTGAAGAGATTTTAAAGATATTTTCCTATCTTTTACTTGATTTTGTAGATTTTTGGAACCAAAGTCAACAGTCTAGCACCTTTCACTTGCGTGAAAACGTTTATCGCTTTTTTTTTTGAAAATAGAAGAGACGAGGTCTAATTAAATTGGACATGCTTCTGGTTCCTAATTGTTAAATTGGTCCCACCAAATTTTAATAACCCTGGTTAAATTAATCTTCATTTAGCCGTGCATGAACTGGGCACGAGAGATTCAATGGTGGAAGAGAGCTTTTGGGAGGAAATAGAATGTACTTAAGGTAGTCATGGCTAAATAGATAAATATTTAAGAGGGATGAATTGAGTAAAAATAAGAATATTCTTCGATAAAACTTTAATTGTATTATAATATGTTGGAAAATCTTATTAATAAAAACTATAATCATCTCAGGATCCTTTGCACTAAATCACCAATAAAAATAAAATAGAAACGACCTGAATCCATATGAATGACATTGTTGTCGAATCTCGTGGTTCTTAGTCTTTTAAGTTTGTCAATAGGGTTTTCTAGAAAAGAAATCCAATGATGAGATTATAAACTCAATCAATGTAGATTGCAAATTAAAATTTGATTTTAATGGTTAACAATCAATTTGAAATATTAAAAACAATTGATACAATATTGGGTATGTGCATGTAAGTTAAATATTCAAATTTTTAAGTACAAATAACTGAAGTTGCATATTCAAGTTGACTTTAAAAGCAACTTACGAGTCACAACCCAAGCTGATTCTATAATTGACATCAAGTGCTTTTTCAAAGGAAAAAAATTACAAATGAGGGACACACTGTTGAAGTTTCACCCCAAGTCAACTGTAGGTGTGACTTGAATGAACTAGACTTTAGCATGTGACTTGGAGGATTCAAGGCTATATGAAACTCTCTGATTCCAAAAGGGCATTTTGAAGTTATATTCTAAGTCGACTCCAGATGTGACTTGGGTGAAGTTGACGTCAAAGTTAACCTAAGTCAGTTACTTGGAAGAACAAACAAACATACAAATTTTTTATCTCAATATGAAGAATGAAGTTACATCCCATGTCGACTTCAACTATGACTTGGGCGAAGTCCAACTTGAGATCAACACAAGGATGAGACTTGGAAGAAAGAAAGGAAGGTGAAATGAAAGCTAAGAAATTAAAGTCTCAAAACATTGTGAAGTTAAAGTCGAAGTCAACTTCACCCACGACTTGGGTGAAGTTCTATTACCAAGTCAACTCTATAGCAACTTCATAGCTTGGATGTGATAGAACTGAAGAAAATTCTTTGGAAGAAAATGGAGCACTGAAGTTGGTACCCAAGTCAACTTCGCCCGTGACTTGGGCAAAGTCACAAGCTAAGTTGTCCTTACTTGCAAGCCAAGTCAACCCTAGTTGCACTTTAGTCATAATGATCAAAAATATTTTGAATTTTGGTGCATTAAATTTGGTCACCTACCACTAAACATTTAAAATCCTTCAAGGTTATAAAAGACACATCAAGTAGAGTCAATGAGGTTAGCTATGACATTAATTGTTGCTCACCTTCTAAGTTTCAAGCATTTAAAGTCTCATTTATGAGTTCTTAAGTCAATCTCTCAAGCAAAAAACTTCAAGTTTCTAATATTTATCTCATTGATTTCAAAGCTTGCTTGTTGTGCTACAAAGATCTACACACTTAGTAATGTGTAGTTTGCTTTTATTTCAAATTCTTTGTTGTAATTGAGGCCGAGATCTTGAAATAAATAGTGTTTGGTTAAAGTGGCATCACCAACTACTTGTATGCCACTGTAAAACCCTTAAAACTATAATCTAGAAGAGAGTAGAAGTTTAAGTTGTATTTATTAAATGAAACTGAAATCCAAGATACAGAGAGTGTGTGCTTAGAACAGTGGAGTGCAGAGGTTGCTCGAATCATTATAAAACTTATGTCTTCTCTTGCATCCATTTCTCACTTTCTTGAGCTCTTGCATTGGCTTTTTAAGTTTCATTCAAGGGGACTTAATCACAAAGGGGTTAAGTTTAAAATAGAAAAGAAATTTTAAATTACCCAATTCACCCTACTCTTCTTGGGTAAAGCCACATGTTTGAGACCAACAAGTGGTATTAGAATAGACTTCAACTATTTTTGAAGAGATCCTACATTAAGGGCCTTGGAAAGCCCATCTTTGAATCTAAGTAGGTGATGAAGATTCTGTGAGCTCTAGCCAAATTATGGATTCCTAATATTACATCTATAAAGGAGGCTAAAGATCTCAACATGTTACAGCTGAAAATTTTAATTAGCTTATTGATGTTTCAAGAGTTAATAAAGAAGAAAAATGAAGAGAACAACAAAGGGAAAATGACTCTCACACTCAAAGCAAGTTACAAAAGCTTAGATGAGTCATCTTCAACCTCAACAGTAGATGATAAAGAACTTACGTTCCTTGCAAGAAATTTCAAAAAATTTACAAGAAAAAGGAAGAATGTATGCTCCTCAAAAGCCTATAATGACAACAACAAAAAGAAGAGAAGAAGAGAAACACCTAAATATTCAAAGTGTGGAGGACTGAGACACATGCAAGCCTAATGTTCCATAGTGGATGAGCACAAGCCAAGAAACAAAGGTGTAGAAAAACGAAATAAGCAGATCAAGAAGATTCTCTAAGCAAAGAGAAAAGGAATGTATGTGAATGAAGAACCATCCTCTTCAAGTAGCTCATCAAGTGATGATCAAGATACAACAAATTGTTCAAGGATATTTCAATATAGAAATTGAAATTGAACGTTATCTAAGGACTACACCACATATTTCTTTCTAATCCAAATAAAATTGAGTTGTTAATAATAACCTAAATGTCCATTTGGCCTCAACTTCAATTGATTTGTCATTGCCTCTATAGATAAATTTTTCAATATGATTTAGCTTTTGAAAACTCATATATCTCTACATAGACACCCTTACATGAATCGTAGCAGCACATCAATCTACAAAACATGCCTCGAAAGCCAAGATTGAACTAACCTCAGAACAAACCAAAATAAGAAGTATATCCTTCTTTGCACGCTAAGCATAATATTTTGGTGCAATCATTCTTCATGTGTCCCATAGTCTAACAAAAGTAATAGCCAAATTCCTTGTCTAATTTCCATTGTTGTTTATTTCGTGTTAGACTACTTAAAGTTTCTTTATCCTTATTCTTGTCCTTAAAATTACTTATCAAGTGAGTACTCCTAATTTCTTCTTACTTAAACTAATTCTCTTCTTGTACACAATAAGAAATGAGCTCATTAAGAGAATATTTATCTTTTGATAGTTATAATTAACTTTAAACTGATTAAATTGTGCTAAAAGATGAATCAAAACTAAATGCAGGAACAAATTTTGAGATAGTTCTAACCTTAATGCTTTTAGTTTTGAAGTAAGACAAGATAATTTTCATGATGTACTCCCCTATATTTTCTTTGTCCTTATACTTTATTGAAATTAGACTTGTACTTGTTTTAGCTTTATCATTTTTGGCAAAGAGCTTTTCAATTTTCTTAAAGAAATCTTGGCATTAGCTACCATTTCGAATGGAATGCCCCTGAAAGTTTTCAAAATTTTATGTTCTATGATTGTAAGACTTGTGCGATTACAATAATCTTGCTTCTTAAAATTTTTATTTTTTCTTATTAGATCTTTCAACCATAAGAGTAGTAAGTTGTGCAATCCTTAATGTAGGGTCTAAGTCTACAAAGTCAAGAATGATCATAACAATTTTTTTCACTACTCAAAGTTAATTGTAATCATCATCTAGGTAGGGTTGATATTGACAGATACAGCGAAAGCAGATAAATTAATTGAAAATTAAATAAAATAATGTGCTTACATTAGTTCCATATAAAACTCTAACAATCTAAATGATGGTAGGCCCATCATAAGATAACTAGTACCACATTAATACTTGAACAAAAAATTAACTTGCATGTAGTTAGTGCAATAATCAAATATTGATAATAAAATCGTATCCAATAATAAACATTTTCTTTGAATTGACTATTATTCGCACGAAATACCTAACAATTATCACCTTCCTTACCACAGGTGTATATGCAATTCGGTCAAATGTTAACTTTTCTTTGGGTTAGTCAATATAATCACATATATATAATTTTAGTGTAGTAATCAAATATTGACAATAAAATATTTTCAAATAATATGCCTTTCTTTGGATTGACTTATTTTTGTATCAAATACGGAATAATTGTCACTATGGGTGTGCATATTATTAGACCAAATATTATTCTTTATTTATGCCAATTAATATCTACATTAATTAAACATACACAACCATCTAAATATTTCAAAAACAAATTGACCTACACAAGGGAGACTCCTTTGGTAGCATATTATTTCAATCAATTCGTTTTAAAATATTAAACATCCATAAGAAATACTTGAACCATTATTTGAGCAATATAGTTCAAAAAATTTAAAATATTGAATTGTATTCTTAAATTTCAGATATTAATGACAATAAGTTAATATGCATATTAATAGAAGGCAACAAATTATAAATGCATAAAATCTTTACAAATACTTTTCTAAATTCAAATAAATTAACCATTTAATTTAATTGCATATATACAAAAAATCATATTCCTTGACTTCTTTAGATCAATTAGACCCTTCCATTTGATTAAGAATGTTTAAAAATAAACAAAATAACTATTGGATCGTCCAAATCAAACACCAGGATAAAAACATACATGAAGTTCTCTTAGGTCGACTCACAAACCACCATGTGTCCTACCAAAACTAGCTACTGCTAGCTCCCATGGGCTCATCGCTGATGATTTCTAGTATGGGCTAAGACTGAGCCCCTCCTTGGCCATACGGCTTAGGTCGCCATGAGTAGGAGCCTGCCAAGCTTGGGAGCAAGCTAAAGGCTAAGCTGCAAAGAGAGGTGGCTAAGGGCTTGTTTGCAAAAGTTTCATATACGATCCATATGTAAAATGTATTTGCTCAAGGGGTTTATGCACGCAATTTCCCAAAATCCTTCCCCAAATAAGGAAAAGATGAAACCCTACTTACCATTAGCTACCGTAGTTGTTCTATATCTCTCTTGTCGATGACACAAATAGTAGATTTGAGCCATTGAAAGACTCCACCCTGCCAACACTAATTCTAGCAATGGGTGAGACACATCGAAGTATAAAATTGAAAGTTCAGTTTCCTTTTACAGCTATGGCAACCACCACAATTGCTATAATGAAGTTGTCACTAACCTCATGACTAGAAACTATTGACCTCCCATTAGAAACAAAACTAGGCTTACCAAATGGGTTCCTAAACTAGAAAACCCAATATTGTCACCTTTGTGCGAACTCATCATCAACGTCCTAATCGGAAGATTAGAGCCATTAAAAACTTCATCTCACTATGCCGACATTAAAATTAATTTTACAAAAACAAGTCACAACTCTGGCGAGGCATTAGACATCATCTTCTATAGTGGTAGTGTCTTCCATGACAATGGTAGCAGTTAAAAGGCACATGGCTAACTAAATTCATGGTTTTCTTAATTCCAACAAAAGGAAAAAGTAAAAAGAGGGTTATAACGGCTAAGAATTAAATCCCACATTGAAAAAAAGAGAGTTTTTGGAGCTTTATACAGATTAAATATGGCATGACGTGTTTTAAAACCATGTGGTTGAGCTGTTAGGCCAGCGTGAACAACATTACAATGTAAGACCGAAAGCTCAAAAGGTAGATGGTCACTTTTCTAGGTCTGTGTATCACAAGTTGTTATAAACAAATGCTAAATCAAATACAATCTATGTTTTGATTATTAACAACTCAATTTGAGAGATTTAATGCACTAACATGTTTTTCAAGATGATTCAAGGCTTAAAAAAATTCAAATTTCAAAGCACGTCAGGCTAAGTCATAGACCAAGTTGACTTAGACATCGGCTTAGGTCAAGTCGATATCAAAGTTGACTCCTGTATTGACTTCATATTTCTCAACAACACTGAAATTGTGGACACATGAGGAAGGTCGCACGTGAAGTCGACTTCACATGCAACTTAGGTGAAGCCGCAACCGAAGTCGACTTCTTTAGCAACTTGGGGTATAATCAGGAGTCTGAAGCTGAATTTAAGAAAGTCAAGTCAACTCTGACATATGACTTAGGTGAAGTAGCATAGGAAGTAGACTTAGGTATGTGACTTAAGTGAACTTGTAAACCAAGTCGACCCTAGCATTCAACTTGGATACAAGAAGATAAATCATGAAGTCTCAAGCCTAAGGATGATATGTTTGACTCAAGAAAATCATTCTAACATGAATTAGGATCTAAGACACATGTTTATTCAAGAATGCTCAAATGGACATCACCAAGCTCAATAATCAAGAAGTTCAAAAACCCACATGCACAAATGAAGACTTATGAAGTTAAAACATGAAGAAACAAGAGCACCTATGCTAAAGGATGAAGTTGACATTGTGCCAAAGTTCCAATGAGCTAATCAGAGAATGAAGTTACAACCTAAGTCAACTTCACCTATGACTTGGGTCAAGTCTGAGATCAAGTCGACCTGAAAATGGAACTTGACTGAAGAGTTGAAGACCACAGCCGCAACCCAAGTTGACTCCAATCTGCGACTTGGGCAAAGTTGCACTTGAGGTCGACTCTGAATGAAACTTGGATCACAATAGTCAAAAAAAATCAAATGTTGGTCCATTAAATGCGCATCGCCTACCACCAAATATTCAAATTTACTCCTCTCCTATTTAATACATGTCAAATGGAACGGAGAGGGTTAGCTAGTGCATTAATTAAGTTTCACCTTCCAACTTTTTAGTATTCAAGTGCTCATTAAGGAGATCTATAAGAAAAACTTTTCTCTTTGATGGCAAGTGCTCAAGTGTTCATCAATTCATTCACTCTAAAAGTTCTTCTATGAGCTGAAAATCTTCTTACACGTCTGTAAAGTGTAGATCCTTATTTTTCATTCTTTCTATTCGTGATTCCACTTGGTTTGGTGTTGTTTGGTGTTTGAGGCCAAGGACAAGTGAAGACAAAGTAGTGTATGCTTGGAGTGTGACTCGCTGCCCACTTGTGCAAAAATTTGTAAAGGAGCCCTAGAGTTGAAATCTAGAAGAGAGCAAATACTCTAACTGTATTTCTATTGGAATAGTCGAACCCAAGGCACAGGGGTGATTTTTGGAGGAGTGGTGTGGGGAGGGTTGTCTCGAACCATTTAATCTCTTGTGTTTGTTTTGCTTGGTCTACTTGCTAATCTCATTCTCCATGTTTTTCATTCAAGAGGACTTAGTTCACAAAGGGGATTACAACTAATACACTAAGATATTTTTAAGAACCAAATTCATCCCTCTCCTCTTGGATTTTACCATAAATTCGGGACCAACACAAGTTGTATCTAAGTTAACCTCATCTAGTAGATGTGGTTTGGAGAGTTGGAGAGGTGAGGCAGTGAAAGCTAAGGCTGTAAGAAGAAGAATAGAGTTAAATTATGGTTCGAGAATGAACCGGGCTGCATCGAAAAGGGGTGGGAGTTCTTAGGGATTTATAAGTGTGTCTCAAGATAAATATCGTGTGGCACAATTTAAAATTATGCAACTAAGCTATTAAGCTAGAGTGAGAGCTAGAGCCCACAAGCGTAGAGATCACTTTTCTGGGTTTGTGCATTACAAGGGCAACTTAAAAATTTCATGCATATGATCTTGTGGATTTTTGATGCGAGAGATCCTGATAATAAAAACTGCGGATTTGATAATTTAAATTTTAATTTAAAATTTTTAAATATATTAGAATGGATTTTTGAAATCCTAATTCCATAAGCATGCCATTGTTTCAATATAATTCATCACAACAAGCAGAATCCAATGAACTCAAAACCACAATAGATTATTATAGGTTAATAGACTTTAATGCATCAAGATAGTGACAATGGGATGACAATGCAAGAGTGGAGAACAACCATGGAAAATTAACTTGTTTCTTAATTCGTAGGTATAAACATGGTCTAATGGAAAAGAATAGATGTAGAAAAGCAAAAACATGCTCACATAGTCCATATAATATTCAAATGACATAAATCAAATATCAAAATTCCAACATCCAAAAGAAAAAAAACAAAGGTGAGAAAGTATTTCTTAATAATTCAACATGAAGATGACATTAATATCACTTATTAGGAAACCTTATTATTTAAAATTTTAATCATCCCATGATCTTTTATGCTAAATCACCAAGTACACTAAAATAGAAGTGGAAGTGTACTTGAATCCTTATAAACTATTGTTGTTCTTGAATTTTGTAATTCCTAGTCTTCCAAATTTGTGCCTAGAGCTTTCTGACGAAGGAAGCTTTCTCTTTTCCGAGGATAAGATATTAGAAAAGAAACTCTCTGACATAAACCCAAAAAAACAACCATTTATCTAAACATAAATCTTTTTTATTTCTAATTTAGCTCATCATAAAAATATATATTAGAAATTAAACAATAGAGTTTTTAGCATAAAAGACTCCGACACTATTAGATGATTGGGGATGATAAACCTTATGAGATCACTTTAAATTGGGTCACTCCTACACTATTAGATGATTGGGGACAATAAACCTTATGAGATCACTTTAAATTGGGTCACTCTTTATTATAGAATATATATATATATATAATTATTATACATATGTGTCTCCAAAATCCAATACAACAATTCCACCACAATTCAGCAATTACAATTGATGCAACACACAATATAGAAACAATCATTAAGAGACAATTTTTATAGTGATTCGGCTAAACCGGATGTACTCTACTTCCTAAGTGGTTACTATGTTTAGACTCCACTATTTCATAATGAAAAACAATTACACCAATGCAAATTTATGTCTAAACTATCTTCTGGATTGATTCGGCTTCAGGTAAAATGAAGTAATCAACTAATTCTCACCCATTTTTTATTTACTTTCTCTTTATGTCTAACTCATACCAAGATAAGACAAATGAAAATAAGAAGAAAATACAACTAACAAGTTGCAATGAAGTTCTCAACAATAGCACAATATGTAAATCTTCAAGTTAGAAGCACTTCAATTAGAACTTTAATAAAATAGAATTTACTTGTCTAGCTTTAAGCAGATAGTCAAGTGAATGAATCAAGTTCAAGTCCTTTCTTTCGTGTTCTTCAATTAATATTTTTCTTTACTAGAAAGATTTTAAATATACTCAACCAATTATAAAGAGTCAACAACAACCCATACAAAATCAAGGAACAAATTCGAAAATCAACTCTTGACTTGGATAGCCTTGTTAACAAAATTGTTGAAGTTCAGCAATAAAACTGCTGATGTTTTTCATTAGCTTTAGCAATTTCAATAATTCTAGTCAGCTTTTTAGTTAAGTTCCAGAAACAAAATTTATCTATTTTTTATAGTTACTTGCAACATGATTATTTTAATATCAAGATTAAAACTTTAGTAAAATAATATAAAAATTTAATCAAATGCACGCACACATTCCTTAATTTGAACACCATACTTTAACAAAACTTAAAAATGATGCAAATGAACTATACTTACCAAATGATGCAAAACACACAAAGTTTTAGCTTTCATAAACACCTTACCATTTTCAAATTCAAACTTAAGCTAGAACTACTCAATGAATGCCACTTAGCACAATTAAAATATAAGTCACTAAATGTTGTTTTCTTAATGTTAACACCTCATCAGAATTCAAACCAATACATTTCTATACCTATTTCAAATGAAGTTACATATATGATTCAAAAATTTAGCAATTGTTGAATTCATTCTTAATATAAAACTTGGCTTTGACTTGCCACAATAGTTTTGGATCCACCTTACCTACCACATCACTAATTTCAAATACAAAACATGTCATATCATTTAATTGCTTCAAAATAGCATTTTAGTCATCCTACAATCAAATATATCAATTATATAATTTACCAAACCACCAAACCATCCAAATGATCATGTTGAAAATGAAATTATAGAAAGACTTATTTTTGTAATAATTTCATAAATTACAACAAGTACAAATATTTGTACTTGCAAAAGCATGCAAACTAAACTAAGTCAGTTATAACAAAAGTTATTAAAAGGAAACCAATCAATACCAAATGGTGGAAAAGATATAATCCAACTATTTTATCCAAGATCTTGTCAATACTTTTATTTTCTTGAAAGATTTCAAATCAACTATACAAACATTAGAATAAATCCATACCATTAGCAGCATGACAACCCACATAATGCCCTGTATATAATCCACAACTTGCATGAAAACAATAAGATCTTCATAGAATGTTATCTATTTAGATCTTCAGCGTACGTAAATCCAAATGATTTTCAAAATTTGTTAAGTGACCTTAGTCCATTAACCAAACTATAATTACAACCACGTGTTCCCATTCATCAAACACACCATACACCACCATCGCCATTAAGAATTGCATCATCATCATCAATGTAATAATCATCCATCATCAGTGTAATAATCATCCATCATCAAGTCATCATTAAAATCATATTAAAAATATCACAAACCTTAAATAAAATATGACAAATTTTTTCCCATTATATGTAAATGTTATTTATTATTGTAAATGGGCTTTGCTTTTTTACAAACCTCTCTTCTATGCAATACTTTTCATTTTCAATATCCTGATGCTTGATAAAAATCTATTCTATCGATTGTATTTAGCATAATCTATTATTTCTAAAATCCTTTCATGTGTTTGGTCTTACTATGCATGAGCCTTATTTATAAATATGTAGCATCAATATAATAAAATAGTTTAATGCCAAAATATTAATTTTGGAGTTGTGTTTTCAACATCTAAATCATTTAAAATATCATTATTATATAAATAAATAATCTTATAATGCATTGTTATATTCTACCATGTATGTAAAGGGATCTAAGCATTTTTTGTAATTATACATGAATATATATTTTTTAGCACATGTGGCCTATGCACATATTTAATATGGATGAAACTTGGTTCTTGAATTTAACAAATTTTTAAAATATAATGAATAGGTTAAATTTTTCATTAAATATTAGAATTTAAAATTAAAAGGGTATATATGAAAACCTAGTGATAAAGTAGCAGGACCCTATTGTAAAATTCGTGTGAAGCATGATATACACAAATAGTTAAGTTCACTATAATAAAATTCATTTTAAGAAATACCATTAGCAACAAATCAGCAGCAAAAAAAAAAAAAAAAAATTTACTTTTATTATAAGCAACAAAATCTTTGATATGTATCAACACCATTAGCAATGGTCCCCACGTTTGAATGTTAGCTTCCATGGACAAGGAAATGTGTCCTTGCTTCTAGTAAACCTTTGGCAGCTAAAGAGATTTAGGTTGCCAAACCACTTATGCCATGGAGTATTAGCAACTAAAACTACATGTTATCATTGAACGTATGCCATAAAGTATTGGTGACTAAATCTTTTATTTGCAACCAAAATTTAACTTTATACAACAAAAATTTCAATTGCAAAAATCAAATTCCTTATAGTGGTTGAAATACCAACCAAACTAAGAGGGTGTTTGTTTACATATTGAATTTTCCAATTTAAAATTTTTTATTTTCTGTAACTACATTACTTTTTAATTTTTTTTACTTTTTCCTATACAATTGTTCTCTTTTCAATCATTTATATGCAATTATTCAAACATCTAATGTATATATTTTAACCTTATTCTCCTCATTATTATATCTATTATATTACATCTTTTTCATTTTAAAAATTTTTACAAAAAAACTTTTGATCAGAAGTTCTATTACTTCTTTCAATAAATTTTTTTATCACTTTCCCAACACACTCTAAAGCTAAACTTTTTCACTTCTGCTTAAAATTTTAAGGACTTCTGCATTTACTCAGTGATTGGGCGCTTCCACGAAATATAACATGATATATCGAAATTGCCGTTCGACATTATGGTCTCTGCTTTTGCTGTTTCGCCGTTTTGTGCGTGCGTCTGTGATTTGAGTCTTAAAAGGCCTAAAAAGGAAGCAAGAAAAAATATTACTTTCGTGGGAGACACATGAGTATCACTGTGTTAGTAGAAGCGAAGGCCGGCAGTGGCGCAATGAAGTTTAAGTTGTTGTCGGCGTCATGGGCTTTAAATTTATTGAAAACAAGTTCATAAATGTGACCATTTTTGCAAAACACGAGACAAATATATACAGACACGGTATAAAAATGAAATTTAACAAAAAAAATGAGAGAAAATAAATGAAATTAAATAAACCTAAATGACACCCAAATCCTGCACAAACTTGAAATTAAATATATATTTTTATTAAACAAAAACTATGAGAAAAAATTTTGAAATATACAAAATTTAGTTTTTAAAACATTGAGCACGTGAAATAGATTAATTTTGTGTGGGTCAGATTTTAAAATATCCGTTGATAAATATTTTTACATTTTTATTTTTAATATTATAATAGCTATTTTAAAATAGAAAAAACATATTCATATGGGTGATCTTTCATAGCAATAAAATCTTTAACGCCTATTAACATGCTTTGTTGGAAAGTCATATGCCTCCTATTTCAGCAAAACCGCAGACCACATAAGTAGCCGGGGATGAAAACCCGAAAAAAGCCAACACGCTCTTAGTGCCGTTGGTACTACTATCTGCCAGTTTTGGGAGTTTTTTATCTCCCCTGTTGTATTGTGTATTAAGGAATGTATTAAGGAATATTTTACAATTGTCCCTCCCACATGTAGGAGTATTTTGAATGCGTCTCTCTAGAGTGCAAGAGTTATGAATGAGCTGCGTCTGCAATATCAGATGTCATGTGTATATAACACCAATAAAAAAAAACCCAAAAAAATGTTGGCAAGTCCCTATACAAACGTAAATTTTGTTGAGGATAATTTCCGCGTAATCGTTTTCTTAGCTATCATTCAATCATTAATCGGACCCTGACAAAATGGAGATCATGTGGGCGTTGCAAACACATGCATATTATATCAAGAGGGCATATTCAAAAGGGAGTTGACGACTGAAACCAATAAAGCAGCAAACCATTGTACGTGGTTTGGGTTTTATTTCGGAAGTCTACTAATGTTTTGTCTAATGATCAATAGATAATAAAACCACATGAGCCAACTTGCATGAACATGGCTTCACGAAATGCGCGTACACTGTTTTTTAACATTCTGACTCCAAAGCAATTTGTCCATTGGACAATTTATAGAAAGTTAATTAATCAAAGAAATCTTTATATGCTGTAGCAACAAAAACAACGCGCCTTAACTGTACATGTTGGCTGGGAATGGATCCGTTGACCTATATATAAAAGGTTTGACTGGGAATAGAGATACCCTAATTACAAGAAAAAGACAATATTACGGCTGGCACATGATATTTGAGAAGCAGACATACAACTGGCTAGTAGAAACTACCAAATGAAGTCAAGTCCATTTATACACCTCAAGAAGTATTTGGCAGCGTGACATTATTTGATTTTCATTGTTGACTTACATATTTTACTTATTTATTTTATGACCGACATTTCAATAGAAAATAAAATTTTAGTAACAATTTTTTCAAGAGTTCACTAAAACAGCTTTTTATTGTTGTTTTTTCATCAAATTAATTTGTGACAATAATTATTGTGTGAATTTGCATAAACTTTGAAGGAAATCAGGTTAATCTGTTCAATGTGATGAATATTTTTAAACTAAAAATTTTTAATGGTACTTTTATTTTTCAATTGTAAGATAAATTAATATTAATTTTCAATGCTATCTCTGTGAAAATTACAAAATTTAGAAGTATCAAACTAAAATCTTTTTAAACTAAAAGCATATTTGTTTTTCTGAAAATCTTTTTAATTTAAAACTTTTTATTGTCCACAATTATCTTATTTTTTTATTATTTTTTCACCTCTTCTTATATAAATTATCCTATTTGTTAATCATTTCTATTCAACTACTCATACAACTAACTTATTTATTTTACCTTTATTCTCTTTATGTTTCATTATTACTCTTAATCTATCATGTCATTTTCTCTCATTTTAAGAAATTTCACGCAAAAAAACTTTTCATTTAAAAGTTTTACCACTTTCCAAACACACCGTAAGTAACTTTTGAGGATCGAAAATGTTTGGTATCGGGCTTCTTTATGAATGAGCATTCTTCGACTGCAATAAAAAGAAAATATACAAATATATAAGAATTTAGGTCGAAAACAAAATCTGGAGAGATTATGTCTTACGAAAAGAACTGGGGATAAAGGGTGACGATTGTTGTTCAAAAGATGTACAACAAAGAGGCCTCAAGGGAGGCTAAAGCAGATTTTTTTAAAGAAAAAAGATGAGATGGCAGTATGAAGACAGATACAAGGGAAGAACTAAACTTGGGAGCTCCTTCACGACAGGAAAATAGATTTTTAGCAACGTAAAATTTTGCATTAACTTTCACTATAATGTCATAAAAGGTTTTTCTTAGCTTTTCTTTAAAATTGTCATTAAAAAGCATACTTTTAGTGACAATTTTAATTATTGAAAGATTATTTTTTTGCAAAACTCATTATGTTATTGTCTTTACAAGTTAGCTTTTAATGACAACAATTAATTATGTCGCTAAAAAAAAGTTTTTTATGACAAAAAAAAATATTAAACTTCGCAAAAAAGTTTCGTATAATGTAGGATCTCTTGTAATGGTTTTTTCATCTTCACAGCTGCTTTATATAGCCATTGTATACTCCTCTTGGAACCTTTGGTCGAGGCAGTCATCACTCGATCTTATGATTAGATCCGATCTTCTGCAGGCTCTTAATCGGTTTTGTCAATGATACCTTGTAGTTTTTGTCAAGAATTGAAGTATAAGTGATGGTTATTAACCTATCAGATGGCTTGCGAATGTAGATAAAAGCCAGTGTCGCTTTCATCGGGGCAAATGACAAGGTAGACGAGGTACACCCATTCGGTTCTGCTTATGCTATGGGCCAAGTAGTTCACTGTTATGTCATGGAACTGGAATTGGAAATGGGTGTCAAGATACGTCAAACAAGTGTCAAAATATGGGGGTCGTAGCAACGAAAGATGCATTAGGCCCCGGACTTAATATTTTGAAAATTAATTTTTTGTATTTTAAACTTTTTTGTTATCAATTATTTAATTATAGATAATTACATTTTATTGTAGATTATTTTTCGAGGATATCCGTTATGTAACGTATGATGTATTTCGTGATATAATTTCATAGCCGGATTTTTTACCATGCACCAGTTGCAACTTGTACGCCTGGGTTTTTTTTATCTGTTTTTATTTATTCAACCAAATGAA
Source organism: Annona squamosa (assembly GCA_035584095.1). NCBI lineage: Eukaryota > Viridiplantae > Streptophyta > Magnoliopsida > Magnoliales > Annonaceae > Annona > Annona squamosa. The sequence continues at coordinate 32,618,540 of JAXCLR010000081.1, read as the reverse complement.
GGAATGTGGAAGAAATACAGAAAAATAAGGCAATTCGGTGGGTCAAGATATCAAATCATATCAAAAATTCTTGTAAGAAAAAATAAAATCATATCAAAAGTTTTTTTTTTTTTTTTTTAATGAAGAATCATGTCAAAAGTAATGTAGGAAGAACTGAATATTTTTTACATTTCGCCAAACCGACCCTAAATGTGAAAAGTGAACTTAATTTATTGAAAATTTTTATAACGTATGATGTTACAAAAATATTATTTCAAGAGGCACATGCGCTTGCATTGGCTACAAACCATACAAAAATCTAATTAAAATGATTTTACGTCACGCAATTATTTATTAGGAGCAATACGACGGCTGAATTGGATCTATGTAAATATATTCAATATTATAAAAAAGAAAATATATTTAAAATGCAAAAACCCAAGAGATACAAATTGCAAACCATTTGCATTGGAGCGAAGGCCTTTATAGATCATATATTGAAAATAATACATATATGACGAACAGTATCTCTGGGACAAGGAGATAGGAAGGCTTGTTCCTAAAAATATTTTAACTATTTGAACCATTATGATGCGTGGATGCAAATGGAGTTGACACAAATGCAAATAGATGCAACAAGTTTGCATTAATTTTGGAGGTAAATATTTTAAATTTAGATTGACATGGATACAAACAATAACAAATAGAAAAGATAATTAAAATTTTTATAGTAGAAGATAATTAAAACTAGGTGGTAATACAACGTGAAATCTATGGTTGAAAACAATAAAAAGATATCACCATGAACTTGCCACCTTCTAACAGACGTGGATGATTGGACGAGACAACTAACCGTAAACATGCTTGCAGCCACCGCAACGAAGTCAACAGTTTTATGCTTTCACATACACGCATAGGTCTAAATTATATTATTGTATGGGTTGGGATCTTAACTGATGACAGCTTGCACGATTAATTAGATGGATACAAAGGACTTCAAGACTAGTATATAAGCATGTTCCCGGCCTTAGATGAATCACAGCTGGATTCGGAATACTAATCATCAATTCCGGTATATACCATATTAATTAGATAGCTAGTTTTAGCTCGGCATGGCTTCAAAGCTTCCTTTGAAGTTGCTGCTGATCAACGTGGGAGTTGTTCTTTTCTTCAGCATTGGCTCTGCCAGTGCTCAGGGATTAAAAGGTGATTTCTACAAGAAAACATGCCGGAATTTGGAGACAATAGTCAACAGCACAACAGCTCAGTTTGTGTCCGCAACCCCTGCCATTGCTGCTTCGCTGCTCAGGTTGCATTTCCACGATTGTTTTGTGAGGGTAAGTCCAGCTGCTAACTATGATTGATTCTGACTTTATAACTATGAAATTTAATTAGTGGTAGTGGATCATATTTGTTTATTGTATCTGGGTACAAAATTAACCATATATATCTGGGTACACATTTAATTGTGGGTGCACTAATTTTTTTAACATTTCCCAAGATGGTTTTAGCCACAATTAACCTTTCATTATTTTTTTCTTTTTTCTCCTAAAGGTCCATTTGGCATTTGGTAAATGTTTTATGCTTCTTTCTACACACCTTTTGATATGTTGTGATAACTTGGTTATCTGATTATTCTAGTTTTTTATTACTACTACATTCTAATCACATTTTCATACTTTTACATACAACTAACTTATGTATTTAATATTTATTATTTAACATTTAACCATTATCTCTACCATATTATATTATTTTCTTAAATTCTAAAAATTTTTCCTCTCAACTTCTCCCATTTTTCACCAATAACTAAAAGTTAATCCTAACTTCGATTGCTGACAGAGTCTGAATACAACCCCCAGTAACAAGCAAACATATAGATGGTGAACGAACTGCACACTTAAAATTAGGCTTCAAAGCTGCCCCGATCCTCATCTTGATATGTTTAGTGACATGAATGTAGCTGAATTAATCAGTTGGTTGTGATTGGATGAATTGGAATTTGTGCATGCAGGGTTGCGATGGCTCCGTGCTGTTAAACTCTACAGCAACAAGTCCAGCAGAGAAAGTTGCAATACCAAATCTATCGCTTCGAGGATTTGAAGTGATTGATGCTGTGAAGGCTGCAGTGGAAAATCAGTGTCCCAATGTTGTTTCCTGTGCTGACATTTTGGCCATGGTCGCGAGGGACGCAGTCTCCTTGGTAATTAATTCATCAAGGACCCCACACACACGTTCATTCATCTAAGTTTTATTCTTTATACATTTTCCATTCTAGCTTGAATTTATTTTTTTATAAGCTTGCCTATTCTGAAGGAGTTGAGATGCATTAAATGAGATGAAAATATAATAACGTGTGTTAGAAATGAGAAAATTGTATTAAAAATTGAAAAAAGTATTTTGGAATTGAATTAAGAATCTTAAATGTTATATTTTAGGCTGCTGCATGGATTCATGAATTGAGGTTGGATTTTCAATTAATGTGCGTAACATTTCACTAGCCAGATAGCTAATAATACATGGCGAATTAATGATGACATGCACGCATGCGTAGGTGGGCGGACCAAGTTGGAAAGTCCCAACTGGGCGTAGAGATGGTAATATTTCTTTAGACACTGAGGCTCTGGTCAACATACCACCTCCCTTCTTTAACATTACTCAACTTAAAGCCTCTTTTAAGCAGAAAGGTCTATCAGAGGCGGACTTGGTCGTATTATCAGGTAATATTTTAATCATAAACTATTAAACATTTATGCATTTATCATCAACATTTAGTTATGGTAAAAATATTATTAATTAATTCCACAAATATTGCCATTGATGATCTATTGATTAACTACTAGGTGCACACACCATTGGGGTGAGCCTTTGCTCATCATTCGAAAGCCGGCTCTACAATTTCACTGGCAAGGGTGACGCTGACCCATCATTAGATCCCACGTATGCAGCACAACTTCGGATTAAATGCCCACAGGGAGACACTACCAGTACTGTGGAAATGGACCCCGGAAGCTCTTTGGCATTCGACATTGGCTACTTCACTCAGGTTTCAGCCAATAAAGGCCTCTTTACGTCTGATGCTGCCCTCCTCAATGAGCAGAGAACAAAATCTTATATTGCAAGGCACCTGGCTAACAATCGGACCTCAGCCTTCTTTGAAGATTTTGGAAAGGCCATGGTTAAAATGGGAAAAATTGGTGTGCTAACAGGCACTACGGGCGAAATAAGGAAGACATGTGCCCTCATTAATAGCTAGTTTAACCAGTTAGGTTATCTAAGCTGCCATGTTAATTAACTCGTTAATTTCAAGCAATAAGCGATGAATGCAATATTAAAAAAAAATCGCATTCTATCATTTTTTTTCCCGATTTTATTGAATGTATTACATTTTTGTTTGCATATGTATGAATAAAGATCTTTCAATCATTTGAAGTTAATGCTTACTTTCGTTACAAACGATCACATGTAAGACTTCAATTGATATAATACTATATCTTCTTTTGTATATTATGATGGTAAGAGTGCAATTATGTATTTACGTCTATATATAGAGAGAGAGCCATTCTGGTGTAGCACAATTGCACCGGAATAGCGATCAATTTGCACAAAAATGAACCCCACACATATTATAATGCAATGAAATTTTATACAATCATTAATCTGTATATAAATTTTATAGCAAATGGTTTACATGTTAAAAAATACTTTAAATTATTATTTACATCAAATTATTTTATTACATTGAATTTTTATTATTTTCGGACGAGGTCCATACGAAAATTAGTATGGTAATAGAATATATGATTCTAAATACAATTGGTGAAGTAGATTATAATTTCATCATTATGTGAAGCCCATTTTGGTGCAACTGCACCGCTGTTATGGTGCAGTTGCACTGCACCTAAATATTTCTCGTATGTGTGAGTGTGTATGAGAATCTATCATGTAAAGACGAATTGTATCATAAATATGGCACAATACGCTACAAAATGGGCCCCACACTTATTAAAATGTAATAATATTTCAAATAATCATTTGTCTGTACAGAAATCATACTTTAGATGGTTTAGATATTGAAAATACTACTTTAAACTTGATCTTTATATTAAACTATTTTATTGCATTAATCTTGTACTATTTTAAGATGGGCCATTACGCAGGTCGGATTTAGATGAAAATTGCTATGCTAATAAATGAATAATTCTAAATAAAATGGTGAGATAAATTTCTTATTCATGTTCAAGTGGCCCCATAGTGCATGACTACATGATGCAGTCTCATGCACTATAATATTTTCCTATATGGAAGAACTTTTGCTATGCATTTACATAAACCATAAGCTATGGTGCATTTGGCTCAAAATGACCCATATGATCATAAAATATATATCTACTTCACTCATTATTTATAAAATTATTTTTATTAGCATATTGATTTTTATCCAAATTGAATATCTATGGGCCTCATCTAAAAATGATATAAAATTAATATAATGGAATATTTTGATATAAATATCAATTTTAAAGTTACTTTTTGAATATGTAAAATATCTACGATATAATTTATACATGGATAAATAATTGTATAAATTATATATTTCAATATATGTAGGACCCATTTTAAGCCAAATGCAGCATAACTTATTATGTATATAAATGCACTAGATCGTCTCTCTCTCTATAAGAAATGATCCAATAAACTAGTTGTACATTATAGCTAATTTATTTTCTTATTTTTTTAACATCCAATTGATGCAATTTAAAACTATTTATTTTGCCTATGCATCAAAAATCAAGTGAATTGAAAATTTTTATAATTAATAATCTTTATACCTCACACATTTACGCTTGTTGTAGAGTATACAAGTCTAAATAATATGATTTTTCATGCTATGTCAAATATAAATGGAGTAAAATATTATGGATGACTTGGATTTCAAACAAAATATCAAAAATTAAAAAGATAAAACAATATAATCAATTGTAATGTACACCTGGTTAAAATTTTCTTTTAAAGAAAATATGTGATCAATTTTATTGAAGAAGTAATATATATATATATATATGAGAAATGCTAATGTACAATCAGTTAAAATTTTTAATTTTTTCAACATTCAGTCTAGAATTGGGTTAAAATTATTTGTTTAACTTATAATCAAAAATCAAGTTAATTGAAAACTTTTATATAATAATCTTAAAAATATAGTTCTTTATAACCTTGTGCATTCACACTTATTGTGGTGTAAAATCTAGAAGTATTTAATTATAAATTTTAATATTGGGAGAATTATTTTAAATTTTTAAAAAATATCATCTCTCTCGCAAATGCATGAACTATTTAGTCACCCTAAAAAAGACAAGAAGTAGAAAAAAGTGAAAATAGAAAAGAAGGGAGAGAGAGAGAGAGAAGGGGAGAAAGAGATAATGTATTATGGCAGATTTTTTTATAGAACTTGAAGTTTTGTAGATTTAGGAATAAAGTAGGCAGAATTTTTAGGTGAGCAATTTCTTTTAAATTTTCTTCGTTATTCTTATTCATTGTATTTATTCTATATATCAAGATAATATGAAAAAAATTTAGTATAAACTTATGATGTTTGTATTTGACATTTTAAAACCTAACAGGACGGAGAAAAGAGAACTTTTTTGTACGAATGAGATATGATTATGGAATTTAGATAGATAATCTTAGAATAATATTTTACAATAAAATATAATAATTATTTTAGAAAATTTTAAAAAATGGAAGATGGGTGTTTCTAGATAGGTGTTTAGGATTTAGGAATGAGAAAATAAAGATATTCAGTTATAAAAATTAAAAGAAAGAATTTTAGAAAAACGTTTTAAAATAGTATTATTTTTTTGTGTAAATTGAAGTGAAGAATACATCAGAATCTTGTAGAACCCAGAGCAAGGATTTGCAAAATTCGCATGAATATAAGTAGGATCTTTCTATTTTATTTTGGTGCTTATGAATGTTTAATTACTATAGATATGAATTTTTTATGTTGATTTGGATATTTTATTTCAGATTTTTGTTAAATTTCCTTATTGGAGATATATGATTTTTATGGCTTTAGTTATTTGATTGAGTTGAGTAGTTTGAGAAATTATTTTGAGTTAATGATAACTTTATAATAATTTCAATTCAATTAAATCATTTGAATTAGATGGATATGTTTTAGATGAGCATATCAGCATGGGCATGATGTTTGAGTGCATTTTTGCATGTTGACCATGACATACATGATTATTCTTTGGGGAATAAGAACATCTATAATATGTTGTTGTATAGCAGTATAGGATATTTTGATAGTTGTAAGTCTAATAGGGTAACGTGTGACTTGGATGATGATGATGCTAAATAGTTACATTTATATGAGCATTTAGAACACGACTGCTTGCATTTAGAGCATTTATAAAACTTATTTTGTTATGGAGTTGATATATGGTTGATTACAATAGTAGATTAAAGGAGATTTGGTTGAGTTATTTTATTTAGCTTCTATATTTTTATATTATATACGAAAATAGACTGTATGATGTGAGTATATTTATATAGGGTGATCTCATTTAACTCCTCAGCCTTATGGTTTTAGGAAAATGCTGCTAAATATTTTAATGATACATGACGGCCGATGGCCGATGGTGTAGGTTAGCCTTCAGGGTGTTAGATGTTGATTATATATAAATCCAAATAATATGAGTTTTTATATCATGCATAGATGAATAGAACTAAGTCTGATGGATTCTTAAATATAAAATAAATAATGAAATTAGAAATAAAAATAAATTTTTTGTATATTATAATTGGTTGTCTTGAAGCCCATTAAAAAGGTTGTTATATATATATATATATACACACGGAGCTATTTAACAAGCCATAGCAATATGTTTGTAATACGTATAACCTAACATCGGTGACATGCATTTAATGTAATAATGTATTAATGAACCCCTTCATAGTTTTTTATGCTTGTTAAATAGATTTCGTACAATGATAAAGTCCTAAGGAGAGTGTCACTTGAGTTATTTCACTAAAATTATTATAAAAAAAACATGATTCCAGGTGAAACTAATTGTTATAGAAGCATACATAATAAATTTGGAATAAATAAACAACAATAAGATCACATATATAAGATGCCAACACTTACATAGAAGACCTTTCAATTTAGAAGAGAAAAACTATGGGAGAGATATAATAATTGACTATGATTAATTGGTTATGGACAAAAATGTTAACAAATTGGTTTGGATGGATTGAAGCTTAATCATAATTCTAACACATTCAAAATATCACAATCTTAATTCATTTATTAATCCATTTAAAAAACTTCAACCTTAATTCATTTATAACCTATTTAATAAACAAGTTGGCAGGTTATTAACGAATTATATGGTTGTGAAACCCCGACCGTATACGCGTCATTTCGATATTTGTAATTTTGTAATTATTTTATGAATAAATGAAAATTCA
>JAXCLR010000081.1:32577962-32605704 GCA_035584095.1 Annona squamosa | reverse complement strand
GAGTTTATCACTCACGTTTTGTTTTCCCAACCTTAGACAGGTTTAAGGCTCGAGGGAAGGAGCAAAGCTAAAAGGTAATTGATATGTTGAAGAATGGATGAATGTATTGCTTGTAATGAAATGGGATTGATTATGTATGGTGTGAATAGATAAGCGATTTTGTATAAAATTCTATATGAATTTTTATTCATGAACATATATATGTTGCTTATAATATAAAAGCAAAGATACTTGTATGTCAAAATTTATGATGATATAGATGAGCACACTATGAAGGATGACAAGTATGAGCTTATATGATGAAAGAAAAGAAGAAAAAAAATTTGACGAAATCAAATTAAGAACCCGCCCGTGTTTAGGGCAACAATCCTGAATCACATTTACCAATCGATAGATCCTAAGGTAAGGATGTGACGTCTCGGTTTGGGGCGCCACACTTCTCATGCATGCTTTATAATTATTTATTATCTCATTCTTATAGAGGTTAATCTTATAAAGGTACTTTGGTCATTACCTTCTTATATGGATTTTTTATCCATAAATTTCTTTAAAAATTTCATCTATATATTCTTTAAAATATAAATACTAATCTCATTTTTTTAACCCAATTTACATTTTTACTGTTCATGGTACTGTTGATGATCATTGTTCATGATCATTGTTCACGTTTACTGTTCATAGAACAGTGGGTTACTGTTCATGGGTTCCAAAAATTTATATTTTCTTCAAAAATAAAAAATTGCATGACATAGCTTATGTTTAGTATATCATGAGAAAATTCATGAATTTTGAATTTATCATTCTTAATTTGGCCAATTAAATCATTTTCTCTATAGACTAAAATTCATCATAATTTTACTTAGGCATAATTCTTAAATCCAAAAATTATGGGGTTAATATATCATCATTTCAGCATCATAACTATCATAAATATTCATCTCATATCATCATTTAGCAATATTAGAGCATTATTTTTACATTTCATACATGATTTTCCCGAATGCTCTATCTTCGGTTCAAAGTTTCGATGTTTTGGCATAATTCCACTTTGGCATTATAACTATACTTATTTTCTCATGCTTAGGAATTATCTAAACATGATTTTACCCTACTTAACATCCAAAAAAATTTTGGGTAGAATTCACTTACTCGGAGTGGAGATATCCCTCTTTTTTTCACACTTTCTCTTTCTAACTATCTCTTCTTTCTCTCAAAACCTAAAACGAATTTGGGAGTGGGGAGACGTGGATTTCTCAAGCTTGGGTTGATAACCTTGGACGTTCTCACCTTGCCCCTATTTATACTCTTCAATTTTTCATCAAATTACAATTTACCTCTCCTAGCTCAAGGTATCAAATTCTAATTTGTTCTTCAAATCCTATGCAACACTTCGACCTTTGTGCAGGCACCCTACAACTGCCTCATGCCCCTCTATAGCAGCCCTATTTAATGTTTTTTAATTAATTAAAATTAATTATTTTTAAACTAATTAATCTCAACCATTGGTTACATGATAAGATCAATTGTGGGCCATTGGATTTGGCTCAAAATCCCACACCCCTTGCAGGACCAGCCCCACTTTTAGACTTTGAGCACAATTGCATTTAATTAAAGTGAATTTTAATTAATGAAAAATTAAATAAAAAGTGGGCTACTTTTGACATTAAATCTTGGCCTTTAATTCATGATTTTCATCATATCTTAAACCATTCATCATGATCATCATAATATTTTGGTCATCCATAAAAATTTTCATCTTAATTCGACGTCCGGATTGCAAATTATGAATTTTTCTTCAATTTTTCACTAAAATCCAAAATTCTATTAAAATATTAAAAAGTATTGCTATTTTATCCTGTAGTGATTAAATCTCATTTTTGTCATTTTGTGATTAACTTAATCTACATTATTAACTCTTAATCACATTGGTTACTATTCACATGGTTTAATCCCACAATTGCATTTCTTTAACTTCTAATACACATGTTTTCATACTCATGAATGTATATTTTTCTAATATATTACCTAGGGTTTACAACCCTAGGATTTTATACACATGTCTCATATTGGGGTTTCACAACACACACTATTGTATTATTATTATCATAATTTATATTTTGAATGATAGTTTGATAAGAATGTAGATAATATGGTTGTTTGAATCAAATATTAACTGATTTAGCTTTGTTTACTTCAAGATACTGATGATTGATTGATTTGTGTAAATTCGAGTGATTTGGTGCAAAGTATATGTAATTCTTGAAAAATCAAAGCTCGAGGACTTACACCCACTTAATTGGATGACTTAGAAGGTTAAAAATGAGACAAAACAGTAATAAAAATGGTCTAGAATGTGTTAAAGAAGTTCCAACATGATTTAGGGTGTGTTGGGCAACAAAATTCCCATAGAACTTACTAGATTCTAATTGATTTAATCCAATGAGAATAGGTGGTTAAGGATATTACATTACATCTTACATGTCTCGAGAGAATATGCTTAATTAAATTAGGGTTCATTCTTCTTTAATACACAGTATTCGGATTCCATAAGCATACCATATATACATTGCAAAAGTCATATATGAAACCCTATATCTTAGATACTTTCATCCCTTGATTCTTAAATCTTCATTCAACATTCTCAAGATTTGTATTTAATTTTTTTTATTTTCTTCTCAGCTTATCTTCTCTTGATATTTATTGTAAAGTATTTAAAATCAACGTCTTAAACCTCGAATTCCCCATGGGATCAATCTTATTAAATACTGCATTCTATGACCTGTAACTTACTGAGGGACACGCGAATAAGTATTTTAGCATAGTTGCCAAGGATTTTGGTGTTGCTAAGGTCCTTGTGTTTAAGCACTTTTTCTTTCTTTCTCTCTCCATTCTTTCTTTTACTCTTCTCTTTTTATTTTCTTTTCTTTTTCTAAATGTACTCACGACGTTCCGTTCCATAATTAAATCTTTAATATTATATCCATCTATATACCCAAAGTTTTACTAGACAAGTGGCTGAGAAACTCTCTACTGCAAATCTTGAGATTGAGCAAACTTTTTAAAGAAGAGTTTGTGAATACCGTCAACAACTTACTTCTTAGAGCAAACTTTGAGCAAGAAAGAAACAATGGTAGATCAAAATAATCTTGACACACCACAATTAGACCATGCAGAAGACCAAGAGAAAACTATAGCATGCAACTATCCAAACCCTTGAGGATTTAGGTCCTACATTATTGAACCTAAAATCATGGCGAGGAAGTTTGAACTTAAGTCCTGCCTCATCCAAATGGTACAAAAAGATCAGTTTGCATAACTCCTTTATGAGAACCATAACATATTACAGTCGCGTAACATAATCAAAGTTTAAGGAATTCTAAGAGAAGTTATTCACCTTTAGCTTTTTCTATTTTCTCTATGTGACAGAGTGAGTAGTTCTTTTCTATCCAATGTAGCTCCTTTACCATGTGGGATGAGCTATGTATTGCCTTTTTAGGAAAATATTTTCCACCAACAAAAATTAAGAAGATCAAGGACAAAATCAATTAATTTGTCCCAAAAAGATGACGAGACCCCCTATGAAGTGTGAGAACGAAAGAAATACTTATAGTGTAAGTGCCCATGTCACTGCATTACGCGGGGTGACATTATTGAAAACTTCTTTAACAGGCTCAATTGGCCGATCCGAAGTACGGTCAATTTAGCCACTGGCAGCCGATTCATGCGATTAATAGACGAGGAAGTACTGGAACTCCTTAATGACTTGGCACTCTATGATTTCTGATATGCAGACATTTGATGACCTTTTCGATGAGGAGGTGTGTATGGGGTTGAAGCTCTTAACTCTTTCAATACCAAAATTGATCAACTGTCCCTGTAAGAAAGAAAATAAGAAACAACTGAATGAAGTGTGGTGCCAACATACAATGCCTCTTGTGAGATTTGTAGGACATCCCATTATACTATTGAGTGCAACTTCTATGTCTAGAAGACCACAGGCAAGCAGTTTAATGTAGGCGATAACTCTTACAATACTCACTCATATGGTAATTTCTATTCTAACACACACAATACTGAATAGCAAAACCATCCCACCTTCTCTTAGTTAAACCTGTCTAATAACCAAAACTTTGCTCAATCATATAAACTACTTGGTTTCCTAAGAAGACCACCAAATCTACTAACATATCAACCTTAACTAGATTTACCTACACCTTACTCAATGCTAACTATTTAAGCTTAAATGTTTACTCTTATACTGAAAGAAAAATGAAGAAGTAGTCTAACAACAACTTCAATCCCATGGAAAATAAATTGAGCAATTGCAAACTGACATAAAAATCCTCAAAGACTAAATTGCTTAATAAGCAAAATCATCTCCTCGAAGAAATCAAGTTCAATTCCCTAGTCAATCAAAAGTTAATCCAAAGGAACAAGATATGAAAATCACACTCCAGAGTAGTAGGTAATTTTTGCCAGCTCAAATTGAAGAAACAAAAGTTGACAATAAATCCGAGCAAGGATAGAAACGAGGTGAGGAATCGTAATCTAAACCAGTAATAGAAAAGCCTTATGTTCCACCTCTGCCATATTAGCTTCCTTTGCCCTTCCCTCAGAGATATATACAGGCTAAATTATAAAAGTAGTTCAAAAATTCATCTCAACCCTAAAGAAGCTACTATTAATGTTCCATTCATTGATATACCCTCTCAAATGCCGCTTTATGCTAAATTTCTGAAAGAGATTTTGCTTAACAAGCGCAAACTCGAGGAGCACTAGATTGTGGCACTTACTGAAGAATGCAGTACTATGGTGCAAAACAATGTCTCATGAAAGCTCAAGGACCTAGAAAGTTTTTCTATCCCTTGTTTTCATGGTGATATGCATGTAGATAAGGCTTTATGCGAGCTAGGAACAATTATAAGTCTAAAGCCCTTATTTGTGTCATTAAAACTCGTAGACTGCTCCGTCAAATATCCTATTAGCACTAAATATCCAGTGAAAGTCAAAAAAATTTTCATTTTTATGGGTTTCATTGTGCTTGATATGGAGGAGGATCATTAAATCCCAATCATTCCGTGAAGGCCTGATGAGCTGCATATATATATAATTAAAATGCTCATTTTAATGCAAGCATATGTGCCAATAAAGTAGTAAAAAGTTAGTAGAGTATCATTCACACGAGAATTGTATTAAGTAGACTAATACCTTAAAATTCCATTGTCTAAAGTAAATTGATAAAATTGAATAGAATTTGTATTCGAAGAACTAATTCTAACTAAACTATGAAAAGTATTAAATGATTAAAGGTTAGATGGCTACTAGAGAGAGTTCCTTGGGAAAGATAAGATAGATGATATATGAATTCATTGACTCATAGGTATGTTAAACTAGTTCCTTTTTAAGTTCGTTGTGCAATTATTATTAATTCAGGTTCACTTGTATTTATATATATCTTCTAACACATGAAAACCTAATCATCTTTTAGTTAATTGCTACGTTCCCTTGCACCTGAGTAAAACAAGATTAATAGCCACATAACCTAATCAAGATTGCACAGACTTAATAGGTATATTCCTATCTAAATTGACATCTAACACACCAAGAGCTAGAAAACTTGTGTCTTATATATAGATCTCATCTCAAATTCACTTTTCCAAGTATAGATTTAGATATTAAATCAATGTATAAGGTTGCAAGGCTTGTAAATACATTAAACATGATATATAAGGGTAATCCCATGCAACAAAAGTCAAAACATAACTATATTATTATTTCAAGCATAAGGAAACTAAATAGCATGGTCTATGATGTCAAATCCTATATATCTCACACCACAAGGAGATTTAGCCCATAATCATGATTTCAACATCCATAAAAATCAAGTTTACAATCATCCCAAGCAAGAAGAACAACAAAATGAGAAGAAAAAGAAGAAGAAGAGAGGAAATTCAATGGATTTGTAATGAACAGATAGCTTATCTTGATCTTCTTTACTTGCTTTGAAGCTCTTGGTTTTCTCCTCCTTTCTTAGCAACCATGACCCTTTGATGATCTATTTTTAAAACACTAAAAGAATATTTATACCCTCACTCATCTAGCACGAAATAAGAGTGAAAATTGCACATGTGTGGGGTGGTGTCGAAGTGCTAACTCTCTGGAGCTATCTGGAAACTACTTGTTTCTAGAATTTTCTACTATGGAGGTGCCTGATGCCGGGGCGCCAGATTTTTTAGAGTTGGAGCACCGATTTTTCAACTTAAATTCTTCACTTTGTTTGTGTCAAACTTCCTCCTTCATTTCATCCTCCTTTTGCCTTGGATTTACATGGGAAGTATATTCCTTTTCCTACAATAAATAGTAAAACTAAGTAAATGTATTCCTAAATGATCTAATGAATTTGTTCACAACCTAAAAAGACATGAATGATGTCAAATTAGCTCAAAATACATGAAATCTACACGTAAGGCATGAAATGCAGAAATGATGAAAACTAATGCAAAACCAATGCAGATTCACGTGATTCTTTTGAACTAACATTCCAAATGAACATAAAATGAGTCTTGATAGCTCTACTTTTATAGAGTTATCACACTCCCAAACTTAAATGTTGTTAGTCCTTGAGTAACACACAAAAACATAAATACAACTGCTACATGTCAAAATCATGCCTGCATCTAATCCTTAGTCATGCAATGATATCTCTCTACTTAGCGATGTAAAAGATAACAATAAATTGAAATAACTCATGGAAAACTTGTTAAAATCAAACCAAGTTATGCATTTTCATTCAAAAATCAAGCTACATGCAAATGTGATTGATAAAGAGTTAAAAGTTATAGTTCAACTTTTCTAACCGTTCTCCTAATAACGAGGACTTCCTAGGATAGGTTTAGTGTAGATGAACAAGCGCAAAGTAAATCAATCATCTCAAGAAGACATAGCATCCGTCCATCTAGTCTACTTAGCCTAGACTTAATGAAATTGTGCATTAGTCCTCTCAAACTTATTACTTTACTCTTCTCACCATATTTTAGGATATTTGAAGAGTTTTCTCTCTATTTTTTCTTTTTTGAAAATTTTCTTTTTTTGGCTTCCCTCATCATATTTTAGGATATTTAGAGAGGATTTTTTTGAAGTGTTATTACGATGGCTTTCCTTTGCCTTCTTACACGAACCTTGATATTTGTAAATGCCAAGTCGCAGTTACTCAACTCGGATTAGCTGCCCCCTTCTTTATTTATGCAAAATTTTACTAGGGGTAATAAATATAAGCCAATATGCTATTTAACGCTAAGTCTCAAGTAAAAAGACAAGTTATACGATTAATCATTGAGACAATATATTTATTTTGAAACAAAGGGTTGAAAAGAAGAAAATAGGCTCAAACTGGGGAACAAAGATGCAAAAATATATAGAATTCAAGCACAACCAGATATAAGTGCTCATATTACACAAAAATTTTCCTTAAGCATTTTAATTGAACATGTGAGCATGAATATGAACTATAAAATTCAACTATTTAATCAATTATGTCATTCACATGTCACTTGAATTTTTGAAAAATTTACACACATTAGAGCTCAATTAATGCATAATCATGGCTTAAAATTTTTCAAATTTTCATGAATTTGATTTTAATTTAAAGTTTTCTTAAACATTACAAGTATTCATTAAGATAGATTGCAACTAATCGATTATTACAGGCAAGATTTGAAATGTAGTGCAATCTAAAACATATGTAATATTGCTATCCAAATGCAATGCATGACTTGAAGCAAAACAGAACAAAGCCCTCCCAAACTTGAGAAATGTGTTGCCCTCAATTCATAAAAATTAAGAACAAAAAATGTAGATACCAATGATATGCAAAAGAAAATGACAAGTAAATAAGAAGGAAAAAACAAGTGACTCCTCTATTCATCGGATGGAAGGAATGCTCATTGTCTTCATCGTTCTCTTTCTCTTTTTCTTTCTTTACTTGCCAAAAACTCGCATCGGGCTGGCTTTGCAATAATAAATATATAATGATAGATGAAACATCCGACATCGAATGAATTGCTAGAGAGGATAGTATATAACAAGATGGCTTGATCGAAAGCGATGTCGCAGGTGGGAAGAAGAAAGCAATTAAGCAACGCAAATTCAAAGGAGCTCTACAAGCTCAAATGCCAATGATTTTACACCATAGAAGCTCTTCTCAGGCAATCTAGCTTAAGTTTCAAGCTACATCATTGATACCACAGGTGCAGTTTACAAACTCCTCTTCTACAACCTTAAACTCTTAGCCACAAGAAAATAATAAAGCAACTCAAATAAAAAAGTTGCCCAATAGCAGTACATCTATACATGCCCGCAAATACATGCAAAATATAAACCACCCACTTGCACGCCTTTTACTCAAATTAATTAAATGGGCAATTTACTAAAAATAGTAAAAAAAAACTATGTAGAACTTCATCAACGCCGAAACATGTAAAAAAAAATTTGGCATTAAAAATGAGCTCAACGAGGCTTGGCCCAATTACCACATTGATGGTATCAAAAAATTCTTTTCGTTGATATGTTGTGGCTCCTATAAGTTCAACCAGATTAAAGTTTATGACCTATTGAAATTAGCACGAAAAAATATTGAAATCTGCCTATAGCTGCAAGGGGTTGGCGTCAGACATCTGTAGCTTGGCACCGTGGTGCTGAATTTTTTATGCTTTAGCTAGAATTGATGTGGAGGCGCCAACTTCCTGACTCTAAATTAGTCCAAATTACTCCTTTGCAAATTTGTGGTGTCAAGGCTTCAAAATTTGAGGCTAGAGCCCCACATTGGCTGTCTTAAAAACTCCTTGAATGATAACGAGAAGCTTGCAAACTTTGGTTCCATTATTTAACAACTTGAAATTGGATTGAAACTCCAAATTGAACATGAAAGGCCCGTTCTTCATTGCCTTGAGCTTATGCTTCTTTGAATGACCATGATAACTTGAAATCTTACATTTTCATCCATCTAAACTGCAACTTGATAGTGTTTCATTGAATCGAGCATGTTGATCTTGCTTTTGACAAATTGAAGTGTAGATGACCTATGAATCCCTCCATGATTGAAACCTACAATTATGCTCCCATGAATAACCATTTCATCACACCAACACTCCAAATTGAAGGAAAAAGCACTGGCTTGAGTATGTTATCTTGGAATTGAAAACTTGGAAAGTATGTGACTTTGATAACTCTTTAGCTGGTGAAAATTTGCAAATAGGATTGATATCTAGCTATTGAATCATCAAATCCAATTACAAACCATTTAACACATATAAGCTTCAACATGCAATATTCTTAAGCCCCAACTTTCAAAACTTCAAATATAGGTCTATAGTTGCTCTTTTTTTCCAAAAAGAGAGAAAAGATGATTACTTTATGAAATTAGCTTACTAAATAATGTTGAGTTGCACTTTCCAAGATGAAAACATATGTATTTATAGAGAATTGACCAAGTAAGGAATCAAACTCTCTTTTGCATGCCAACTTTGAAAAATGGTGCTCTTTCTTTGGTTCCCTTACATTAAGAGAAAAATGATCGATCCTTAAACCATGCCTTGGACCAAAAATCAAAAAGTGTAATAGATTCTCTCCTATTCAGCGATAAGTTTAGAATCCTCAGTCTGACATCCCAAAAGTGAATCATCCAATACCCGCTCGATTGAATTTCCTTCCATGCGAGTTATGCATTGAAAGTTTAGCTCTCTTCTTATCCTCCTCAAATGGATCAATTAGCCTCTCCTTTTGAATTTCAAAAAGGTTAAAGAAGAGTTCTTCAAGGTCTTGATTTGATGATGGCTTCAATGCGCTACTTTCCAAGACTATGCATTGATCGATCTAATTATGTTGCACTTGGACCTCGAGAAGACAAGATAGAGGTGTGGAAATGTGATAATTTTCAGATTTCTCTATTGCATCCACCTCTATTTCTTCATCGGTATCTTCTTCCACTTTCTTGCTTTCCATTGGCTTAGCCAACTGTTCAAGCACAAATTGAGGTGCAGGCTGCTCCATCACATTGACTAATATATCTCCATAAATGCAAGAAGCGACTTCACTACCTTACTCCTTAGAATCTTCCTTTGAATTTTCTTCAATATAACTAGAACCCCTCTTGATGCCTTTTTTTTTATTATTGCAATAGCCAATTGCTCTACTTGTTTCTGCATGTTGTCATTAAACTCTATTTGGCTTTGCATGAATTGTAGGAACATGTCCTCCAAAGATGACTTATTTTTGGGTGATGATGGTTCCCCTACTTGTTATGCTTAAAATCCTATTGACATAATATTTTCTTGTGGTAGGTCCCCAAGGTTGTCCCATGCAACATTGAATGATCAAGATAACCCAGGGATGGTGAGTAATACATGCATTGGATTGACAAATGTCCCTCGCCTCCACACAAATCATAGTAAGTTGAACAATAATTGTCTAGGCCTAGCATTTGATTGTCAATACCTGCAAATTGAGCTAGAGGTGGCTATGTATTGTTGAACTCATGGATACCCAACGTGTTGGGTGATAATTTTCATATTTTATACACTATTTTCACATTTTAAAAATATTTAAAATTGTATTGGTAGAGATTTTATATATTTAAAATCATATTGTCTATGATCTGGGAAGAGTCTTGTAAATTTCTAAGAGAGTTAATAGCTAGATATTTATTTTTGAAAATGCATGGGCATAAACAACCAGTGGAGCACCAAATTCTGGTGCTCCATCATCTTCTTCTCTTTCGTCTCCTAAAGAATGACTGAACCCATCTCTAGCAGCCATCCCAGATCCGGTGTCCACATGCTGCAATCGATATATTTGAGCCGTTCAAATTGATAGTCATGGACGACCCTTCAATCTAGCAACACTATCTTTTCCAACCGCGTTGCTTCCATGGATATTTTCTTCTCCTAGCTGGTCCGTTCTGCACTTGCAGATCCGATAGCAAGAAACATTCTCCAGCAGATCCAACTCGCTCAAATCATCAGCAGTGAAAATCCATAAAATCCTGTTGCAATTCCATCACTAGATTCAAGGAAGAAAGTATCAATCCGAGCAAGATCTGCATGTTGTCGAACCCAGCACCTTCCTCTTCTCATTTTCTCCGTTGATGCCCAAAACGTTGGCTAAAAGAAAATTATCGAAGACCGACGAAGTCTCTGCATAGGCAGCCACAAATCTAGCCACAAACTCATCTGCAACAGCCATGATAGCCAGATGCAGGTATAGACTTTCAAGATGAATGATTTGGTTAACGGTCCAACTCTATCCGAAGACCGAACTACCATTGAACCGGCACTGTCCAAACTAGTAATTGCTTGTTCACTTCAGTCAGGATTCTAACACTGTCCAGCTTATGTGCAATCCATGCCTGGGAGTGTTTGGTATTGGTGATGATACGATGGCATACGAATTCAAAATGATGCAACTTCATTTGGGCCATTCGATAGGTGCGCAAAACAGATCTGGGTTGTCCAGAAGTAAGAAGGGTGCATACAAATCTACATTGCGCAAGCAATCCGATTGCGTTTCTTTTGAACTTCACCTTTATAAAAGGACATGCAACAGGTGGTGGTGGATGAAATTGTTCAATCCAATTTTCACTCCAAAAATTCAGCTTCCGAAGCTCACGGGCGTGGAGAAACTTTGGGGATAGGAGTTCTTCTTCGTGCAAGCCATTCTGATTTGTTTTCTTTTGTTAAATTTTAGATTTTTATTTTTTTTCTTTTAGTTGAATTTTATTGTACTTTAATTCTTAGTTGTAATTTTGTTTTGGACAAATTAGTTTAATAAAATTTTCTTTTCCAAACAATTCGAATTTTATTGTCTCTCTGTATACTTGACCCGTCTCACAAATATTCTATGCTATAAGTAGTTCTTAGTATTAATATGATTCGATATAATTTGAGATTGGTGATCATGGGTTCCTAATGACACTCCAGTAGTTGTATACCAGTTTTTGGCACTGTTGCTAAGGACTTAAATTAAAGTTTGAATTATTATTTTCTTCTTCTTTCTCTTTTAGCATATTTTATTTAAATTCTTATTGATATTTTATCTCTTTTTTCTGCTTGGCCTATTCTCCTCTATTCATTTATTTTTTAAAAAAATTTCCTTCATCTTTTACTCCCTCTAGCACTAGTGCAAGCATGGTAAAAGATCTCTTAATTTGCATTTAGCTGAACCACAAACCTTGAGATTAAAGACTTATCTGTCAAGCAAAAAGAGCACCAAAAGCACTCATGGATGGAAACCCAAATCCCACTCCTAAAAAAAATGAAGGAATACTTCATGCCCACTAAATATAACCCTTCATTGTGCATTCAATTACCAGAGACCAAGGCCTCCCACTATGAAATCAAGTCTAGTACTATCCAAATACTCTCATCCTTCTATGGCAAAACCAATGAAGATCCATACAATCACATCAATGAATTTTTAGAAATTTGTTAAACCGTGAAAATTCAACATCTTATCAATGATGCTCTACAAGTGAAATTATTTTCCTTTTCATTGAAAGACAATGCTAAACATTGGTTAGGTACTTTGGGACACTCTATCGAACTATTGGTTCCGAGTTTATGGCAAAGCCTAAGAGGGAAAGGGTAAATTGGGTTTTTTAAAAATTCTTTTGCAGTAGTAGAAACTCAACCCCTTGATACTTTTGTCCCCTTGAATAAAAACGTGAAACTTAAAGCGATAAACAATAAAACGTAAGAAGTTATAGTGATTCGGGACAACATTCCCTACTCCACTCTTCCAAGAACACTCCCCAGTGTCTTGGGTTCCACTAAAACAAGTTTACAATACAGCAATTTCCTTTCTCTCTTCTAGATTTTAGTTCTAGGTGACGAGTTTCACTCTAATCACATGCTACTTTGCCTTCACTTGATCTTAATTTTCAATATTGAACCAAGTAGAAAACAAATGATCATATAATAAACAAGAATTCTAAACTTTACAGATGTGTAGTCAAATTCAAGCACAGAGAAGAACTTGTAGAAGCAGTTGAAAATGAAACAGTTCAGCTTTCAGCACTTGTATGCAGTCTTCTTTGTGAAAAGCTTCTTGTAGATCACTTGAATGCTAAAGGAAGAGGAAGGTGAACTCAATCAATGCTCATTCAACAACCTTCCTCATTCACTTGAAGTTCCTTAAATAGAGGGAAGTAAATTTGAATGTTTAGTGGTAGGTAGCGCACATTTAATGAGTCAATGTTCGAATTTTTTCAACCGTTGCGAGCTAAGCCACACTTGGAGTCGACCTGGGATGCGACTTCATCCAAGTCACAGAGTGGAGTCGACTTCGGGTACGACTTCATGAAAGTCGCAAACTGGAGTCGACCACGGATGCGACTTCGGCCTTCAGCTTTCAACTCAAGTTTCATATTCAAGTCGACCTAGTCTTAGACTTGACCTAAGTTGTAGGTGGAGTCGACTTCAGATGCGACTTCACCAACCATATGTCTTCTGGGAATTTTAAACTTTGTTTGTAATCTATTTGTGTGCTTGGCCTTTCCTTCTTCTCTTTTCAAATGATTGGATCTTCATTTTGGGATTTTAGTCCTTGACATTTATCACGATACTTGGGTTTGTATAATATTCCTTGGTTTCTTAATAAAATCCCTTTTCATTTACTTTCATTCAAAATTATCATTGCCTCTTGAATTTAGTTTTCACATCCTAATAATAGATTTTAGAAGCATCTAAATGATAATCTTTACTTAAGTCGCAGGTTTGAGTTGACTTGAGGTGCAACTTCACCCAAGTTGCATATTGGGATCGACTTGAGCTGCGACTTCACCCAAGTCACATAATGGAGTCGACTTGTTATGCGACTTAACTCTGTCATTCTCAAATCTTGTGACCAAGGTTTACCCAAGTTGCAGTTAGAGTCGACTTGGTATTGCGACTTTACTTAAGTCGTAAATGGTGTCGACTTCGGTTACGACTTCGTCTATCTGTGAGTCCCAATTTCAGGGCTGTCAATTTTTGGGCCTTTGAAGTCAATACTGGAGTCGACTTGGGTATCGACTTGACCTAGGTCGATGCCAAAGTCGACTTAGCATGCGATTTGGCCTGCTATCCTTTTGACCTTTGATTATTTGAACCTTTGCATCACTTAGTGACCACGTTAGTACTTAAATGATTCTTGAATTGAGTTATTAATCATGAAAATATGGATTGGGCTTAATTTGCCTCAAGTTTCAACAACAACATGGGAAGCGATGCAATAGGAATTTTTAAAGAAGTTATACCCCATTGGCCAGACCAATACAATCCTAAAGACGATTACAAACGTCTCACAAACTCAGGAAAGAAAATTCATGAAGAGTGGAGAGAAGGAAAGAATTGCTGAGAAATTGCTCGCGTCATGAATTATCTAAATGGCAGATTGTTTAGGCTTTTTATGAAGGCTTGATAGATCAATATTAACACATGGTGGACGTAGATTATGAAGGTGAATTTTTGAGCAAAAGCGAGGACGAGAATTTTGAACTATTTGAGAAGCTCAGTGAGGTCTGTTCCTGTGTGCTAGCCTTTCTCACCTTTTTAATGAATGCCCCATTGCAATCCAATTTTTAGAACAAGTTCAAGCTACACAAGGGTTGCCCAACACAATTAATAACCCATACTCAAACACATATAACCCTGGTTGGTAGACCATCTTAACTTCTCTTGATAAAACCAAGAAACTCAACCTCAAATAGTCAATACATCAACTCCGCTAGCTCCTAAACCACCCATGCTAAGTTACCTCCCAAGGCAACATTTGCAACCAAACCATCAGGAAATTGCTTATCTTCCTCAAGTTCACAAACCTGACCCAATCTTGAAAAGACTAACCCATTGACGTTCTAAAAACTCATAAAGGGGCCATAGGTTGGTCAGTGGCCAATCTCAAGGGAGTTAGTCCATCTTTATGGATGCATCACATTTATTTAGAAGACAACGCTAAACCAAGCTAGACATGAAGAGGCGTCTTAATCCTAACATGAAGGAAGTCATCAAGTAGCTTGATGCAGGTATTATCTAACCAATCTCTAACAGTAAGTGTGTTAGCCTAACCCAAGTGGTGCCCAAGAAATTCAGACCACACTAGTCCATAATGACCAAGGCGAAGCCATACCAACAAGCTTAACTGCAGGATGGAAAGTATGTATCTACTATCGAAAGCTAAATGTAATGACTAAGAAGGATCATTTTCCACTCTCGTTCATTGATCAAGTCTTAGTGAAGCTAGTAGGTCAAAAATACTTTTGCTTTTTGGACAGCTACGCAGGGTACAATCGAATTGCCATCTACCCTTAAAACCAAGAGAAGGCCACGTTCGCATGTTTGTATGGCACATTTGCTTTTTGAAGGATTGTAATGCACAGGCAACAGCTACCTTTCAATGATGCCTATTGGCGATCTTCTCTGACATGATGGACAAGTTCCTTAAGGTATTCATGATGACTTTTCACTCTTTGGAGAGTCTTTTGAAAGTTGCCTTGAAAATTCGAAGAAAGTGCTAATTAGATACTAAGCAACAAATCTGGTGCTGAGTTAAGAGAAAAGTCATTTCATGGTTCATGAAGGCATCACTGTCGGTTACATCATCTCAAAATAAGAGATAGAGGTAGACAATGCCAAAGTTGATTTGACTATTAATCTTCCTCCTCCAACCTTTGTCAAGCAAGTCTACTCTTTTCTTGGGCACAAGGGATTTTTATCAGTGATTTATCAATGATTTTTTTCGAATCTCTCGCCCACTGACTACCCTCTTTGTTAAAGATGTGCCTTTTCATATGGATGATGCCTGACTCACATTCGAGACTTTGAAAGAAGCATTAACTAAAGCATCAATCCTTCATACTCCCAATTGATCTTTTCCATTTAAGATGATGTGTGGTGCTTCAAACTCTGTTGGTGCTGTCATAGGACAAAAGGTGAACAAACAACCAGTAGTGATTTACTATGCCAGTTGCATGCTTCATGACTCCCAAATGAACTATACCACTGTAGAAAAAAAGTGCTTGTTGTTGTCCTTGCCTTAGAGAAATTTCATTCTTATCTCTTGGGAGTGAAAGTCATCATCTACTTGGATAACTTAGCTCTTAAGTATTTGTTGTCTAAAAAGGAGGCAAAGCCAACGCTTATAAGATGGATCCTGGTAATGCAAGAATTTGATCTTGAAATTTGAGATAAGAAAGGTTCAAGAAATGTCATCGCGAATCATCTATCCTATATTATCATCCCAGAAAGTTCCCCTATGCATGATTATTTCCCAGATGAGCACCTTTTAGCCTTTTCTAGCGCACCACCATGGTACGCACGCATTGTCAATTATAAAGTGCTGGACAAATTCCAAGTGGGGTGGACCAAGAATAAAAGAGATAGATTTTTCTCTCTAACCAAGCGGATTATGGTTCTACATAGATTGAAGCTATGGCGACCCAAACAAACAATCATAAGGTTGTCATCAAATTTGTACAAAATAATATTTCTCTAGATTTGGGTTTCTATGAGCTATTATCAGTGATGGAGGTATACATTTTACTAATAATCAATTCAAGACTTTGCCAAGGAAGCATGACATCACACACAAGGTAGCCACACCTTATCATCTTCAAACTAGTGGGTAAGTAGAAGTTTCTAATGGGGAAAAGAAAAATATTTTACAAACGACAGTGAGACCTGATCGCAAAGATTGGACCAAAAAGCTAGATGATGTATTATGGGCTTATAGGCTTATAGAACAACATAGGTGTATGGAAAAGCATGTCATCTCCCAGTTAGGATAGAACATAAAGCACATTAGGCAATAAAGAAATTTAATTTCAAACTTGGTGTTTTTGGGGCACACAGAAAATTACAAATGAACGAGTTGGAGGCACTAAGAAACAAGGCATATGAAAATTCCAAAATTTATAAGGCAAGGATGAAGGTTTTTCATGACAAGTACATCTCACAACATTTTTTTGAGCATAATTAGAAAGTTCGGTTATTCAACTCGAAGTTGCATTTGTTTCATAGAAAATTACGACTAAGGTGGGATGGGCCTTTCATTATGAATGAAGCCTTTTCCCATGATGCTATGCGGATTCGTGACCCACATATTTGAAATGAAATGGATAGCAGCTCAAACCATATATTGAAGTGATCTTTGAAGGTAAGATCATTGATAAAGTTCGATTAGTGGATCTAAAGTGATGAAAACTCCCATTATGTCTGGCTGAAGACTATAAACTTAGCGCTTATTAGGAAGCAACTCAATACTCTTCGCACCCACATTTTAGGTTTTTTTATTCCTTTCTTTCATAATTATTTCTCTTGAAAAAAGAAAAAATTGAAAATTGAAAAAAAAGAGAAAAAATATAAAAATAAAAATAGAAGTAAAAAAAAGAAGAGCCAAAAAAAAATACTAATTACATTACTAAGGAACTAGCAATATTCAAGTTGGGAGTGTGATAATTTTTATATTTTATATACTATTTTCACATTTTAAAAATATTTAAAATTGCATTGATAAAGATTTTATACATTTAAAATCAAATTTTTTATGTTCTGGGAAGGGTCTAATAAATTTTTGAGAGAGTTAATGGCTAGAAATTTATTTTTGAGAACGCATGTGCATCAAAAAAATGAACCAGTGGAGCACCAAAATCTGGTGCATTTTGGTGCTCCATCATCTTCTTCTCTTTCGGTCTCCTCAAGAAGGGACGAACCCATCTCTAGCAGCCATCCTAGATCCAGTGTCCGCAAGCAGCATTTAGCATATCCGAGCTGTTCAAATCAATATTTCTGGAAAACCCTTTAGTCTAGCAATACCATCTTTTCCAACGACGCTACTACCATGGAGATTTTCTTCTCCTAGCTGCCCCGTTTGGCACTTGCAGATCTGGTAGCAAGAAACATTCTCTAGCAGATCCAAGCCGTTCAAATCATCAGCAATGAAAAGCCTTAAAATCCAATTGCAGTTCCATCACTAAATTCAAGCAAGAAAGCATTAATCTGAGCAAAATCTGCATGTTGCCGAACCCTGCACCTTCCTCTTCTCGTTTTCTCCGTTGATGCCCAAACCATTGGCTAAAAGAAACTAATCGAAGACTGGCTGAAGTCGTTGCATGGGTAGCCATAAATCTAACCACAAACTCATCTGCAACAGCCACGATAGCTAGATGCAGGTATAAACTTTCAAGAAGAAAGATTTGGTTAACGGTCCAGCATAGTGGCAGACCTGGTTCTCTCTTTGTGCAACTCCATTTGAAGACCGAACTACCATTGAGTCAGCACTGTCCAAACTAGTAATTGCTCATTCGCTTCGGTCAAGATTCTAACACCATCCAACTTATGCGCAATCCATGCTTGGGAGTGTTCGGCATTGGTGCTGATAGGATGGCATACGAATTCAACATGACGCAGCTTCATCCGGGCCATTCAAAGGTGCGCAATGCCTGTCAGGAGCGTTTGCGTGTGCCGGTGCTCGGTTCTAATTCTGTTCCGGGAATTCGGCCAAAAATGGGTTGTGGCAGCAGGAGTCTCTCAGTTGGTTGTTGGAAGTTGTATCTTCATAATTCTTTGGTGGAGCTGTGTCTCCAGATTTTCTTTGAGGGAGTTATATATATCTCCAGATTGGTAAGAATGTCTCATATCTACAGTATAATATGTGTTAAGATATATGTAAATATATACCATAAAAAAAGGTGCGCAAAGCAGATCTGAGGCGTTCAAAGTAGAAGGGCAAGTACAAATCTACGTTGCGTGTGTTTCTTTTGAACTTCACCTTTATTAAAGGATGGCCAACAGGTGGTCGAGGATGAAATTGTTCAATCCAATTTTCAATCCCCAACTTCAGCTTTCAAGCTCACGGTCCGCAGGAACTTCAGGGAGAGGAGTTCTTCTTCGTGTAAATCATCCAGATTTTTTTTCTTTTGCTTTATTAAACTTTAGATTTTTATTTTTTTTAGCTGAATTTTATTTACAATTAATTTTATTGCACTTTAATTCTTAGTTGTAATTTTGTTTTAAAAAAATTAGTTTAATAAAAATTTTCTTTTCTAAATAATTCAAACTTCCATTACCTCTTTGTGGATTCAACTCGTCTCACTATTATTTTATGCTATAATTAGTTGTTAGTATTGAAGTGATTCGATATAATTTGAGAATGATGATCATGGGTTCCTAACAACACTCTCATAGTTGTGCACCACTTAGTGTTAAAAATTCTGCATTTAGCCAATGGTAAGCATTTGAACCCATTGAAAATTACATTAAAGAAGACCCTGAAATAGAAATATATTAAAAGCAAAGACTATATGTAATATATACACAAATTCAAAAAAGATAAATGAAATTATCAGGTCATATCTTTAAAGCACAATCCCCGGTAACGACGTCAAAAACTTGATGAGCTGTGTATGTGTCTATTAAAATGCTCATTTTAACATAAGCATACGTGTCGATCAAGTAATAAAGAGTGAGTAGAGTATTACTATCATGAGGATTGTGTTAAACAAACTAGCGCCTTAAAATTCCATTGTCTAAAGGGAATTGGTAAAATTATAATAGGATTTGTATTCAAAAAACTAATTCTAAATAAACTACGTAAAACAATAAATGATTAAAGGTTAGATGACTACTAGAGAGAGTGCCTTGGGATGGATTAGATTGATAGGAGTATGAATTCATTGATTCATAGATATGTTAAATTGGATCCTTTGTAAATTAGTTGTGTATAGACTACTAATCTAGGTTCATTTATATTTATATGTCTTCATATACATACGAACATAACCTTGTTTTAATTAATTGTTTTGTTCTCGTGCACCTAAGTAAAACAAGGTTGATAACTATATAACATAATCAAGATTACACAGGGTTAATGGTATATTCTTTTCCATATTAACATCCAACAACCATGAGCTAGAAACCCTATGCCTTATATATGGATCTCATTCAAAACTCACTCTTCCAAGCATATATTTGGATATTAAATCAATCTACAAGGTTGTAAAGCTTGTAAATATATTAAACATAATATATAAGGGTAATCCCATGCAACAAAAGTCACAACACAACTATATTATTATTTTAAGCACACGGAAACCAAACAATATAGTTTATGATGTCAAATCCTACATATCTCTCACCACAAGGAGATCTAGCCCATAAATATGACTTCAACTTTCATAAAAATCAAGTTTACAATCATCCCAAGAAAGGAGAACAACAAAAATAAGAAGAGAAAAAAGAAGAAGAGATGAAAATCAATAGATTTGCAATGGACAGCTAGTCTCCTCTTGATATTCTCTCCTTCCTTTGAAGCTATTGATTTTCTCCCCCTTTCTTAGCAGCCACAACCCCTTGATGATCTATTTTTAAAACCATAAAATAATCTTTATACCCTCACTTAGCTAGCATGAAGATGTGCGAAAATTGCGCATGTGTGGGGTGGTGTCGAAGCACTAACTCTTTGGAGCTGCCTAGAAACTGCTTGTTTTTGGAATTTTCTGCTGTGGCAATGCATGAGGTTGGGGTGCTAGATTTTGGCATTAGAGTGCCAACTTTCTAACTTGAAATTCTTCACTTTGCTTGTGTTAAACTTCCTCCTTCATTCCATCCTCTTTTGGTTTTGGATTTACACGGGAATTACCCTCTTTGTCCTACGACAAAAAGTAAAATCAAGTAAATATACCTTTAAATGATGTAATGAATTTGCTCACAACCTAAAAGACATGAATTATGTTAAATTTAACTCAAAATACATGAAATCTACATATAAGGCATGAAATGTAGAAATGAGGAAAACTAATACAAAGCCTATGCAAATCCACATGATTCTCTTAAACTAGCATTCTAAATGAACACGAAATGAGGCTTGATAACTCTATTTTATGGAGTTATCAAGGCCATTTTTAACAACAGTTGATGCCATTATTAACATAAAGTAAGGAAAGTTTACACAAATAGTTAGAGATGAGAAGGTGGAGTTCAACTTGTCCTCATAACCAAAACACCCTCCTCTCAAGCACTGATGTTTGTGAATCAATATGATCAATGTAATGCTAAAGAAAGAGACTTTAGTCAACCAATCGAGATAATCCATAATGAAAGAAAATGGGAAAACCATGATAACATAATGGTAAAAATGACTATTGTGATTTATTTATTGGAAAAATTCACAAGCAAATTTGGAGGTCAATTCAAAAGACATAGAGTGCATATAAATCTGGAGGTAAACAAAAGAAGCATATCGACAGAAAAGTTGGAGTTGGTTGATTTGTAAGGATTAAACTGTAATCAGGAGAAGGGCTATAAACTAAGCACTAACTCAATATTTGCTTTAGGAAAGTAATGGTTTTACTTTTTCTAAGATGGTGATAATTGTTGATGAGGAAATCGTTGGATTGTTTTATAGAGATTAGTTTGAGAAAGTATGCAATTGAAAATTTCAACACTTTAACAAGGAAGTTGACAACTCATGCTCATTAAAATCACTTAATTAATTCTTATTTCATATGCATGTTTGATATTCAGTAAGGAAACCAATGAGTTATCTTAGATGTTGAGCATAATGTCAATTTTGAGTGTGGGGGTGCCAATGCATTAGGTTATTGATTTGAATGTTCTTTTGATCGTATTTTGTGATATTTTTTAAAAAAATGCATGGTACTAACCAAGGCTAATTTGGACTCATTTTAAATTTTTATGATTCTTTTAGCAAACTAGAATTAGGATTTCAAAATTTTGAATAAGTGAATAATTGGACTATTAGTGAGATATTAAATTTATTTTTGAGTAGCGCTTGTTAAAAATGCCCATATTTTTGTTCTGGATCACTTAATGAAACTGATATATCAAGGCATCATTCTGTTTTTCTTCAAAGTTGGAGTAATTCTCTCTAATTTTTTAAATTTAGTTTTGATACACATAATTGATGAATTAAAGAAGGTAATTTTTTCAATATATATGTCTCACTCAAGTTAAAAGATTTTCAAAATCAATATTCAACTTGACTTGGTTGTAAAACATGATTAAGGCATTCTTTTGTCTAATGATGAGCTTAGTTTTGAATGAATCACCATTTCTTTTTTTGCTCTTCATTGTGCTTACACTTTAATTTTCTTGTCAACCCTTAATTCCCATTTTTTGAATTGAATCATCTCTGAATCTAATTTTGAGCTGAAAAGTAACACAGGAATCAAGTTGACCGCATGGCTTGCATCTTTGAAAATAATTTGTGCAATTTTTTCTTATGATATCCTGAAATATGGTGAAAGGAATCATTATCAAACTTAGTCTTTAAAAAAATATTGAACTAAACTAAGGGTAACAACAAGCTCTCAACAGATTAAAACTGCCAAGTATGGGAGTATCCTATTTCCTTGTGCATATCAATCTCAAAATAGTTTGGAGACGGTTCAATTTTTAATTTTAATTCTTCATTTATCCTATTAAGCTCTTATGATTATATGAAATATTTTAGGAAATTTAGATACTATAATTTGATGAGATGTATGTGCAAAAGTTTGACTTCTACCCTTTCATGATGCTGCCGTTAAAGGATTGAGTTTGTCTTGAAAAAATAGAGATAGAAAGGGGAGACTTACCTAATAAGATTAGGAGTTTTTCTTGTGAGATTTTTGAACTACGAATGTCTGAAAGCAGAGAAGGTGGCAGTGTATACAATGTTAATTAAGTGAGACTAGATTTTTTATTGGAATTCCTGAAAAGTAATAGGCTTATGAATTTTTGTTTAAAAATCTCACTAAGTTTTGATTCAAACACGATTATATTCTTTTTTTCTCAAAACTATTGAAAGACCAATTCTAAAGTATTTTGATCTGATTTTGAATTTTCTGTATTTACTTAAAGACAAGCAAAACTTCGAATGTGAAGAAATTTATTGTATTATTTTCATACTTTATATTTTTAATGATAATTAAATAAGAATGTGGATAGATATGATAGTTAGAATCAAATAATGATTGATTTAGATTCATTTAATGCAAGACACTCACGATTAAGCGATTTATTCAAATTCAGTGATTTTAGTGTAAAAAAGTATGATTCTTGAAGAATTAAATTTGAGAACTTAAACCCATTTAATTGGATGACTTAGAAAAAGGGTGACAAAAAGAGACCAAAACAATCTAGTATGTGCCAAAGAAGTTCCAACACGATTTGTGGTGTGTCAAGCAATAAAAATAACAAAATTTGGAGCAACCATCACCAAATAGAGTGCAACACATCATTGAAGCACTGTAATCAATAAAGGAGAAGAAAAGAGGCACATTGCGAGGAGCTATTCAAGACATCATTGAAGCACTCCCATCAGTAAACTTTCTTTATACTTTTCTTTTGATTATATTTCTTACTTTTGATGGACTTTGAAATAATATTATTTTATATTTTGATTTCATTGAGAATATGCTAGGCTAAACTCTTAATCTAAGGTCTAGGATATATTATATAAACTATATAAAGTATATTGTAGTTTTTCTTTATTTATAAAATATCATGTGCTAATTTGATATCTTGTAAATTTAACGCTTGCTAGGTGTTTAAGCTCATACTTAGGCATGATTTCATATATTAGTTGTAGAAATTGAGAGATGAAAGTCTAATAAATGATAATTAGGATATTAAACCTAAAAATTTAGATCACGAGAATAAATTTGATGACCTTAAGAAATTCTATGAACTACACAGAACTTAGTAGATTCTAATTTATTTAATCCCTCAAAAATAAGGGGTTAAGGAAATTAGAGTACCTCTTGCATACCTCAAGAGAGGATGTTTGATTAAATTGATTTTTGTTCTCCTTTAATAGATAGTATCCAGATTAAATAAGCATACTATATATCCATTGCAAAAGTCACATTTGAAACCCAAAATCATAGATACTCTTATCCATTGATTCTTAAATCCTCGTTCAACATTCTAAACATTCATATTTCATTTCTTTGTTTTCTCCTCAACTTATCTTCTCCTGAGATTCATTATAAATTGTGTAAATCAATGTCTTAAGTTCTAAATTTCTTGCGGGATTGATCTTATTAAATACTTATTGAGTTACATTTATATTATGAATTTTAATTATTAATTGAGAAGAATTTAAGTGTTTAAGATACTTTGAATCATATTTTGATTGATTTAGATTTACAAAACATAAAACACTCATAATTGACTGATTTGTGTAAAGCTGGAGGAATACGTGCAATTTTGGTATACAACATGGACAAATTGATAAGCGTTGATAAAAGCGGGAGTAAATTGCAAATTCAAGACTCAAATTTGAAGCAAAATTGCATTTCAAGCAAGGCACTATTCATACGATGTACTGCTCATGCGTGCACTATTCATGTGCACTCTTCATGCGTAGCACTATTCATGCGCGTACTGTTTATGTGTTACTGTCTGCGCACTGTTACTGTTCACGCAAGTTACTTTTCATGCGCAAATTACTATTCATGCCAGGATACAGTTCACGCCCTTTACCTCTATATAAACACTTGTGGAGAACATCTTAAGGCATCTGAGAATGTCCTGGGAGCTTGACTTGAGGTCCGGAGAGTGAGAGAAGGCGTAAAGCACGAGGCAAGAGGAGAGGTGACGAGTTACTTAAGGCAGTCAAGACACCATTGGGGCTTCTAATCAATAAGTTTTCCTTTTCTTCTTCTATTTTGATTTAGTTGTCCTATGAGTGATGGACTCTGAATACAATATTATTTTGTGTTTAATTTTTATTATGAACATGCTAGGTTAAACCCTTAATCTAAGATTTAGGATGTAGTATATGTATAATATAACGGATATTGTGATTTGATTTATTTATGACTAATATTGTGAGTTAATTTAATATCTTGTGATTTAATACTTGCTTGGTATAAAGGTTTGCACTTAGCAAAGATTTTCATATATTAGGTGATGAAACTGAGAGGTGGAAGTCTAATATATGAAAATCAAGATATTAAACCTAGAAATCTAAAACCATGAGAATAAGCATGATGGCCCTGAGAAATTCCATGAACTTCTACGAAACTTAATAGATTCTAATTGACTTAAACCCATGAAAATACATGATTAAGAAGATTAGAGCACACCTTGTGGATTTCAAGAGAATGTACAAGGATAATATAGGGATAGTTCTCCTTTAACACATAATATACAAATTAAATAAACACTCCATGTATCCGTTGCAGAAGATATATGTGAAATCCTAGATCCTAGGTACTCTTAATCTTATGATTTTTAATTTCTATTCTACGTTCTATAGATCAATTTTTTTTCATATTCTTTCTTCTCTTTGTCTTATTTGGTTAGAAAGTGTTTAGATCCAATGTGTTAAGTCCTGAATTTCCTGTGAATCAATATTTATATACTATAATCTATGACCCGTGCACTTGCAGTGAAATTGCAAACAATACTACAGTCTATGACACGTGCACTTGTGGAGAGACATAGGAACATACAACTATCACTTTAAATCAAACTAACCTTGACATGTCTTGTTCAATCTTGATCTTTGTGATCTAACTTTGATGATGCATAATGATGTAACATCTTATTCATCTACATTATTCACTTAGATTATAAAAAATCAAAACATGCAAATCTACACATCAAAATCTCTCTAAAATCACATGGCTTTTAATTTGCACTCCTCATCAGATCCATACCACCAAAGTAGCATCCTCTTAATTTGACCTCTCCATCATGTTTATAGGACTAAAAAATATAGAAAAGTGCACTTAAAACTGACTCTAAGATCATAAGATATGACCACATGCGTATAATACTTTACTATCCTCAAATGCACCACAAATTATGCATCTCTAAAGGCTATGAATGCCCTAGCCATAGCCACTTCCATGCCTCCCTTTAGCAACTCTCATTCAACAATCATCAGGCAAATGATATTCTTATGAAATTTGATGTTGACTAGCCTCTCACCCCAATTTATGCTATTAACTCTCTTCAACATCTTTGACCAACGAAACCTATGTTGTCACTCATGCTATGGAGCTGCTGCCTTCATGTCACTTGACTTGGTGGAAGAAACCCACTGTTCTTCATTTGCTTTGTTTTCATTACTGGTTTCAACTATCTATATGATTGTCCACATAGTTTGCTTACTGTCCCCATAGTTTGCTTAATTTCTTAAATCCATCTGATTCATCCATACTTTGTATCACCAAAATCTACTGTGCATAAATCGTATGATGGCCATTTCCATCAACACCATGGCTTGGATCTACTAAAGTTTGAGTCTTCTTCATCATTGCTCACATCAACTTCCAACTAATCGCAACATAGATCTATAATTACCAAAATTGGGTCATCTTTATTTCTCCATGATAGCAATTTTCATGTTCAACTTTACCGCAGTTCCACAATCTTGGCTATCCAAATTAAATTGCATAATATGCCACAAATCTTGTGCCTCTTAAATCAACTACCATGATCTTGCTTGCCAAGAAACCCACTGATCTAACATGATGAAGTTCCCAATTAACCATCCACAACTATAACTTTGATAACACTTATCAAGACATGTGATTTGGGTTGAAACAGATTATTACAAAATCATACGTTATAAATTATGATCAGAGAAACAATAGCAATATCATACACATAAGATATCAAAATTCACATAGAAAATCTTCCAATTTGGAAAAAGTAATGGAAGGCTCTACTAAATCTCTAACTAATAACCTATAAATAAATATCTCATGAGTACTTACATACATCCAATATGCACTGTCTTGCATAATCACCATATACTATCACCTATAAACTATTCCACAAATAACCCATATGTAAAACACAAGATACAATCCTATCAAAAATTGACTTGTGACAACAAAAAAATTACAGCTTATTATATTCAGATGATTTGAGTAGGTTATTGCAACCATATTGACTATTTTTCTAACTGTTGAGAATCTAAATATAAATATTAATCAAAATAATTATGTTTGAAAATTATTGATGGAAGTAAATGTATGGTGGATAGAATAGAAATGATAATCATTTTAGCTTCCCTTTTATTATTGCAAAAAAAGAAAGAAAGCAGTAATGAAATTACTTTCGCAAATGATATGTCCTCAGTCTTCTACCAAAATTTTCCTACTTTTAAGTCTTCCTCCCTCTTGCACATGCATGATTGCCTTTTCCCTATTTGTTTGTCCTCATGGAACTCCTAATCAACTTAGCTTTGACATATTGGAGAAGATTGTCCTTATTTTCACCTCTGCCATCCTTAGAACATTCTTTGCTCCCCCATTTGATGACCAATAATCATGGTTGTATTTCCTTCCTCGTGTGATAGTTGGCCTCGATGATGACACTACTTTATGCAATGCTATAATTCTTAATTTACTTAGATTATTTATTTATATATTGTTTTAATTTTCTTCTCTAATCAACTCTATGCTTGTTTACATTCTTTTTTATTTTTCAAGCTGAAGAAGGCAAAGAACATGTGCAATTTAAGCATGTGGGAAGGAGATTAGGACATTTTACTTGGCTGCATCTAGTAGTATGTATAGGAACATCCTGTTGGAAATATGTGGAAAACTAGCTAAATCCATGTTTTTATAATTAACAAATCAATTTGAGTTAGTCTTGGCTACTAACATGTTTGTGGAAATGTTTAAGGCATATACAATTGAAGAATACAAAGCATGGAAGGCCAAGTCGTAGTCCAAGTCGACCCCAAGATC
>JAXCLR010000081.1:32542173-32559123 GCA_035584095.1 Annona squamosa | reverse complement strand
TAGTTAAAATTTTTATGGTTTTGCACCTTGGTATCTATTTCCATCTTGGGAGATCTTATTTTAGTTTTGATATAGTAAACCCCATTCCCAACACCTCAAGGGTGGGGTGTTACAAGTCTCTTGCTGCAATTGTATATTACTTTATTACTCAACTCAAAGGAAAGCAAGACACTGATGACTTACTGCATCTTCTGTGACAACTCTAAATTTTCCATGAATAGATGCTCCAGCACCTTCTACCATCACAATTCCGTTAATGAGTGAGACCTGCCACCCTGGTTCCTTAGTAGTGATGAATCCATATTCCAATAATAGTAAGAGGAATGTTGCAAATTATTACTCACCTAAGTCTTCTTAAATTTTGCCATTACATACTTCATTTTTAGTTGAGTTCTTCTTAAACGTGAACTGAACACCCAACTGCCCAATTTTCCCTGCAGGAATCTATAACCTCTTTTAACAGAATTTTATTTTATACGCAAGAATGAAGTCACATCTACATTATTAAAACAGAAAGCCAACATGGCAGCAACTGAAACAAATCCAATGGGCATAAGATCCTGACCTTTCATTCATAAATTCCAAATGTCCTTAATGAAAAAAAATCTACATCGCAATGAGCATCTCAACAAATTCTTGACTGCAATGACCTTACTCATTCAGGCATCCCATTCCCAATCATTGAACATATTACAACCATTTTTATTTGCACAGAATCTAATCGAAACTACAAAAAGTCACTCTTAACAGGATTTTATTTCAGCAACGAATATGCAGTTTTGGCAATCCTTTTTCATGAAAGCACAAACAGGATTATATATCATATAGATTTGTCATGTTTAAATTGCAAAAAGAGAGGAATCTACATACAAAGAGAACTCTAACAAATTTGAAATAAAATAACTATATTCATTCAGATATTCCATTCCAAAAATTCAAAGGATAACAACACTTTCCATTCACAGATTCCAGCTATATAGATTTCCATACATCGAATTACAAAATAGAAAAATAAATCTCACCATAAGCCTTCCAACAAATCTGAACTACAGTAATTTCATTCGTTTGAGCAATCCATTCTCAAACATTGATCTAATCGCAACCTCTTTTATTTACACAAATTCTAAAAAGAACCATAAAATGAAGAAACGATCATGAAAAAAGGCTCTTATAAAGACTCACGTAATGATAGAGTAGGCAGATTATTCACAAGATTAAAAAGGTACCACAAACCATACGGATCTAGATGGCATACGAGGTAAAGAAGTAATTCGAAAATAAATATAGGAATGAGCAATAGCAAACAGATGTCAACCATGAAGATGCAGAACTGAAAAATCATAATAAGTGGCACCAAAACAAATGATAAAGAATGAAATAATGAAAACCATAAATGCGTGCATACCAAAAAAAATGAAAAATCAATTTGTGAGTATTAACAGATGCAGGAACAGGGACTCGAATCAGATATGTTCAGAGAAGTATGCAGTGGAAAGTAGAGAGGTGTTAGAAATCCCTCCCACTGCATCGAGTTTCTAACGATAATAAGGCAGCTGCCACAAAGGAAAAGGTGAAATGAACACCGAATATCTAGACCTGAAATAGGCCATTAGCCAAGAAGTGTGAAACAGAGAAATTAGATACGATGAAAGATGCTCAGAATCCAACAATAAGGCATCCAGACAAACTATTTTTGGAGGAAATCCCACTCGTTACACAATTTTGAACTATAATCCTTTCAAAGATCCATCAAAGTGCACTACGAAATTAAGGTAGATACGGCAAAGCCTAAGATGGAATTAGAACCCCAGCTTGCTGCGGCGCGAGTGCCTGCGCTTGACATTGTGCCTGAGGATACACATGCACGAAAAAATGATGTAAAAAGCAAAAGAGAGAGGGAAGAGAAACTCGGAGAAGGAGAGGAGAGAGATTAAAAACCTGATGGTGTTGTCAGTCCTGCGGATCCAGCGAGGAATGGGGCAGTTCTGCCTCATCTGCTTCATCAGCTTCTTCGTGATCCGAAATGTCTTGTGGGATGACATAGATCGGATGATACGACTAGATGGATCATCCGACGGTGAAAACTTGAAAACTCAAAAATCAGAGAATACAAGAAGGTCGAAGGAATTACCGTTTCCGGTTCTCTGAATAGCGGAGCTCCTGTGCTTGAGAGAAGCTGGTGTAGGTTCTGCCACTATTTGAGGGAAATCGAAAACCCCTAGACATTTCTTTTTTTTCTTTTTTCTTTTTTTTTAAGACATAACCCCTAGACACTTCTAGTTATAAGGAAAGACGATCATCTGAGCGGTTTGGCGCTCATCAACCCGGGCCATGTTCTTGTAAGTTGTAACTGATTAATTTTTTAACAACTCCAAAACAATAATATTATTTATTTAAATTTAGAAATCACATTATTGAAAAATGATAGGCTCTACACTTTCAAATTTTTGGCAGTAAATTATTCAGAAAATTTCTTTTGCATAAAATAATATTTTATATTCAACGACATATTGTTGCATTTATTTTCATATGCAGCCAAATCAGAACTTGCTGCATATAGTGATACTTCTATTTGCAAAGACATCTTGATGCATTTATTTTTAAATGCAGCAACTCCAAATTTGCTACTTAAAGTTGCTGATTTTGATATCTTTTTTTGTAGTGTATATATCTTATCTAGCATTAGATCATCATAATCAAGCAAGATATTCATGAAATCATCATCAACATTGATAAATATCTAAATCTGGATAGCAAGATAGGCCAAAACAGGGCCTACTTGCGACATGATTTGTACAGTTTAAACATTATGTTCAGCTAATACCTTCAATAAAAAGGTTCCATATCTCTTGTTCTCTTAAATTTTGACGGTTTGTTCATCATTGTCCTAAATGGTCTCAAAAACCATTTTCGACTTTTCAGTTTAGAGACTTTGAATGATTTCTTTAGATTTCATTATCTACGCACGTTTTTATGATCCCCTTTTATGGATTTGTTCTACTTTAAGTTTTTGCAAACCAGCTGCGACTTTGCTCTTGTACATGGCCGAATTTTCTACACATGATTTTAAACTTTAGCTTTCATTTTTAACTAGAAAATTTCAAACTTTGAAATATAAATCCTTCATCACAGTCTTACCTAAGATGTTATTAATATTTTCATTTGATTTTTCTAAATTTTGGATATAATTAAGTGCTACAACCCTTATTTCCGGCATGCTCCAGAGATCTCTAAGCAGCCATTCACATGTTCAACACCACAAGAAAAATCACTTTTTGCAGCAACCAAATTTTCTGCATTAAGCCTTGAATATGTATCCGAAAAAAATTCACTGCTAGCCCGCTACATGTACTTGATAGCATGTAGCTATATGCAACAACTTATAAGGTTGTTGCTTATTTTTCTACTTAACGCAACTACTTTTTGCAGCAATTTTTCACCACATGTATATAGGTAGAAGATTGTTGCTGCATATATCAATACAAGTAGCAACATTTTACTACACGTATTAGAAAATATAACAGAATTTAGTTGCTTATAGAACATAATTTTACCGCATATTAAATGATAAGTAATAACATCGCTTTATACCTGATATACAGCAAATTTAGCTAATGCATCAACAACCTTTAATACTAAAAGTGCATCAATTTCATCTACCAACATTCAACAAAATTGATATAAATTAAAAAAAAAAAACTTTATCTCTTATCAAAAAGACTTTATCAAAGCAGAACAAATTTAATCAAATTTCATTCAAAATGTTCAACTTCATTACACAGACAAATTGAATTTTACTCTATTGAATTACTGCATAAAAATTGATTAAAAAATAAACTGTCTAAAAAACTGTCCTACAGTTGTTATGTCTTGGGAAGATAATTCTTGAGAAATGAAATCTACTTAACGCCACCTTTTGCTGAAACTGGATAAACCTGATAGAAAGAACAAAAAATTGAAAGAAAAGTAATTAGCATAAAATTCAGCAAATCTTTATGAAAAACGTTCCAAGATCAACAAGAACGTAAACATGACTTAGTTAATAATGCTTAAGTGGAGATAAAACTCTTGCTGAGAGAACATTAGATACAACCAAATCCAAGGAGTGGAGGAAGGGAATATATGATGATATGAACTGTTCCTTGAAATTGGAGGAAGGGAATAAATTATGATATTATCAGTCCCCCGAAAAATTTTGATTACCAGATATGCCATGTTTTAGAAACCTCACATGGCATTCGATTCCAGTTTCAATACCCTTTTTCTTTCTAATATATATAAAATGTGAGTGCGAATAAATCCAATAAGGAGAAATAGACGTAGCCACGTGTTGAAACTGGATAACCTCAAAGAAAAGAAATTAGCATAATATTGGGCAAATCTTTGAGAACAAACCTTCCAAGCTCAATAAGAGAGTAAAAATGAGTTAGTTAATAATGCTTAAGTAGAGTAAAATTTCTAATGAGAGAACATCAGGAACCACCAAAATAAGTAGTGGTGGAGGAATGCTGTTTCATTATATTATATTTCAACATGAAAGAATTAGATGTTTGCCCACAGAAGCTCATCTCAGTCTCATTACTAATGAGGCTCAACATATCGCAGTAGCATGCTGAATAACAATTTATATGTAACAAAATTATCAGAATAACAATTCTAACTATTCTTAAATATGGAAGATTAAGAAAATTAGGAACTCACCTAACAAATCTCTGTTGCTGGAGCCAACCAAGTGTCGTCCACAGGTTGATATCATGTATGTCGAAACAATTCAACTTAAACAAGTCCGAATTTTGTAGATAATTCTACCTATATAAAAATGAATATTTTTTCACGTTAAAACTAATTGTAGCACACAGATGAACAGGATGTAAGTGGCAAAACTAGTAGGTACTTTTTCCCTTAAACCTTTTATTCAAAGTTTCAAAAGTGAAAACAAGAAAATTTTGAAGTAGTTGCCTTGGAGGCATACTGATTTGGCATCTGTCAACACAGAGGACAATTGCTTCGCAATGAATAAATTATTCCACTCACTAGGACAGAAAATTCTCCAAATTAGCTCATTCAAACCTTGAAACTCAAGTCATATTTGGAATCATCAGCCTCTGAATCATCATCATCATCATCCTCTTCATCAAATTCAAGAATGTAACCTTCATTTTCACTCTGCATCAACAATCATAAGGCATAAGAATTCAATTCCTGCAATAAAAAAATGTCTCACTTGAGTAGCATATCATCTAAATGAAGAATGAAAACCAAAAGCTAATCATTATAAAATATACAAAATAACCTTTTTAGTAGCATATTAAGCTTCATAAACAAAATGTATTAGAAAAAATGAAATAATAGAAATACGAGGTGTTTTATACAAACCCTCCCTTTACTAAATTTGAATTGGGAATGTTGCTAGTCAAATACATTCTCACATTTCTCTGAGAATGTCATGAACTACATCCTGATGTCCTAATGCATGTTGTCCACTTTCAATATTCTCTACAAGAATTAGTACAACCCTAGTCTCACTCTTTTATGATCAAAGGAACAATTAATTAGTGAATATTACAAGATGTGTTTCTCCTTCAATTTCTTGCAAAACAAAGAGAACAACTGCTAGACAACTCTCCTTGTCAGATACAATATACTGAAGAGAAGACATCAAATCATATCAACATATGCCATGATGATACTTGGAGCAAACCCGGTACCATGATCGAACTCAAAATATGCAGTAGTAAAGACTCGTGTCTCTTCAACAACATGTCCAAATCAAAGTGGATGTGATATATTTCTAGAAGCAAGTTAGTGGGCTGTGAGATCCAATTTCAAAGAATTAAAAATGCCGTCTAGGATTTGTTTTTTCGAGGAAGCACATATTCATTAGTTATTAAAGCAATTGTGACAATTTGAAGCACTAATCCTTAAAGTCTTTCCTTAATTGCAAAAAAATAGCTATTTAAGGTGGCTTCCTAAATTTATTTTATAAGAATTATAAACATCCTATTGGCTACTTATTCTAATATGAGATCACATGAATGTGTTGTCAATTCTTCAATTCAACTAGTGTCATATTGGTCCCCAAGGAGTGTCATCCCTAGTCGATGATACCTCATTGGCATGTAATCATTGTTTCCCCATATATTACATCTTATGAACCTTCAGGAAGAGTAGTTACACGGGGTGAAGCCTCAGCAGGCACATTATAGGGGTATGAGGAGTTCTGTAGGAAATGTGAATTTTCTATTGGTCTTTTCACATAAGCCCATCCCTATCGTAAATTCAGTCTTTCAAAATCAATATCTTTGGGTTAAGTACACAGTATATCCCTCTTCTCTCTAGTCCAGTCGAAATATAGGCTCAAAGATTTATGTTACCTTGTGGGGTTGGTCATATTTTCTCATCATCCAAAATTGTCTATGTTGATGGCTTTATCATCCCAAAATACTAAGTACACATCCTTCCTTTAAGTCATGATTTATTTGCTATGCATTTTCCTAAGCCATGGGTTCTTAGTTATGCATTATACTAAACCCATAACTCCTTAGTTGTGTAACCCATCAAAGCTGCCTCTAGCTATGCACTGCCATATTGCATCCATTACATCAAGTCAGAGCCTCTATCCTAAGTATTTACTATTTTATTCAAGTTTCCTATAAAATAGATGATGGTATTTCATTTTCTTAATCAAGAGTTTTCACTTTAGGGGTGTAAAATGTGAATTGTAGAACATATATGCAAGCCTGATGTATTTTTGGACATTACAAATACCAATGCAAATTCAATGTCTAATCATCTACAACACAAGTACTTTATATTCATATTTGAATTATCATTGCAATCATTTTTGTATTTATTCACCTTCCCATATTTACACTCTTGTTCGTTTTGTCAAAACTTTATTATGCATCTGCAAGCCCACTTTAATAGGGTTATACAATTTTTAAAGTTTTCACCACATCTAAATTCAAGTTTTCAAATTTATAAAACCAAAAAGATATATTTAGATATGCTAAAAAATTTTGAAAAAATTTGTACAAGTTTATCAAAGTGGGATTGATAGCTATATGAGAAAAGAGTTTTAGAAAGTATGGGAAGGATGATCAGATAGCAATTACATGGCTGCCGATATGGTTGATTGCACCGAATCACTTCTTTGATGTAATTCTAAATATCAAGATTGTAGATAATAGTAACTATTTAATACTGATTTTATATATTATGCAAATAAAGAATTTGCTGATAGTTCTGTATAAGGCCTTTTTATGATACATAAATCTCTAATGAGAAAGAATTTATGTAAATTTGAATGTATGATTTATTGGATGGATGACTAAGGAGCCATGTATCCTCAATTGCAAATTGTTGATCACACAAAGCGCGGGGTAATTGACCATTAAGGGAATACATGTGACGGTTCAGAATCACTGAGGAGAATGAAAATTTTGAGGCCCGATTTTAGGTCATGTTCCATGATTTCACCATCAAACATCCAGCCAAGCATACAGATCATGCAAATCATATCATGTCCACATTATATAATGCTCCATGTCATACGTACCTATGGCTAATGGCATCCTCGAAAAACAACACATCTCAGATTTATGTCATGCCATAATAACTAACACAAACGTGATAGAACTGACTCTAATGACATACGACCTTCACGTGATGAATTAAAATCAACCAATCCATATAATACAACACTTAAGGTTCAATATACGCACCACATATACTTATCTACATTAAAATGATCAAAATCCCTAACAATCATACATCAATCAATAACAACAAGCCTAACAGATTTATGTAATTCTAAAGCTTTCAATAGAACTAATTCATGAGGTTTTCTGACAAAACCCTCCCTCCATATCTCAACATTTAACACAAAGAGGAGATATATATCAACCTTTCAAATCAATCTATCATCCAACTAGCCTCAACCATTCATTAATCTTTTCCAACACCCAATGTTTAACCGGAAACTGACACATCTAATTATATATCACTAGCACATCACTTAATCTTCATCCCATAAATTTTCTATTTCTTACTAAAAACAATTCCAAGAGTCAGTTTTCCTACTCTAGTTTTTTAATTATATCTTACTTTATTTTGGGATATTACATAATTTGTCGCATATATAACTATTGAGATAAATAAAAGGTTACTCAACAGATCCATTTCTGGGATTGACCTGTTATAAAAGTTGCATGGTGAGAATTGCTCTAATAAAAAATTTATATATTCGATATCATGTAATTTATTAGAATATGTTAATTAATGACAAATAAATAAAAGATGTATAAATTATTTAACGAGGAAGTGCTGTTCCTATATTTTATATCATTAAGGAACATAATTAAATTTAATTAAATTTCGGAGGCAACAAAATGGCCGAATATATAACTCAACGTATAAAAAGATGTCAACATCAGCTGGCCACGTTCTAACATTCACGTGCATGGTTGTGAAGACACCCAATCATAAGCAAGTCAACGTTTTGGCTTATTTCCATGACTCAGCAAAAAGGAAAAAAAGAATGCAGTCAGTATTTTTGATTTAGGAAGAATACATGCGAGCCTTTAATTTGGTCTAATACTGCGGGTTATCCTAGTGACAGCCTCGCATGCTTAATTTAATGTGCTCAAGGCTTCAAGACTCGAGTATATAAACATCATCCAAGTCTCATACGAATCACTGCAGGATTCAGAATATATCTGAGCACATATCAATTCCCACATATTCCATATAGCTATCTAGTTTTAGTCCCGCACGCAAATATGGTTTCAGAGCTTCCTTCGCAGTTGCTACTGATCAATGTGGGAGTTGTTCTTCTCGTCAGCATTGGCTCTGCTAATGCTCAAGAATTAAAAAGTGATTTCTACAAGAAAACATGTCCGAACCTGGAGGCAATAGTCAACAGCACAACAGCTCAGTTTGTATCAGCAACGCCTGCCATAGCTGCTTCGCTGCTCAGGTTGCATTTCCACGACTGTTTTGTTAGGGTAAGTCCAGCAGCTAAGTATGGTTGACTCCAACTTCATAACTATGACATTTAATTGGGGGACCGCATTCGTTCATTGAATCTGGGTACAAAATTAACCATGTATATTGTATGGAGTTCCAATTCAATGGAATTAGTTCAACCACTGCGAAAGAAGTTATATTTTGTGTCATGCTTTTTGTAACACTTAATATTTTTTTGTCACAAAAAATCTTATTTGGTAACACAAATAATTGTTGTTGCTAAAAACTAGATTTTAGCTAGAATAACATAATAAATGTTTCAAAAAGTAACTTTTTAGCAATAAATTTCAAAAAATGTCACAGAAACCTTTTTGTGACTGGCTTATAGTGACATAGTTACAGTGACATTATTGTAAAAATTAATGTAAATTTTTCTGTCACTAAAAATTTGTTTTCTTGTAATTAACATTGCAAAAAAACAATATTTTGCTAGATGCTTTTAGTCTTGATAAACGTTTTTGTTCAAAATTAAAAATACTAAATGTTCATTTGGCATGTTTGCCACATAATTGCTTTACTTTTTCTATTATTCCTTCCTTAATATAATAATTTTTCATAAAATTACTCCATATATTTAATCTCTATTTTTCTACTCTTAAATATTACTCCTATTACATGTCATTACTTATTAAAT
This sequence comes from Annona squamosa, assembly GCA_035584095.1. Classification (NCBI taxonomy): domain Eukaryota; kingdom Viridiplantae; phylum Streptophyta; class Magnoliopsida; order Magnoliales; family Annonaceae; genus Annona; species Annona squamosa. The sequence goes on along the minus strand of JAXCLR010000081.1, from coordinate 32,549,462 downwards.
TCTGTAATTTTTTCTTTTTCTTTTTTTTTTTACCGATTACCGAAAGGTAAACCTAATGACGTACTGCCCTTGATTCTCACCTTGATGTGTTTATTGACCCCCCAATAAAGCTGAACTAATCAGTTGCATGTGATTGAATGAATAGGAAAACGGGCATGCAGGGTTGCGATGAGTCTGTGCTACGAAACTCTACAGCAACCAGTAAAGAAGAGAAGGATTCATTGCCAAGTCTATCACTTCGGGGATTTGACGTGATCGATGCTGTGAAGGTTGCAGTGGAAAATCAATGTTCCAAGGTTGATTCATGTGCTGACATTTTGGCGTTGGTAGCAAGGGATGCTGTCTCCATGGTAATTATCTCTTTAAAAAGCACAAACACATTTGTTCGTCTGATGATTTCTTTTCTTAATACATCTATGTTCCACGCATTTATATATCAATATACGAAAAACTAATTAGACTACTACATGGATTCACAAAAGTTAGGTTTTCCAATCAATGTACGAACACTTTACTAGCTAGCTAACAATTAATAACGAAATAATAATTAAATGAGTGCATGCATATATAGGTGGGCGGTCCAAGCTGGAAAGTCCCTTGTTTAACATTACTCAACTCAAAGCCTCTTTTTGGCATAAAGGTCTATCAAAGGAGTTGGTTGTGTTATCAGGTAAACTTTTAATTATAAACTAGTAAATATTTATTTATGTATATATCGTTATCCTATAATTATATTAACAAAGTTAATTAATCGATTACACACCGGCTCTACAATTTCACTGGCAAGGGTGATGCTGACCCATCACTGGATCCCACCTTCGCAGCACGGCTTCGGATTGAATGCCGACAAGGAGACACCACTGATATTGTGCAAATGGACCCTGAAAGCTCTCTAATATTTGATATTGGTTACTTCACTCAGGTTTCCGCCAATAGAGGCCGCTTCGTCTCTGATGTTGCCCTCCTCGATGAAAACAAGATAAAAAAAAAAAAAAAAATACATTGCTAGTCACCTGGCTAGCAATCGAACCTCAAACTTCTTTCATGATTTTGGAAAGGCCGTGATTAAAATGGGGAACATCAGTTTTCTAACAGGCACTGCAGGCAAATCAGGAAGACATGTGCTTTGATAAATAGCTAGTTAATTAATTATTCACTAGTGGATTTATCCAGACTGCCATGTTAGTTAGGTCCTTAATTCAAGCAATAAGCGAAGATTACAATATTTTATTATTGTATTCTATTAATGTTTTTTTTATTTTATTGATTGTATTGTATTTTTGTTTGTATTCACTGGAACAAAAAATAATAAATGTAGTATCTTTTTTGGCTGCATATAAATTTAAATTGGTTGCGCATATATTAATTTTGGTTGCAAAAGGGTGGTGGTAAGTGGTCAGATGCAGCAAATTTTCATATTATTTGCAACTAAATATAACATTCTTCACGGATTGAAAAAAAATATATGACATTCTTCATTAAAAAAATATGACATTACTCATAACCATGTATATTTAGTTACAAATAATGATGATTATTTGGCTAGAAATAATACTGAAATTTAGCTGCTTAAGTCAAATTTAAGTAAAATCAAAATTTGGGTATGAAATAGGCGACTACATATAGTAACTTCTTATATTATCTTTTGAACAGTTATGTGAAATAACGTAGGCTTTTATTAAATTTTTTTCTTTTTTTGAGTTCAGGATTTTATTAAAATTCATTACACATGAGATTTTAAATGATTTAATGCTATTATATGTTCTTTTGTATCTCATTATATTAAGAGCGCAGCGTGTAGCACTTTATTTGTTAATGTTGTGATGGGCAAATTATTGGGCTTAAATATTAAGGTGCATGCGATGCGGAGCAAGAAAATAGATGCGAAAATACATATACATACAACAGCTGAATTAAAATACTAGGTGAGTTGTCAATTAATGAGTTAGTATACAACCCGAAACATCGATAAGATGATGGTAGGTATATAAATATATAAAATATGATTCATAAAAATTGGACTTAATTTGGTTTAAAGTTTACCGTTGGGTTTCACTTTAAAAAAAAATTAAGCTGAAGTTAAGTTTACCGCCGGGTTTCACTTATGTGTTTTTAGTTAGTCCTATTTCTGGATAATTCATTTTCGCCGGATGATCATTTCCCCATGCGCGCAGCTCAAAAATGTTTTTTCTTTTTATTTTTTTCAGTTTTTTTTATAAACAACTAAAGTTAGGTATATTAAATCTCTAAACTAAGTTTTACCATTTTGAATGTTTTTAAGTATTTCTTTTGGATTTTTAAACACGATGGCATTTCCTTAATTTTTTAGACCACAAAATTATGAAAATGCTATTATATTTAAAAATCTAAAAAAAATACTTAAAAACATCTAAAAATTGTAAAACTTGGTTTATAGATTTAAAAGATATGGCTTCTTCATTTTCATCTTTTTATGAATTTTTTTGAAAAACCATCACTATCCTCTAGAACAAGATATACCAACTTCTAAACCCCTAAGTTGGATAATTTTTAAATGTTATTTTCCATTCAATTAAAATCATCATCAAAAACTGCATTCAATAAGACAAAATCAACTGACAATGTGATTTTTTTTCATTTTTCTTAAAATCCCTGCACATAAGTCTATGCTAAAACTTATGGGACATCAATATATGTGTGTGTGTGTCTACAAAGATTGTTGTATATTTTTTAAAGCTTTGAAGTATATTTTAGCTTCCAATTTGTAAAACATCAAAACTATACCCTTGTCAATTTGGTCAGTCTACTTTTTAGCAAATTTTTTGCAAATTTTCATCTAAATTTTTTGCAAATTTTCATAGAAAACTATCACTTGATGGGGGCCCAATACATAGGAAGCGCTTCTCCAATTTTTATCAGTGAAAGCTTGCTATCCACCGTTGATTTCAGCTTGGCGGATGAGATGTAATTGAGTATTTTTGGTAGTCGAAAGATTGGAAAGGGGGTATTTGTGTGCTTCTACTCGCCAGTCGCCTCCTCTCTCTCAAGTCCTTCTGTCCTCCTCCATCCGCTACCAAACTCAAATGGGTACTTGATTAGAGATCAACGAAAGGGGTGTTTGGCCAATCAGATCTTAGTTACTTTATGACTGCTGAAACTGGACAAGTTTTTATGATCATCGTCTTTGAAGAATGAGGCATTGCTGGCAATGGACTGCTTGGATCTGTTGTTGGATTTGGGGCCGGAAGCTGTTGTTCCAAGATGGAAACAGGGGTTGGATTGTTAGAAAGCTACAATTTGCTACTTTGTGGTCGGAGGCTGGTGACAAAATAGTTTTGCGGTTTTTGCGGATGCCTCATTTTAGGATGACGAAGATGCTCTAGCTTTCCTAATCGGAGGTCCACATAATCCATGCTTTTGTTGAAACTAATCATTTGCATATTCTAAGAGGAAAATCAAGCTCTGGCTTTCATGGCTGATGGGCTTTTGGAAAGGGGATGGCACTGTTGAGATGTCAAATTTAAGACATGCATCATCGATTGATGTCGAAGAAGGTGCAGAAGAATCTAGCTTTTGATCCATGCTACTTGTTGGCTGGAGAAGAGGTCTCTTGCCATCCCCTGAAGATGGGTTGAGAACAAGAATGGGTTGAAGATGGTGGAACACCATATTATGTGCTCTTGTGGCCTATCTGAAATCTGATTCTTGTCTATTTATATATCATTAATTATTTAATTAGTTTTGTAACCTTAATCCAAATCTTTTAAAGGTAGAAAAGGAAAGAGCCATGTTGGATAAAGGTTGATGAGATCACCTTGTATTTTTTTTATAAAAATCAATACATGGTCACATTTACATGAAAACAAATAATCAATTAAAGTTTTAAAGATTTGTTGGATATATCTTGATTAGATTTCTTAATTTTTTAAAAAATAAAAGAGCAATTGTTTATTTTTTGTTTAACTGCATGTTTATATATTGAAATTATATTATTTTCATATAGATTTATGTTATTTACCATTATATTTATTAGTTTTCTTCTTTTATATTATTTTTAAAAGTTAGATTCCTTCTAACAATATATTATACATTACTGGATATATTGAAAAATTAAAGAATATTAGCAAGATATATTTTATAAATTTAAAAGTTTGTTTGAAAAATAAAAACAAAAAAATTCGATATTAAATGTAATCATAATGTCACATCAATATTTTAAAAAATTCTTAAAAATATATTAACAAAATACTTACTTTATAATTTTCATAGTTTTTCATATTATCTAATAACTATTGACTTTGTCAATTATGCGTGGTATGTGCATTAATTCTCATACTGCTAGTGTAGTTTTGAGTCTCTCCACTGTGGGAGTTCCCCATTATTATTAGTGGAGCTTCGTCTTCTAAAAGAGAATTTGTGGAGCTTAATGAGATTGATATGTGATATTAAATGTCATGTTCTGCATTATCCATAAAAAAATTAATGGCTTTTTAAAAACATCTTTAACTTATAAGTTTCATTCAAAAATATGCCCCCTATTGTAGTATGTGGAATTTATCTATCCATGATATATCGTGCTTAATAATATTGATCAAAATAAATATAGTTCAAATTTATCTACAATAATTTTTAACCTACTATTTGATTGAATAAGTAAAATTATTTATTTTTGATCTAAAATATCAAAATAATTATTTTATATCTATTCAATTTGATTTTTAATTGTATTTAAATTAATATTTATTTTATGAATATTTTTAATTATATCTAAAATTTTAATATTATGAATTTTAAAATAAAAAGCAAAGGCGGTATATTTTTTTTCAATAAAATAATTTTGATACTTCTCTTGGAATTTAGCTGTTATTTATGATGATGGTGGCCGAGCAAATTTATAAAACTTTATTTGTTTATATTCAATTTAGAACAAATCTAAAAATAAAAATAAGAATCAGCTGTAAAGAATTTTGTTATAAATTTATATTTAATATAAGAATTTATTAACTTCATTAATCCACATTTAGTTCACTTTAATTTTAATTTCATTGAACTAATTATTTACTATTACTTTAGTTTTATTAGTTTTAGCTTATTGCATAAGTAATGAAGGAAATATACTAACAATGCGAGTTATTGCAGATGTAACACATACTATGGCCATTACAGGAAGATTTTTATAAAGTTTTTATTTGATAGAATATTTATTAAATTGAAAATTTTTATATTGACTTAATTTGATTTAAGTTAATATTTAGTTTTTTTGAATTTTATTATTATAGCTTAAAATATAATCAAAAAATAAAACATGAAGTCTATTTTGTATCTCGACAGCCAAAAATAAAAATGTAGATGGCATAGCCATAGTATGGTATGTCTATTACATGTGGACATTCATAATTTTAAAAAATAGATAACGTAATTATGAAGTGCATGTTGATTTCACATGTAGGCTTGTATGCCAAGGAATGGGGTTTCAATTATCACATATGCCATGGAGCAATGGCTCTAGGTGGATAAAAGAAATAATGGTATACATAACTAAGCAACGTTAAAGAAATTTTTCTATAGAGTCTCTATTTGATACAAACATTTATTAAATTGATCATTTTAATTATATCTAGAATTTTAACATTAGTATGCAATATAATTTTATTATTATAATATTTTAGATATTTATGATTTAAAAGCAATTAAAAAATAAGATAAGTAACACAAGTATGAATTAATTTAATAATTAGGACTATATATATTCCAATTCTAAGTATATAATTTTGTATGTATCAGTCTCTAAACTAAGCTTCTTTTCGATCACTTGGATTCATAATTTGATATTGATTCATTTTAATTTTGATCAATAATACAATATCATAATGAAGAGTAATATAGATATAAATTAAGTTAATTAAAATAATTATTTCTATCTACTTCAAAAATACATTTGTTCGCCAATTGAAAAAATATATTTTTAATTATCATTTCAAAAAGCATAACGGCTATTAAGGTGTATAGGTAGAATTTTCTACCAAAAAATGCATAATTATAGTACATTAAATAATTGTGAACTTGCCCTTAGGGTGGTTGGCGTCACTAGGGCCTCAGTTGCCCTACATTTGGGACACGAATAAAATTTTTTTATATATTAAATAACAATTATAGTATAAATGAAATATTTTAACTAAATTTAAAATAATTATTTATGTCTAAGTGAAAATACTCAAAAAATTGATTTGTAGGCAATAGAGGAGATATGTTACCTGTATGGATTTTTATAGATTTAACCCACTCTATGCGGAGAATGATTCAATGTCATAAATTTATTGTATTTACAATTAACTAATTTAATTTTAATTTTAGTTAAAAGAATATCTATTTTATTTTTAATTTTATATTGTTAGTTTATTTTTTGATTACTAACTCGGTTGGTCATAGTGGCTAAAATAAGAATCTCGTTGCCAGCAGTTGTTGGTGGTTCAAGTCCCCCTTATGAGATTTTCGACCAATTTATTATTCCTTAAAATGGTAAGAACTGTCTCATAACTTAATTGTAATATTAATTGAGATATATCCACTGATAAAAAAGTTTGATTTATCCACCGATAAAAAAGTTTGATTGACCTAAATTTTACCATACGAAAATGCAGTACAAAATTTGGATATGAAAATAATTTAGATATGTTTATTTAAAAAGTTAAATAAAATAACAAAATTAATGTGGATGTAAATCTAGAGCACTCATATATCAAGTATACGTAAATTAAATGTACATGTAAATTGATTCAAAATTCTAAAGTTAATCCATTTATATAGGCATCTTAGCTTAGCCGGTTGAGCACTCATGTAATGGTTATATTCATTTAATTGAAATTGGTATATATATTTTAAATTTACTTTTATTAAATTTACCTTTAACTTTGAGCTACATAAATTTTATGTTTATTAAATCTACCTTCAACATAATTAATGTTGATATAAAATTAATTGAAGAAGATAATTATTTTTCATAATATGTATTGTATATTAAATTAATGCTATAAATTGAAGTGAAATATTTACTTTTATTTAATATGATATTTACTTTTATTTCAAGTTAAAATATTCAATAATAGGTTCATGATTTATCTGAATTAAGTAAATATTTCCTTTTATTTAATCTAATATTTTCAGCCTGCATAATTTTTTATTCAAGAAATTTTATAAATATTTAATCCATAGATAACAACAATATAATATGAGCAGTATAATTTTTATTATTATAATATTTTAGATATTTATGATTTGAAAGCAATTAAAAATAAGACAAGTAAGTATGA
>JAXCLR010000081.1:32490816-32526637 GCA_035584095.1 Annona squamosa | reverse complement strand
TATTCACGTGATTGCATTATTTAATACACGTATTCATCAATATAATTCATGAATTTTCATTTATTCATAAAATAATTACAAAAATTACAAATGTCGAAATGACGCGTATACGGTCAAAGTAACGCGTATACGGTCAGGGTTCCACAATATGCGTATTAGAGATTGAAATAATGCAATTAAGAATTTAACCCCCATGAATAGTGCCCGTAAATAGTGAATATGAATAGTAACTGGAGATTAAGACACGTGATTAAGAGTTAATCACTTGGATTAACCTAATCACAAAAAGACAAAATAGGGATTGAATCCCTACGAGGCAAAATAGCATTACTTTTTATATTTTAATACAATTTTGGATTTTAGTGAAAAAATAGAAAAAATTTATAATTTGCAATCCAGGCGTCAGAATTCGATGAAATTTTTTATGGATGGTTAAAAATTCATAATGAACATGATGAATTGGCTAAGATATGATAAAAATCACAAATCAAGGGTCAAGATCAAATATCATTTGGAGATCAAAAATCACTTTTTACTTTAATATTAATGTAGGTTTGACTTTTGACTTTTTAATTAAGTAAATAATATGTTTAACTAATGCAAATCTACAAAAATCTCAAGGGAGGATGGGCATGGATGAGCTTGGACTTTTGGGGCCAAATCCAATGGCCACAATTAATCTTATCATGAATCAAAAGATGAGATCAATTTGCTTAAAATAATTAATTTTTATAAATAAAAAAATCATAATTAAATAGGGTGTAGCTAGGGGGCATGAGGGGGCAGCAAGAGCAGCTACACAAGGCTCCATACATTTTTAGGAATTATAAAAAAATACATTTTTAGGAATTATAAAAAAATACATTTTTATAATTATATGCCTCAAGCTAGGGGTAAATTCTAAATTCTTGAAAAATCGAACCCTAAAAATAAGGCCAAGGGGGGACGTCCATATGCCTCATTCCATCCCAGCTCAACTTGAGCGTTCCATGTTCCAAAACCCTTCCGCACATCCAAGAAAGAAAAGGAGAAGGTTAGAGAGAAAAAGTGTGAGAAACAAGTGAGATATCTCCACTTCGGGTAAGTGATTTTTACCTAAAATTTTTTTTGGATGTTAATTAGGGTAAAACCATGCTTAGATAATGCCTAAGTATGAGAAATAAGTATAGATATAATGCTTAATTGGAATTATGCTAAAACATCAAAAATTTGGAGCAAAGATAGGGTATTCAAGAACATAGCATATGATATGTGAAAATAATGCTCCAAAATTGATAAATGATGATTTGAGATGTATGATTATGATAAATATAATGTTGGAATGATGATATAGTAATTTCATAATTTTTGAAATTAAGGATTATGCTTAAGTGAATTTATATTGATTTTTAGTATATAGAGAAAATGATTTTTCGCCAAGTAAATGATGATAAATTCAAAATATATGAAATTTTCTATGATATACTAAGTACAAGCTATGTCATGGTATTTTTATTTTAGAAAAAATATTAATTTTTGAAACCCATGAACAGTAACCACGTCTCAGTAAACAGTAATCTCGGATGAATAGTAACTATTACAGTAATTTACTACAATGATCTGCTACAGTAAATTGCAACAGTGATTTACTACAGTAACAGTGCGAATTTGGGGAATTTTTGAGGAACCTATGAATAAAAATATCCATGTAAAGAAATAATACCCAAATATTATAAAGCATGCATGAGAAGCGGCTTGAATAGAAGAAATAAAATAAATTTTTTCCTTGAATAGGAAAAGAAAAAGAGAAAGTCGATGACACCAACTGAGGAGGTAAGCAAGTTATATATTTTGCAAATTATTTCCAAAATGCTTGAAATTGTTTGTGAATTATTTTATGAAATTTATTTAAGGTTGGCCATACATATAACTACTTTACATGAACTGAAATTTGTTTGTTAAATTATTTATAAATATTTTTTATGAAATTATTTATAATTTGCAAATATCATGCCTATGTGTGCATGTGAATGAGCATGTACACGAGGAATAGGCCTTAGTTGAGGTAGTAAGCGGACCGGATGTCCCTCTCACTATTGCCAAGTCGCTTATAACAGGCCCAGGCCGGCGGCGACCTTTTTGAGATGTATGCATTGCATTTACATTTTATGAAATGCATGAAAATGATTGAAAAAAATATATGCATGACTTGCTTACTGAGTATTATTACTCACCTATGCTTTCTCAATAATAGACAGGAAATGATGATGAAGGCAGCATGCCAAGTGTTATGTAGTTTTGATATTAATGTTGTATATGTAAATTTTATGTAAAGACAATGATAATAATTTTGAGATGGAAATGAATATTTTTATTCTAATAGAGATGTTTATGGAATAGTCTTTTATCATAACTGTAATATGTGAAATATATTTCACGTTGGATGAATGATGGAAATTTTCCATGTATTGATGTTATATATATTAAAAAAAAAATCTTGTCGTGTAATCAGGGCAACGATTCTGAGTCACGTTTACCAATCAAAAATGATCTCGGAGTAAGGCTTCTAAACACCTCGGTTCGAGGTGCCACAGAAGTAGTTTTGTTCAGATATAAATGTATGATAATTGAACCAAGAAAAGTTTGAATATGCATGCCTATTATGATGGTAAGCGCTTGAGAAAGGGTTTTCAACATGACAGTTGTTGTCATAGCTATAATAATTTTGCTGATCATGCCTACAGTCTTGTTGATATGATGCATTTATCATTGAAGTCCTTTCTTCATATGAATTGTACCAGTCCATTATTTCATAATTCTCATAAAATTTCCTAGCAACCATCTTATCATCATGAAAAGATCTAGCACTCATTCTATTGATATACCACTAATTATAAAAGAAAAAGAAAATGAATATACAAAGAGAAATAAAGTAGAAGAGGACATAAAGAGAAAGAAAGAATAGAAAAAGAGAAGAAGGAAAAGAAAAGAAAAGAAAAAAGTTTAAATATAAATTCCCAAATAACACCAAATTTTCAGGCAACGACGCCAAAATACTTGTTCGCAATCACACCACAAGTGCACGAGTAGTTGATTTTAGTATATAAAATATCTTCACAAGAAATTCAAGACTTAAGACGTTGTTTTTAAACACTTACAACTGTGGTGCCCCCAACCTGAGACGCCAGAGCCTTACTCCGGAATCGTTATCCATTGGTAAATGCGAGCAGCATTGTTGCCCTGATCATACAGTGAAATTTTTGTATACATTTCGTTTAGCGAAAATTTTTTTTCTTTTCTTTTTAGTCCATTTCCTCCATCATCTTTCAAGAAACATATACTTGAAATTATCTATACATATCCTTTATACCAGTCAACTTGTTCGTTTACATCATATACTTTCATAATCTAATATCAACATGTGTATATCACATTATTTGATATATAGGCAACCTTATCTTCATATCATAATTAAACATATATTCATTCATTCATTCATTCGCAAAATGTAGGTAAATAACATTTAGCTTTGATCCTCTACTTGAACCTTATACCTGCCTAGAGTTGGGAAAAACAAAATGTGAACGATAAACTCAATAAGCAAGCGTTTTTCATTCGTAGGAAAATATTTTCATGAAACCTTTTCAAGGGAACCTTTTTATGTTCCAATTTTTGGGCTTTCCAAAGGCAAAACATATGCATGTAAATTTTTCATATAAACCTTTTTCAAGTGGACATATTTATGTCCTAAAATATTTTCATGACCTCATTTGAGATTTTTTAAAACAAAGCATATGCAAATACATATCTATCAATTTGGTAGGTGACACTTACTAACTGATCATCCTTCAATAGGAAAGAAACCATTCATGTGTTAGACTGCGAGCCAGGCGGCTATCCTTGAACCTTCTCTCATTTCAGCAAGGGCAGCGCTAGCCTCCTGCATTCCCTTAGCGACTTAGCCACATGTAGAGGGGAGCCCCAGTCCACCTTTGACCGCTTTTACAATGAACCTATTCATCATTCAGGTGCACCATACATCATTCTTATCTACATTGACATGCTAGTATAATTTCATAAAAACAACATAGGCATCAACCTATGTCAAAACTTCGTATAATCATGTTGAACACAACATTTCATATACCAATATAGTCATCATCGTGTGCCCTTCTCAAACTGAGAATTGAGCACAATCATTTTAAAAGCAATTTGTGAAATAGCATTTGAATCATAGTTTTTGGATGAACACCCTTAAATAGTTTTAAAATCATCATTATAAAATAATTTCAAACATTTCAAGATTCAAAGAATTTCAAAACATATCAAATTTTAAGAAAACTAATAATTTCAAAAGTTTTGCTCATTCTCTTGTACACAATTTTAGAAACCATCATAATAAAACGATTTGGAAACATTTCAATTTTTGGGAAGAACATAACATTTTCAAAAGCTTTTCTTGTAGCATTTTCATGTTCCATTTCTTGGCTTTTCATAAACAAAGGATATGCAAACACATCATTTCTATTTACCTGACTTCATGTATCTTATTTTCACAATAGCCTTGTAATTCTTATGTCAAGAAGAGCTCGCATAACCCTTGATCATAATTTTGATAAAATAGTAATCAAAATCTTTTATGAAATCAACTTATCGGATTGAACATCCTTAAACCATTTTTGAAACATCAGTATAAAAGCACTTTTAAGTCATTTCAAGACTCAATGAGATTCCAAATATTTCAAAAACATCCTTTTCAGACACTTTCTTTGCAAATATCATTTCATAAAGGAATACAAAATTCTTTTCACAACCTTCTTTTGAAATAGAATTTCAAAGGGCTTATTTACTCTAAAATAGTTTTAGAAATATTCCAATGAGACCATTTCAAAACATTTCTGCATTTAAAAGGTAAGATATCCAAAGGTTTTTCTTGCTTACAAATAATATTTCATAAAGAAATCAAACTTTCTTATCATAAAAATCCTTATGAAATAGGATTTTGAAGAGCTTACCTATAGATATCATTTCAGTAAAGTAGTTTACAATTCATCTCAATAATAGAGAATAAAACATCATTTTCAAAAGTGTTGCTTGTTTACCTTGTAACGATCAACTTGTCCCTTAGATCTTTTCCTTGCCTTTACTTAGACAAGTAAAATGATCATCTTACATACTAATATAATGTCATGCTTGCATACCTTGCCTTTTCATTAACTCATGTTTATGTATCACTTGTTCCGAACCTTTATATGATCTTGATCTATATGTGACTCATAGCATGTTTGCCTTAATTATTTCTTTCTTGGAGACGAACATCTCCATCTCTTTAAGTCACATATTTTTATTTTTCTCAATGATTAACCATTCCTTTCTCTTAATGCCCTAATCTAGAGAATTTAATTATTCAAGGTACTTACTTGATACTATAATAAGCTAAGTTTAAATAAGGTTTCTCAAATCCACGTTATCTTTCTAACAAACACATATACCTGCATATATAGCCTTAATGATTGATCATTTATTCCTTCCAACACTTAAGTATATAATTTGCAACTTTTCCAAGCATTCAAGGCTTTCATTCTTAATCTATAACAAGTCAAATATACTTAAAATTTTGGGAATTCATAGTCATTTTTCAAAACAGCCTTAGACATACAGACATTGGTTTTGTATCCTTCCTACAATTGCACTTTTAGCATACCTATATGCCAAATTATCAAGCAACAACTCTTGTGATCATTTCAAGGGTCAATATACATCCTTTTCAATTTAAATTCCCATAAATTTTCTGGAATTAATTTCCATTTTGCAAACACCCTGTATACCCTTGTTTCCATTGAATTTCACTTTCAAAGTTACATCCTAACAACATTTACATAGAATGTTATCTATCCACCATTCTTGTAATCCTTTTAAGGACTTGTTTAAGATCTAAACAAGTTAAATTCTTTTCAAAATCTGTGAATTTAATTACCTTTTCCAAAACAGTTCCATATGCTCTTATTTTCCATAAGTTTTTCCTTTCGCAATCCCAACTTGACCATGCATACATGCTACCCCATAAATCTACAACTCTTAGGGTCATTTTAAGTACTAGTTTATGACTTATAATAAGCTATTTTTTCCCTTAAAATTTCTGAATTTTTATCCTCATTATAACAGCCCTATATGTCCTCATTTTCACTAAGTTTTGCTTTCATATGTGCAACTGAGCTCAATAGTCATGCTAAATCTTTAATCGCTAGCTCTTGATTCCAAAATTCAACCTATATCATTGGTTTAATTGTGGGATTAACGTACATAAACAGAATTTTATTCCCATTATACCTAGCTTAGACTTTCCAACGTTTAAGCATATATACATGATTCATTTCTCACTTATAAGCATTAACACATAACCTATATGAGAGCTTAGCTTGCTTAATCATTCATCAAATACTCAAAGAGTTATTAAACCATAAATTAAACATTCATGAACCATCATAATATTAAACATCAACCAAGCATGACTTAAGCTAATATATATGGTTAAAAAAATCTTTAATACTTACCTAACTTAACATGAATATGGATAAGTTTTGTTGAATCCTTTTTCCTTTCTTTTTTTCTTCCCTTGCTACCTTGGACGTTCACCACCTCCTACCCTTTTTTTCTTTTTTTTTTTTCCCTAAGTTTTCCTCTCCTCTATCAAGCTGAAAACGTCCCTTGCTAAGCCCCCTTTCCTATTCATAGTTGCTGCATTTTATCCCTTGAATGACACCTCATAATTAGTGTTTAATATATATAATTTATCAATTTATTTGCTACCCATTTTTCAGCCGTCCAATGCCCCATTTGCTGCATTAATCACAACCATCCACTCTAGCCTACCATGTTATCCACGTCCTTGCAATTAACTACATTGCATTTAATTTTTGCAATTTTTCATTTCATCAAAATGCTTTAATTTCCCATAGCTAAACACATCTAAAGGTTTGGTTTTTAATCATGCCCTTCATTTATTTCTTCGTAAACTTATTTGCTCCAAATCTCACCTCCCATTGCCACCTCAAAAGTAGGCCACAAAAGTCATAGTTGACTTTTGCTTCTCATTTATGGCAAATCCGCTTTTCATGATTGCAAGTTAATGCCTTAATTAATCCTCATCATTAGTATTTATAACGATTCATAATACCACTTTTTAATGGAATTAGGTTTAATCTAATCCATTCATCACTTATAGCACATCAACTTACTTAGGGTGTGTTTGGCAATGGGTATAAAATATTAAGTTAAAATTTTTCAATCTAAAACTTTTCACTCTCCATAATTATTGTATTTTAATTATTTTTTCACATTTTCCTATATAACTACCCTATTTTTTAATCATTTCTACACAATTATCTATACAACTAATCTATTTATTTTAACTTTATTCTCTTTACTCCTCATCATTATTCATATCATATCATATCATTTGACAATGTTTACTCTCCAAAACTTTTCACCAAAAGTTTTATTCGTTCCCAAACACATCCTTAGTCATAAAAATTTTCATCTCAAAATGATGATCATATGCTAAGATATTAGCAAAATGAATTTAAATTATAAAATATCATGTAACCTAATCATTTAACCCATTTCTACTCATAATTTTCATGATCTAAACTGTTCATCATGTAGGGCATGCCAACTTAGGCTTTTCCTTAAAATTTTTATGTCAGTCTATCTTATATATTATAAAGTATTAATACATCAAGTATTAAATCAAGAATAAAATAAAAAATAGCATTAATTACACACGCCACCTAAGCATTCTCTACATCCTTTTTCGCCCTTTAGTGATTGGCCTTTCCACTTTGTCTTTTAGTGCATAATTACCAAGGTAATCGTGGGTGATTAACTTAATCATCTTGCTTAACTAGTTACCCTAATCTATCCATCCAAGCTCTAAGCTACATTTACTATGCTTTAAAATATGTGGGGTTTCACAATAACACACATAGAGATAGTAAAATAAAAGGAAATATATATCGAAAAGAAGGAAGTTGATCTTAAGAATATGAACTGAGAATTAAAAGTCAAGGAACGCGAGTACCTAGGATCTAAGGTTTTACATGCAACGGATACATGGATTGTTCATTTAATCTGAATATTATATGTTAATGGAGAACTATCCCTATATTATCCTTGCACTTTCTGTCAAAACCTACAATACGTACTTTAATCTTCTTAACCACCTATTTTTATGATATTAAGTCAATTAGAATCCATTAAGTTCTGCAGAATTTCATGAGATTCCTTAAGGACATCATGCCTATTTTCATGATCTTAGATTTTTAGGTTTAATATCTTGATTGTCGTATATTAGACTTCTACCTTTCAGTTCCATCACTTAATATATGGAATCATATTGAAGTGTGGTACCATACACCCAATAAGCTTTGAGATCACAAGATATTAAATTAACCCCAAATAACTTAAATAATTAAACCACAACATCCGTTACATTGGACGCATGCTACATCCTAAAACCTTTATAACGGGTTTAGCCTAGCATGTTTATAATCAAAATTAACCACAAAATAATATGTATCTAATCTTCATTATAAATAAGACAATTAAAATCAAAAGAAAGAAAGAAATGGAAAGCCTACTAATCAGAAGCTCTGATGGTGTCTCAACCACTCCAAGCAACTCACCGCTTTGCTTCTTGTCTCTACTCTTCACTCCTTTCACTTCCGAACCTTAACCCTAGCTCCAAGGACATTCTAAGATGTGTGGGACATCCATAACGAGTGTTCATATAGAGCTCTTACTAAAACTTGCGCAAAACAACTCCAACTTGCACAAAATGGCTCAAATATGCACAAAGTAGCACATCTTCCTGGGGTCCGCATGTTTCAAACTCTATGAGCCTCTAGTCCTCTCAATTCGCTTTGAAGATTTCACCCGTTTCGCTCCAGTTGGTGTTTGTTTTGCCCTAAATCATGCTAAAACTACTTGTACATGTCTTGAAACTTTGTTATCAATATTTTTACTTATTTAAACTATTCAAAACATTATTTTTTGTATGCCTTTAATCCTTTGCCTCCTGATCATCAATTATCTTGCTCCAATTATGTGCCTGATTTGCCTGTTTGTCTGTTCGATGCCCATTTCGTATTGAATCTTCCATGACATGTTTTTGGTTGATTTGATCTTTATTTTTCTCATTATAATTCTTTAAAATCATCAAATTAAGTGGGTCTTGGTCCTTATGCTTCAACTCTTAAAGAATTGCTTGAGTTTTGCTCCGATTTCTTATGAATTTGCACATACAAATCAATTATGAGTGTTTTGTGCTAAACAAAGACAAATCAATCCAAATATTATTCAAATCATCTTAAACACTCTAATTTTTCTCAATTAATAATCAAACTTCATAATATAAAAATGACTCAGTACTTAATAGTTAAGAAAATCCTTGAGCATGTCAATAGAATAGGCAAATGTCTTTAAGCTATTAAGAATGTGCTACAACAAGATCACCATGATAACAAATGAGGACATGAAGCTGTGGATATAGAAAGTTTATTTTAGCAATCTACTTGTTGGTTTAGATTGGAATTTTCTTTATTTAGCCAGTATAATTTGTAAATGTAACTTATATTAGCAATTATTGTTAAACTTACTAGTTCACTTGGCAAACAAATTGCTATATCAGACATTTTATTTTATTTGTTATGTGATTTTGTATCATGTTGTATTAATGGAACTATAACCGATGATATCTATATCAACATGCTTTTTTAGAATGAGTATATTATGTTGAAAGACAACTGTTCATAGGGAACTTTCTCTTTACTTATGAATATCAACATTTCTTTTTTGTAAATGAATATTAACATGTTGAATGTTGAATGATGATACTATATTGAAAGACTAAGTATGCCCCAAAGAAATTTCAAGCTATTTGTTGTGAAATTTAGCATGTTGATTGTTGACTAAGCAAGCTATGTTGAAAAATTGAGTGTGTTCAGGGAAGTTTTAGGCTATCTTTTGTGAATATTAGCATACCGATTGTTGAATGAGCATGCTCTATTGAAAGATTAAGCCTGTCCAAGAAAATTTCAAGTCATTTGTTGTAAATATCAGTATATTGATTGTTAAATGAGCCTGCTAAATTGAAAGATTAAGTCTGCCCAGGAAAATTTCAAACTATTTGTTGTAAATATCAGTATGTTGATTGTTGAATGAGCATGCTATATTGAAAACATGTGTCCAGGAAAATTTCAGGCTATCTATTGTAAATATTAGCATTCTAACTATTAAATAAGCATGCTGTATTGAAAGCATAAGTGTGTCCAGGAAATTTTAGTCTATTTGCTCATAAAGATTAGGAAGTTAACTATTGAATGAGCATGTTATATTGAAAAACAAGTTAGTGAGGAACTTACATGCATTCTACTTGTGAATATCAATAGGTTAACTATTGATTAAGCAAGTTGTGTTGAAGATCATCTTATTGAGAGCTTTAAACATGATATTTTTTTAATAAACAAGCCATATTGAATGAGAATACAACATCAAAAGACATCTATGTTAAGGGAACTTTCAAGCTCTCTAATTATGAATATTAGCATGCTATCTGTTGAATAAGCTTGCTATATGAAAAGATTAAATGTGTCCAAGGAAATTTTAGACTCTTTGCTTCTGAATATCAATACACTAATTATTGAATGAGCATGCTATGTTAAAAGATAAGTGTGTCCAGAGAACTTTCAAACTCTCTGCTTGTGAATTCAGCATGTTCAATGTTGAATGAGCATGCTAAATTGAAAGTTTAAGTGTGTTAAAGAAACTTTTAGCCTCTTTGTTTACGAATATCAACATGCTGACTGTTAAATGAGCATTGTATGTCGAAAGACAAGTGTGTCCAAAAAAATTTTAAACTCTCTATTTGTGAACATCATTATGTTGATTAATGAATAAGCATACTATATTAAAGACTAAGTATATCAAAGGAACTTTTGAACTCAATGCCTACGAATATTAGCACGATAACTATTGAATAAGTATGATATTTTGGAAGACAATTATGTGTCTAGGGAACTTTTCATATGTAACAACTAGATGCTATTTTGGAAGACAACAGTGTGTCGAGGAACTTTTTATATGTAACAATTAGAATGTTATACTAAAAAAATATAGCTAAAGATTTTTTTAATCTTGCCATGTTAGATGTCAAATAAGCTTGTTATGTTGAAAGATAAAAGTGTCCATGGATTGCAGGATTTTTATATGAATTTTAAAACGCTAATTTCTAAGACCATATTGATTTCATAATCTTAAAAGAACATCAACATCCTAATGAAAATGAAATTGCATGATTAGTGTAATAGTCTATCATACCATCTTTAATAGCATGCTAATTTTTACTATTGTCTTACTAATTTTTTTCATAGCATTAGAAATTAAAAATTAAAAATTATTTATCTAGAAATCAACCAGTAAGGGTTGTCAACGATGTGGCAACAACACATTTGGAATAGCAAATTTACATGCAAGTAGAATAATAGTGGTAGATTCAATTAAATAGTATGCTAATGCTAATAATCTTCAATATTATTTGAACTATTTCATTCATATCGGAAAAGAAGAAAAATATATACATCATAGCATAACTATATTAATCCATCTTGGGCATAATTTTTGCACTTCCTTTTGGACATTTTAAAATTTTTCTAAATTCTAAATGTTTTTTTGAATACTTATAACCATGTGTATGTAGTAATCTTAACCTATGGGGAATGCCAATTTTAGGAATATATATGCAACAATACCTACTTTACAACAAAGTCTTAAATAAAAATGATAAATAATTATGAGCGAAATATCACATAGGAAGCAGAGTTTGTAATTTTAAGAAGATAGTTCAATCAATAAGTTAAGATTGTTTCACATCATTTTCCTTCTCAATAAATCATTATTTGAAAAATATTATTTATATAGAAGGAATATTTTCATCAAAATAGTGTACAATTCTAAAATTAGCGTTTAAATCTATAAGTTTCTTGTAAACAATTTTTCTAATGCTTAGATAATTTTTCTATACCAGTAAATCTTCCATAACATTAGCATACTAACAACATAAATCTATTTTAAATAATATTATAGGATAAGTATACTAATGAACATAAAATATAAAATTAAATTATTGATGAAAATGAACTTTTTATTGTAAATAACATTAATTGACATAAAATCAGAAACTAGTCTATACTAAATACATTCAATAAAATAGAGATTCTAGAATTAGTTTACTAATGTTTTCCTATAGCATCTTAACTTCACGAGTTTATTCTAAATCATTTTTATAATGATAACATAAGATAGGTATATGAATGTACGTAAAATAAAAATCAATTTATCAATAAAAAATGAATGATCTTATTAGTCCGGGTTAAGCAAATTTCTCACTTAGCTCACCTCAAATAACTCATTTAAAATACCTATTTTTTCATAAACTTGTTTATCTAAGTGTAATTAATATATAAACCAAGTTTTACAATTTTTGAATATGTGTATATATTTTTTTAAAGATTTTTAAACATCTATGTGTATATATGCATCTAAAATACCTCTATGTTTAAAAATCTCAAAAAAATATATACGTGTATCCAAAAATGGTAAAACTTGATATATATGTTAAATACGCTTAGATAAACAAGTTTGTGCAGAAAAAATAAAAAAATAGGTCTTTTAAATGAATTTTTTAAGGTAGGCTAAGCGAGTCATTTGCTTAGCTTTGGCTAATAGGATCACTTCTCTAATGAAAATACACCCTTTTATCTTTATTTTTGAAATTTATTAAAATTTTATCGTATTAAAAATTACATCCCTTCTTAAGAAATTTTAGTTTGTTTTCCGATATTTATAACTGTATATTCCTTCAATGTCAAAATTTCTCAAGAATATGCGACATGCAATATCCAATTGGATATAACATCAACAACGGTTTCCATTCTTAAAAATTCCTCACTTTATCAGACACTCAAATATTGCAAAAATACATTACAATTAATCAAAAAATTTCATATAAGATTTTGATGTTTACGTTTGATTGCAAGTGTTATACCCTTATCTTTCTATAGATTTTAGGCAAGGTAGCTGAAATTTTAATAAATTGCATCTTAGATGAGAATTCACGTGGTAAGTTGAGATATCATTATGCCTAGTAGTTTCGGTTAAAATTAATAAAAAATAATTTCAAGAATTCATACATAACCTTAACTAAAAATAAAAATTTGTGTGGAAAAGGTATAATTATGGGTAAAAATTATTGATACATTTTGTAAGACCTCTCAATCATTTTATAAAATTTCAAATTTCTAGAATTTTTATTAAATTGGAAGTGGGCATGAACACTACTTTTCTTCTTTTACACCAGGAATACTTGCAGCAGATATGCAAAGTAGCTTTTTTGGTGGATAATCAACCAAAATTGCCTACTTCAAGTCATGAGTTTTTTGGTCTCAGTCAATTTCTAGACGTCAATAAACTTCAGCGTTTGAATTTTTTCCATCGAAATTGCTAAGTCGTGATTGTTCTGCTCCCATGCGATTTTTGGACGTTAACGTATAGTGATTTTTTCTCACCTAAATTTTTTGTGCCAAGCTATGGTTGGGATTAGCTGCGGACTTTTTTTTTGTTGTTGTTGAAAATTGAAATGCTTAGATGTATATGCACTCTCTTTCACACTACATGCACAAGTGTTTTTTTTTTATGAAAGGAAAACCTTATCCCTACCCCCTTTCAATATAAAAAGGGTTAGAGATAGGGTAGTCCAAGTAATTCATTGCCAAAAAATTGTTTGTACAGATTTTCCCAAAAATAGCCTGAGGGGGATTACCCCACCACATCTGGTAAGCCTCAGGAGAACATAGCACCAGATCAGCTAAGGAATGAGCAACCTTATTTCCTTGCCTTAAAACATGATGAACTAACAAAGACATATTTTCCCCAAGTAAGGACCTAATCTCAGAAATAATCAAACCTAGTGGAGAGGAAATGGGTTCGAAATTGGACAAAAGGTTGCACAGAATAAGGGAATCAGTTTCCAATTGGACTCCGCAAATTTTGAGCTGGATCGCCCCTTTATGTCCCAACAGGAAGGCAGTAACTTCCATAAGAATCGGCTCCACCACTCTGCCCTGTCTCCACCCTCTAGCTGCAAAAAATGTTCCCCGAGAATCTCTGATAACGGCCGCACATGCAAAAGCTTCCATGTTTCCTTGACAACGGGCATCGATATTAATCTTTACAAACCCCGGTGGTGGTTTGCACCACCTAGGTACAATAGATCTATCCAGCACTCCCAACCGGACCAAAGAGGAGGCATTTCGGTACTGGTTTAGGAAATCCGCACACCATTCCAAGGTATCCAAAAAGTTTAGTTGTGTTCCCTCTTCCTTGAAAATGTTTCGCATATGCCATATCCTCCAACAGCACACGATGAAAAAAGAGATATCCTCGGATCTGTTCAACCTCGATAACATCTTAAGAATCTCCTGGATAGATGCTTCATTGTATGTCAGCCTTGCTGCTTTCCAGCTAACCCCCCCCCCCGGTCGCTTCGCACCTTAAGAATAGATGATTCGCATCCTCAATTCCGCCTCTGCAAAGCACACACCTTGGATCCACCTCGACACCTCTATGAAGCAGGCTTTGTAAGGTTGGGAGGGCATTTTGAACAATCTCCATAAAAAATAACAATTTTACTTGGGAGATTAGTACACCATATAGCCTTATAGCATCCCGCGAGCTCTGGGTGGTCATCATTTGAACATAACATTCTATAGGTCGACTTCACATTGTACAGTCCATTTGGTTCATACTTCCAGAACATGCAGTCCTCCTCTCTCCCATTGGTGAGAGGTATCGTATTGATTTCCTGCCATCTGGCATCCCCTACTGCTGCCAAAACACAATCCTTGCACCAAGAATTTGATTCGCCATTGATGAAATGGCTAACCGTCACATTTTCGGGAATAGATATCGGAAGCGGTCCCGCCTTACACACCCTGGACTCTAGACAATTATCTTCGAAGAACCTCACCCGTTGTCCATTACCGATTCTCCATTTGAAGCCCCCTTGCATGACGTTCTACGCTTGTAGTATACTTTTCCAAGTGAATGAATCGGATTGTTTTGCCTTGCACGACCATAGATCCGAATTTGGGAAGTACCTGGCTTTAAGGACTCTGTAGCACAAAGATGTTTTACAAGATACTAACCTCCACACCTGCTTTGCTAGGAGAGCATAGTTGAAATTGTGGAAATCCCTGAAGCCTAATCCACCCGATCGCTTAGGTTTGCATATATCCTTCCATGCCACCCAGCTCATTTTTCTTTTGTCATCCCTTTCTCCCCACCAGAATCTACTAATCATGCTATTAAACTCGTTGCATATAGATTTTTGTAGTAAGAAGATACTCATCGTATAAAGTGGAATAGCTTGCGCCACCGCCTTAATTAGAACCTCTTTTCCGCCCCAAGAAAGCAATTTTCCTTTCCATCCCTGAATTCGATTTCTTATGCGGTCCTTAATTCCCTTAAACATTTCGGCTTTAGAACTTCCAAGCCAGGCTGGGAGACCCAAATATTGGTGGAACTCGCTCCCAGCCGAGCCAAGGAGATTGATCATTTCACTCCTCATAGAGTTGTCCATGTTTTTGCTGCAGAAAATGGCAGTTTTGTCCACATTTAGCATCTGGCCTGAGGATTCCCCATATTTGGCTAAAACATCCATTAAGCTCTTTATGTCTTCCCCTTCCGTCTTGATGAAGATGATAGTGTCGTCTGCAAATAGTAGATGAGTGATAGCTGGGCCTCTTGGGTTTAGTCTGATACCATGGATTGCTCCACAACTGGCCGCATGACGGATCAGGGCAGAGAGACCCTCGGCACATAACAGGAACAGATATGGGGAGAGTGGGTCACCCTGTCGAAGTCCCCTCTTTGGATGGAAGCATGAAGATTTGAAGCCGTTGACATTTATACGGTACCTGACCGTGGATAGGTAGCTCATAATCCAATTGGTCCACTTTTGACCGAAATTCATAGCCTCCATCATTTGTTTGAGAAAATCCTATTCAACCCGGTCATAAGCCTTAGACATATCCAACTTTATAGCCATCTCTCGCTTGCATCCATTCCTTCGCCTTCTGAGAGTGTGGATCGCTTCATAAGCTATGAGCATGTTGTTCGTGATAAGCCATCCTGGCACGAAAGTATTCTGCTCTTCCCCAATGACATCCTAGAGAACTACCTTAAGTTTATTTGCCAGCACCTTCGCTAAAATTTTGTAGACCGCGTTGCAGAGACTTATAGGTCTAAATTGGGATAATGATTCAGCCCCAGCCTTCTTAGGAATAAGGATTATTATGGTTAAGTTGGATTCCGTTATCAGAGCATTTAGCCTACCAAGATTACTCTCATCCATGAACAATTTACACCAGTTAATGATATCTCTCCCCACCGTGTTCCAATGCTTTTGGAAGAAACCCGCTGACATCCCGTCTAGCCCCGGGGCTTTTGTAGGGCTCATCCCTTTAATTGCCTTGACTACTTCCTCACTTTGCAGGAGTTTGGTTAGGGATTGCCTGTTTTCCTCAGAAATTCTGCTTGAAATGACATTGTCCACCCATGACACCTCCCAAGGGTTAGATGTTGAGAGAACCATAGTAAAGTGCCTTACTGCTATTTCCATCATTTGATCCTAGTCCCTCACCCATACACCATTACAATCCTCCAGTGACTCAATGAAATTGTTTCGTTGTTTGTTGGACGCCGTACGGTGAAAGAAACCGGAGTTCTTATCTCCCTCTCGAAGCCAATGCGATTTAGCCCGTATCCTCCATAGCTGCTCTTCATCTTCCAGTAAGATATTAAGTTGGTATTTTAGTTTTTGAGCTGCATTGTCCCTCTCATCGCTTGCATTCATACCCATGACTACTTGAAGATCCCTTTGTTTATGCTCAATCGCTTTCCTAAGATTGCCTCTTTTCCTCTTGTTCCAGTTTGAAAGATCAGTTCCACACTTCTTTAGCTTCCATGATAACAATTCAGCTGCAGACACAGGCACTCGGGGGGTGGAATTTAAGCTTGGTTTACAATTCTGATGGTCTCGTTATCACGAGCCCCAAAAAGTTCATATCTGAATTCCCGAGGCGGTTTACCCCTTTCGACATTGGCATCAAGAATCAACAAAATGGGGCAATGATTTGAAGTGGGAGCCGTTAAGTGGATGAGCTTTGCGTGTGGGAACAAGTCCAGCCAACCCCGAGTAGCAAGCCCCCTATCTAATCTAGCTTCCACCCTTTGTCTTCCCCTTCTGTAATTAGACCATGTCATTGGCGGGCCTGAGAAACCGAGGTCCACAAGGTTGCATCTGTCCACCGTTTCGCAAAACCGATCCATCTGGTTTTAGGATCGCATCCTCTCACTACTGTACTCACAATCACTCATGACTTCATTGAAGTAACCCATAACAAGCCAAGGGGCATCATCCCCGGCACTTAGCTGCTAGAGGATATGCCAGCTAAGGTGTCGCTGATGAGTTTCAAGGTGGCCGTAAAAACCGGTGAAGCGCCATCTGCTAAGTTCGACCTCGATGTGATTTGAGGAGTAACTTTTGATGCATACCGGTTGTTCTTCCTTCCATAGTAACGCCAAGCCCCCTCCTACTTTCCGGATCCACCACAAAACAGCAATTAAACTTAAGTCATCTCTGTATGCCTTCCATTTCTTTGGAGTTGCGCTTTGTTTTGCTAAGAAAGACCAAACAGGGACCTTGTTTCCGGGATTCCACCAGTCCAGATGAATAGCCAGAAGGAGCTGCACCACAATTAGCGTGCAATGTTGCTACACCTGAACATATCCCATATATATATATATGGAGAACTCATCATGTGCAGACATCCTGTACCATAGTTGTGGTGCAGTCTGCTGCAAAATGAGCCCCACGCATATTTAAAATGTAATAATATTTTATACAATCATTTATCCATATAAAAATCATACTTTATATGGTTTAGATATTAAAAATACAACTTTAAACCTGATATTTAAATTAAACTATTTCATTACGTTAATTTTGTACCATTTGGATTTGGATGAAAATTGGTACCCTATCAAAATAAATAATTCTAAATATAATGGATAGGGTAGAATTTTAATACATGTGAAGCCCTTTTTTGGATGGACTGCCTACATTGGATTAATTTTCATATCTACGTATAAGTATACATAAATATCGTTTCATATATTTCAAATTGATTCTTGTTCTATAATATTTTAGATCTTAAAAACTTTGATTTGATAAATTCTACATCTCGTAACACAATGCTACATGCAAATTGCATAATGTCTTCTTTTCTTTTTAGGCAATTTTTTCAATTTATTTTTTTTACACAATTAATTGACTATAACCTCAATTGAAAAATATTTAAATTTTTATTGATTTCAAATTCATATTATACATTATATAAGCTTCAATATCATAATTTATATTAGCTCATACGCTAATCCTATATCAGATTCCAAAAATAGTATTTATCTTACAAAAAACTTCTATTCATCACCATACTTTTGTTTACTCTTGATTATTGTAATACCAATTTTTGACTATTACAAATAGGGATTTCACCAAATTTGATCCAAGCGCCACTACTATGATGACCAGCTTAATGGAAAATTTGTTGTGGCCCACCGATGATTGGTTGTTGTCTCAACCTAACAAATGAATCTGGCCGCACTCAATGTTAAACCATTTTCATCCTATATATTTAGAATAATAATTGAATGAGAATGTGAGTGATTGAGATGATTTGAGTTGAATATTGATTGATTTATTTTAGTTATGCGAAAATGCTCACATTTGATCAATTTCTGCAAAGCAGGAAAATACATGCAATTTTGAGGCCTTGAATCATACAAAAATAGATTTTGACTTTGAAAATGAGCTCAAGTGGCGGCTTGGCCTAGTTGCCACATTGATGGGCTCAAAAAATAGTTTTTGTTGATATTTTACGGCTTCTGTAACTCCTCCCAAATCAAAAGTTATGGCTAACTAAAGTCGGTCCGCTCATTTTGGTATAATGTTCATTTGTTTTAAGAAGTTCAAAGCTCAAAGACTAAGACCACATTTGATTTGATGATTTTGAAGAAGTTAAAGGAATTAAAATAATGATCAAGGCAGTTTAGAACAAGTCGGGACATGTCGAAGAATATTCAACACAAATCGCGGCAAAAAGGGCAACAAAACCTCAAAATTTCAGAGCAAGTTGAGCACACCAGAGTGACACATAGTTCAAACTATGTGGATCTGGGTGTCACATGGTTTGAACAATGTGAGACCCTAGTTATGCAAAATAATGCACAAATCGAACTCTGTTTGCAAGTACTCCCTAGATTCCTATATAAACACCTTTTGAAGATATCCCAAAGCATCCTAGAACATCCTTGGACCTTGGGTAAGGTTCAAGAGTAAGAGAAGATGAAGAGCACGAGGCAAAAAGTGAGGCAACGTCTTGCTTAGAGTTGTCAAGACACCATTAAAGCTTCCAACCAATAAGTTTGCATTCTCTTTCTTTTTTTAATTTAATTATCTTGTTTGAGATAAATTTTGAATACAATATTGTTTTGTGTTTGATTTTTATTATAAACATGCTACGCTAAACCCTTAATCTATGGTTTAGGATATTGCATGTGTACAATGTAACGTATTTTGTGGTTTTACTTGATTTATGAAGGATATTGGTTGTTAATTTATATCATTTAATTTAATACTTGCCTCATGTTTGAGCTCCCACTTTGGCAATGATTTCCATATATTATGTGAAGGAACCAAAAGTTGAAAGTCTATTATATGATAATCAAGATATTTAATCTAAAAATCTAAGATTATGAAAATAGGCATTATGACTTTAAGGAATCCCATGACTGACCATAGAACTCAACGAATCTTAATTGACTTTATCCTATAAGAATAGGTGATTAAGAATATACGTCTTGTAGGTTTCAAAAGAAGGTACAAAGATAATTTAGTGTGTGTTCTCCTTTAACACATATTATCCGGATTAAATAAATACTCCACATGTTTGTTACAGAAGACGTATGTGAAACCCTAGACTCTAAATACTCTCATTCTATGGCTTTTAATTCCTTATTCTACATTCTTAAGATCAATTTTCATATTTTGTTATTTCTTTCCTTTTACTCAAATCTTCTCTATATTTGATATAAATGTTTAAAAACATCTTTAGTCTCGAATTTCCTGTAGAATCAATATTTATATACTATAATCTATAACCCATGTACTTGCAAAGAGATTGCGAACACTCAACTTCTATGCCCAGCATATTTATTAAAAAAAATTTCTAGTATAAGAATTTTTCTACCACTCTCCTCTACTATCCCCATGCCGGAAGTCACTCCCTTTTGTGGTATTACCACAAGCTTGAATATTTACCAATTACCCCTTTTGCTTATCATGACTTTTTTTTATAGGATCTCCTTATCATGACTTGGTTTCCCTTTCGCAAATTCTTCCTTGCTAAGTATCCTTAACTGTATTTCTGTGAGTTATTTTCGAAAATAGGTGGTTTTAAGTTATAACCTGCTATTTTTCTCATGTGTTGAGTCAACTTTGTATACGTTTGTAGCTATCCGTCAATCATCCCTGCTTCTACTTAGTTTTAGTCAATATGTGATCACCTATTCGTCCATACTATAGGCCATTTGTCTCTCACGTATGTGGTCACCTTGGGTTTTCTATTTTGCAGCTATGTACCACTTTTCCAATTAAAAGGTCCTTAAGTCTTCTTCTTCTTTTTTTTTGTAATTCATCTTATATAGTCCTTCAGTCTTGTTGGTCTTTCATTGATTAATGGAATCACAACCTTCGTTGGATGCACTTACGTAGCAACGCATCTATTACAACCATACGCCTGAAGCGCATGTATCTTTCGTTCCATGAAGAAATTGAGATGGTCAAGATCTGACCCATGTATGTACAACAGCTAAAACCGATTCTTCAGTCAAAAAGTAGAAAAAATTCTTAAGGATTTATAAATAGTTCTAAGCTTAAATATGGTGTTATGTGTTTTAAAATGGTACCGTTTAGCTGTCAAACTAAAGAACATAATATCACATTATAAAATTCATAGATCATGGGTTCAAGATTATTTCTTTGAGCTTGAGCATTATAAATGGTATCAGAGTGGACTCCTCTAGTAGATGTTGGGCAAAGGCCCAGAGGACAAAATAGTTGGAAGCTAATGGGCTTGTAACAATTCAAAACTAGAAAAAAAAAGAGTTCTTAAGGATTTTGTAAGTGGGTTTAAGCTTAAATATGGTGTGACGCGCTTTAAAACCATGCGGTAGAGCTGCTAGGCCAAAATGAACAAAATTACACCATAAGACTCATAACCACATAAGCCTTCATATCTTTTGTTGCGGGTCTTTGAATGTAATTCATCAATTCTAGTTCGAAGCATGATTATATACATTATGATGTATTTTAAGTTAAAATGGAATATTTATTTATTTTATTTTATGTTGTTTTTATTTTTAATTATTTTTTCTTAGTTAACATGTTTTCCTAAATATATTCAATCTATATATCAAGTTTTTCCATTTTAGAATATTTTTGCATATTAATTTTTTTAAAAATCATTAATTTCAAGGGCATTTAGTCTTTTTTCACCACTAAAAAACTTGATTTTTAAAAATAAAAAATAAATATACAAAAATATTCTAAAATAGGAAAACTCGATATATATATATATATATATGTATATATATATTGAATACACTAAAGAAAACATGTTTACAAAGAAAAATTAAAAATATAACTAATTATAAAAATATTGTATTTTAGCTGAAATACATCATGATATATATAACCAAGCTCTAATGCGTACATGAGATCAACTCATATGGAGTCTTCTACACAATTGTATACATATACAGAGCAATTTAACAAGCTACTTCAATATTCAAGTGATTCATGTGGCTCAAAGGGGGTAAAATGCATTTAACATAAGTAGTTGTTAATCGATTCTATATATAGATTTGCCATCAACACTAAAGCCACTTAAACAGGGTTATTATTAGGGGTGTTAATGGTCATAGTGAACCCATCAATCCGCCCATTTAACCCGTTTATAAATGATTTTAGGTTAGCATTCTTAAATAAGAGATGCAATCTTTTACGTTCGAGCTAAGTCCCGCCCATTTGCATCTGGGTGCTGTGAGCCGTTGAAGTGAGCGGCAATTTAAGAGCCATCGGATGTAAATCTTTCTAGTGACTCCCTGCAACTAATAGTAACATTGTGGAAGGGGGAAAAATTCAAACCCACCCTATTCTACCATTCTTCTCGATTCTACCCATCTCTCTCGCCATCTCCCATTCCGCCATTGCTGCATTGCACCCGACTCATTTTTGCCACCATCCCTTCCGGCTCTCATCTCTCTTTGTCAACTGCAAGTGACCCTCTGCATCCATGTTAGGTCATGACTCACTAAATGAAGTTATTAAGGAGGCCGATGCAGCTCTACTTCTGCATTCATTTTTGAGTAGTGCAGTGAGGGAATGCTCTAATGGAGAAATTCCTCTTTCATGGCATCTCATTTTTGTTGATTTTTTTCATCCTAACTAATAACAATATTCCAATTTTAATTCTTGGTCCAATAGTGTTTCCGACTTAAACAGTGCAATTTTTTGTAAGTGATTCCATAATGAACCACTTCTATCTCTGGAATGAAATCACATCAAATCCCCATTTCAATGAAATCTCATTTTGCTATTTTTTATCCAATGAAGGAGGAACTTAGTGGAACTTAACTTGCGCGCGGAGGTTTTCCTGCTGAGAAGGGAGATGAGAGATGAGAGTCGAAAGAGATGGTGGCAAAAATCGGTTAGGAGCAGTGCAGTGATGGCGGCATGTGAGAGGGCGAGAGAGATGAAGGGAATTGGGCAAAATGGGTTTATTTGAACTTTTCCTTCTCCTGTGTTGTTGCTGTCAACGCGGGAAATTTCCAACTACTCACAGCGCCCAGACACAAATGGGCGGGACTTAGCCTAGACATGAAAGATCACATCTCTTTAAATAAATGACTTATGATTAGTTAACCCATTTAACTATTTAAATAAATAAACAGATTAGGAACCTGTCAACTCGTTTAGTAAATCTATTTTTTTTATAAATCCATCAACTCATTTACAAGTCGTTAAGAAGGGGTATATATATTTCATAAATCTTAAATCTATTTTTTCATTTTAATTTTCTATTTTCCTCATTCTATGTATAATTCTACAGTGTCTTCTTCATAACTGCGTTGTAGCATTGCCATGCCATCCTTACTACTATCTTCAAGTGTCACTGATAATATTTTTCTTTCCTCTCTGCCACTCTCTCTCTCCGATCGTCCCTTTCTCAGTCTCTCTTCTTGTTTCCACCTTTCCCTTTCCTCTCTCTCTCTCTCTCCCCCCCTCCCTTCATCTCTTCCTCTCCGTCTCTAACCATTTCCCTCTTAATCACTATTACTGTTTCCCTTCTCTATCCTCTCTTTATGTCCCACCAAGTCATTATCCTTCTTTATACTAACAACTTGAATATACACCCTCTCCCGATGAAGACCGCCCATGCCTTGTTTCCCATTTGTGTAGATTAATTCACCATAATAATTACAAACAACATACACAGAACTTTAAATTAGCTTGGTTTTAACTTGTTTGCACTATACATACACAACCTGTTAATAACTTGCCAACTCGTTCATTAAATAGATTGTAAACGGGTTAAGCTTGAGATTTTTTAAATGGATAAATAAACAAATTAAGGTTGAGATTGTTGGTCCCATGTAATGGCTAATTATGAAACTTATATGATAAATAATCACAAAGATCAATCAAGCAATCACAAAAGAAATCACACAGGTATAGTGGTTTTCTGCTCTTTAAGTACAAATACTTGAGTTTCACTAGTCAACTTCAACATGAGTTACAGTGGTACAATCAATCAGACCGTCTTCTGGATAGGTGCTAAGCTCCAGGTGGGCTCATGAACCAATCTCTTGATTTGATCATAATCAAAACTAACGTAGTACAAATTTCAAAAAGAAAATCTAAGCCTCACTAGTTTAGCATATCTGAAATAGCAACATCATTAACATATTGAGGGCAACATGCAACTTTGAATCACCACATCAACTCAACTTGAGAAAGGACAACTTCTCTTCAAGATTGTTCTTCATGAAGGGGCAACTTGAATTTTACAATCTTGAGTTTGATGGGTGATTCTCTTAATGTTCTAGCACTCTTACGTCCTCCTTTTAAAACTTTTTGAACCCTTGAAACGTGACCTAGAAGATAGCCCAAGAGATTTCCATAAAAATCCAAACTTCTCAAAATCTAAAATTTTAGAGTCTTAAAAAAGTGGACCTTTTCAGACTAAAAGGTCAACCTTTTGCCGCTCCTGTTGAGATAGAGTGTTTTCAACACCAAAAGGTTGACCTTTTCTCCTGTTTTGCAAAATTCGAATTTTGGAGCAAAAGTCCTGCTTCAAAGATGTTAATCCACTTAAGATAAGTATAAATGAATGAACCAATCTTGTTTTAAAGATCAACCACAACTCTAAAAGCATATTCCAAGTGAAGTTTAGCAAATGAGCATATTTCAAGATCGTTTCATGCATATCAACTAGTGTATTCCATTTTCAAGATATCTCTTTGTTTCAAGTTCAATCCCATCATAATTAGTATTATAAATGCAAAAACGATAATTCCACAAACACACCACTCTTTTCAAAAAATCCAACATATAATTTCATAATATCAAAAGAAATCGCATAAACCATTTATTTTGTCATCATCAAAACCAATCAAAAAGGTAGTTATCATTAAAGTTCACATTCTCCCCCTTTCGATGTTGACAAGACATTATCAACCATTGTTGAATATTGCTCCCCCTATCACATTGCTCTCCCTATTCACGTTGTTCACAATGGTTGTATTTCTCCTCCTTTTGTCATAAGCAAAAAGTGGTATAATACATGAAAATGCATTCTGAATAGGTATTGATAAATTCAGTTGCAAGAGAAAATAAGAAAAATTATCGAATCAAGCAATAACCAATTGTGCTTTGTATTTTAAATAACTGAAATGAGTTTCGTAAAAAAAATAAAATCAAAGGAGTATGTCAGACCAATCTTCATTCAGATGGTGTATCGGAGTCATTCTTCTTAGGAGAAGTGAGCTCCTCATCTTTCCATCAGAAGCAAGATTAAACTTGTTTCCAAAGTGAACTTTGAGCTTCTTTGGTCTAAGAGAGAGCTTTCCCTTTGGCGGAAGTGGCTTTTTGGATTTGCTTTTGGAAGTATGACCTGAAACAGTTTTTGAAGGACCTAGTTTATTAAGAAATGCAGCCCACTTCACACTTGTTACATGTGTTTTTTTGTTTCGGAGAAGAAGGTTTTTCTGATGGAGGAGATGTGGGAGATTGTGGATTGTGAAGTGGATCTTTTTGGATTTGAATTTCAGTGATGAGATCCTTGACAACACTTTCAACATTAGCCATTATCTCTTCAAATGAATCAAGCCTTGAACGAAGCATATCGAATTGACCAAGTAAGAATATGTTCAAGAGTTCAAAATCTATAGAATTAGTAGAGGTGGTGGTTTGAGATGGTTGGTTTGGTGTTTTAGAATGGTCAGTATAGTCAAATGGTTTTGGAGGTGATGGTTCTTTACCTTCCTCATCATATTCTACAACAACATTACCTTGAGATCCACGTTTCTTACCATGAGATCCTATATCATCTGATAGTTTCTTCTCTTTGGGTGTAGAAGGAATGCATACCCAACTACCTCCATTAACTTTTCTGTATCTCATTCTCTTCAAAGTTGAGTCTCCAATGATACTGTAGGAGTTTGGCTCAATGAATCCTTCTTGACTCAGATCAATTCCAAAATGCTTGAAAGGTTTGATTAGAAACATTCCATAGGGAAAATTTCCATTTGATCTATTTCTCTAACTTAACATATAATCAAGCATTGAAAGAACTAAATAATAAGACTTTTAAAACATTATGCACTACATGAGAATAACATCTTTAGTATTAACAATATCTTTGCCACCAATTTTTAGAAAAAGACAGTTGTAAACAACTTCGAATAGTAATTTTAACTCAACAAAGGCCAAATCTTTAGCAGGAAATGCAACTTTTAAGATGCTTAAACTTGCATTAGCAATTAAGTCCAAAATAGAATCTTCAATAGATGTATTAGTAGAATCTTCAACATAAAGATATGGAAGTTGCATGATGGAGACAAATTCTTCAATAGTAGATGAGATATGTACTACTTTGATATATGAATTGTATGATTTGTCTCCTAATTTCTCAAGATGCACATAGAAAATCCTTACAAGTTCTTGATAAATAGAAATTCCAAAACAAAGAAACTTAAATAAATCAAAATCTTTAAGCCAATCAACAAAAGTAAATTTGTTTTGCTTCAAACATTTGAAATCAATATCAATGTAAAATTAGAAGATTGTACAATGAAGGAACAAAATTGGTTTGGGTACCAAAGAGCATTGGATTTGTGTCTTCCAAAATAAAACAACATAGATTCTAATTGCTTACTAACCCAAATGGACCCATTAAATGGGTATCAAAGAGATGAGCTTTATTGAACTATTTTTGCAGGTTTGTCTTAGAGCAAAAGCTAGCAACATATAGTGTAGAAACAACGGTTGCTCAAGACACATGATTGGAGATAAAACCTTGTTCCATGATCTTAAGTCATATAATGGTGGAATTGTTGTTTTTGGCAACAACGAAAAAAGTGAGTGGTAAGAGAACCGTTTATGACATTTTGAATTTATGCATAGCGGAAGTATTGTTGTTGAAGAACTCAAGCACAACTTAATGAGTATTAAACAATTGTGTCACAAAGGTTATAAAATCATATTTGGATCAACCATGTACAATGTCTTTGATAGAGATCACATAATATTTAGTGGCAAAAGACATAGAAATATATATTTGATTTCTTTTGATAAATTGGATGGAAAATGTGTTGTAGTCATTGATAATGATCCATGAGTATGAAATAAAAGACTTTGATATATAAATCGGTCAAACATTAAGGCCTTGTGGGAAAAGAGTTTGGTAGAAAGTTTACCAAAATGCAAATATGATAAAGATAAAATTTGCAAGGCTTGTCAAATGTCCAAATAGTCAAAGGTGTCATTTTCAAATAAACATGAAGTTTTACCTCAAGTCCACTTAAATTACTGTGCATGGATCTTTATGAACCATTCGACATATTAAGCCTTGAAGGAAAGAAATGTGTTTTTGTTATAGTAGATAATTTTTTAAGGTTCACTTAGATAATGCTATTAGCTAGCAAAGACGAAGCCTTCTCCATATTTGTAAGTTTTTCAAAATTGGTGCAAAACTAAAAATGAAACACAATTATATCAATTAGAAATGATTATGGTGGTGAATTTGAAAATAAACATTTTATAGTATTTTACAATGAAAAAGGGATTCACTATACATTTTCTGTACCTAGAATCCCTCAACAAAATGAGATAGTTGAATGAAAAAATGTAACAATAAAAGAGATGACAAGGACTATGCTAAATGAAAACAAATTCTCCAAGAAATTTCGGAGTGAAACTATAAGTACAGCTTATCATGTTTTGAATCGGGTTATCATTAGAGCAATCTTGAAAAAGACCTCCTATGAGTTATGGAAAGGTAGAAAATCAAATATCTCATATTTTTAGACTTTTGGTTGTACTTGCTATGTATTAAGCAACAAAAATAATAATCTTGAAAAATTAGATACCAAAAAGGTTGAGACAATATTTCTTGGAATGCCAAAAAGGATATGACACTATTTCTTGGATATTCATCAAATAGCAAGGCATATAGTATTTTTAACAAGAAATATCAAGTAGTAAAAAAGTCCATTCATATTATATTTGATGAATTTAACCCAACTCCTAAAAGGTGCATGAGTTAAGTGATGCAAAGGATTTATCAAAGAACTTTGCAAAGCTATAAGTGAAAAAGAAAGGGGGAGAAGAACCAAAGCAAGGTCAAAGTTAAGATAAGGAGGTAAGTGAAGGTAATGTTCACTCCAAACTTTCCAAGGACCTAAAATTTAAAAATAACCATCCAATTGAACAGGTGATAGGAGACATATATAAAAGTATGAAAATTAAAGGCCCTAGGAAAATTATATATGGACATTTTGCATTTGTATATAAAATAGAGCCAAATTCAATTGATCAAGATTTTAATGATGAAAATTGAATTGTTGCTATGTAAGAAGAGCTAAATCAATTTGAAAGAAACCAAGTGTCGCACCAAGTTCTTAGACCTAAGAATTGCACTGTTATTAGTACCAAATAGGTTTTTAAGAACCAATTAGATGAAAATAGACTCGTTGTAAGAAACAAAGCTAGGCTTGTAGTCAAAGGGTATTCTTAAGAGGAAAGAATTGATTTTGAAGAATCATATGCCCACCTGACTAAATTTGAAGTCATATACATTTTACTAGTGTTTACATCTCATTTTGAATTTATATATATCTTAATGAAGAGGTGTATGTTGAACAACCTCTATATTTTGAGGAAAAGAATCAATCTGAATTTGTTTATAAGTTGACCAAAGCCTTATATGGACTAAAAGAAGCTCCAAGAGCTTGGTACGAAAGGCTAAGTAAATTTTTGATTAATCATGAATTTCAACAAGAAAAAGTAGACACTACTCTCTATTCATTAAATACAAAAAAAAAGATATACTAATTGTTCAAATTTATGTAGATAATATTGTATTTGGTGCTACTAATGAGTTTTTATGTTAAGAATTTTCCAAGCTGATAGAAAATGAATTTGAAATAAGCATGACGGATGAACTCAATTTCCTCCTTGGATTGCAAATCAAGCAACTAAATGAAAGAATCTTTATGAATCAATCCAAGTGTATTAAGAAAATGGTCAAGAAGTTTGGAATGCAAAGTAGCAAAGGAGCAAATACACCTATGAGTTCAACGATCAAAATTTGATAAGGATGAAAGAGATAAACAAGTTGATCAAAAATGTATAGAAGTATGATAGGATCTTTATTGTATTTGATTGCATCTAGACCAGATATATTGTTTAATGTTTGCATATATTCTAGATTCTAATCAAACTCCAAAGAATCCCATATGATAGTTATAAAAAGAATCTTTAGATATTTGATTGACACTACAAATCTAGATCTATGCTATCTCAAGGGTTCAACATTTGATCTAATCGGCTCCTCAAACACAGATTTTGCTAGTTACAAAGTAGATAAAAAAATACTAGTAGAATATGTCAATTTCTTAAAAATATGATGATTTTATAATTTTCAAGGAAACAGACTAGTATTTGTTTATGTATTGCGGAAGCCAAATATATAGCCGCTAAGAGTTGTTGTGCCTAATTATTATAGATGAGATAACAACTGAGAGATTATGGGGTAGATTATAAAGATATACCTATTAGATGTAATAATGCAAGTACTATTTGCTTAACCAAGAATCTCATATTGCATTCAAAAACCAAACACATAGATATTTGACATCACTTTATTAGAGAACATTTTGAAAATTACGATTTCTATTTGGGATATGTCAAAATTAAAGATCAAATTGCTGATATTTTTACCAAAACATTAGGAAGTGAATAATTTTATAAAATTAGAAATAAAATGGGTATGATTGATATTGAAGCAAGAAATTGGTGCAAAATTGCAAAACTACTATTAAATATGTTAATGAAATGGTATAATGTGCAAATTGGGTAACATTTAGGAAATGTTTGTACTTGGGTCAGTGAAGCCAAGTTGACTCCACTCATCCCAAGTTGACTTCAGTTGAGCGAAGTCAACTTTAAATCCGACTTACGGTTCGAAGTTGACTCTACGAGCGTCGTTTTGACTAACTTCATTTGGGCTCGAAAGCAGCTGAAACCCCATTCCTTCCTTTCTCTTCATTTGACCTGATTCCTCCATTTCCTCTCCTCCAAGCATGAATCTCCTAACATACCTTCTCCAAACTTTTGATTTTTGAATCCTCATCTTTCAATGCTCCCGAGTTTTTGTGCTAAGCTACCTCCCACTTCAACGACACCAAAAGCAGTTTCCAACCTAGCTAAGCTCCCGTTTCCCACCCATCCAAATCCACCACCAGCGAGGAAGTGCCAAGGCATCAAGGGACACCAACTAAGAGGCCTCGGAACGACACCATTACATCTACTAGGCGTCGGGTTAGTGGGAAGAGGAAGAGGTACCCTCGCTCCACGAGGCCAAGTGCTCAAAATGCTAGTTGAATATTTTCGGAATGAGTGACAACATAGCCGTTTGTATAAATACTTTTATAAGAGGAAGTCCCACCAAAAATCATTTATTTTAACTTCCTACATGAGTATGAATTCAGCATTGACGAGTACTAGACTTTCAGGGTTGGACTGCCCTATTAAAAGAAGATAAGAAAATTTACACTAACCTTACAAGGCTTTTCTATTATTTATGAGATCAAGAGAATTTAAATGCTTTTCTAAAAGGCATAGAGATCAACCTCGGTCAAGAGCACGAGGTTAGCAAGTCTAATGCAATACTTCAAGTGACTAGCATTTTAAAGGTTCCATGTGACAATCATCATATTCTACAAGACCTGACCCTTACTCGAATGTATAATTAGTTGGTGGGAAGCAACAAATACCATATGAGTATCAAATTTCTCCATTACATGGACTTGCCACCTCAACTAAAGGTCATAAGACTTCTAATCGTGATGGCCGGGGGACGAAACCAAGTTAATAAAAAAGAGGTGAAAATTCTATCAAAAATTGCAAATAGGTACAATGTAAATTTGCCTAAACTGTTTTTGGAGGCCCTAGAACTCAAAAAGGACAATCCTCAAGGCGTTTTGCCCTACAGAACCCAAATCACCAAGATCCTTGATCACTACCATGTTGATCTAGCTGGGGAACCTTACGAGGTTTTGAAGCCCACAAATGCCATTAACAGAGTCTTGTTGACTTAGATGAAGATCAACTTTGAGGTATTTAGAGAGGCACAACTTCAAGCACGGATGGGAGGCGATCCATTTCAGGGCCCAGATAGACCAGAAGACCTACCACTTATGTCTCCAGAGGATGCTCCAATCGAGGAGGAGGCTACTGTGCCATCCGTATCTCCGAGGCCAACCTCACCGTCATCACATGCCCCTCATTCACCGCAGACCTCCCATGCAACATCTCGACCCTATTAAACTCCTACATTTGACATGACTGAGATAAAGGATCTATTTGCCGAGCTTGAAAGTTGAGTAAGGAGCTGCAGTCTCTATATCACTCCATGACCTAGATGTATGAGAAGCAGGCTTTCTTGGAGTCCGAGATCAACCAGATCAAATATCACTTGCCCCAAACAATAAGCCTACCAACCTATTTTGAGCTTACCAGATTTTGATTCCTATTGGGGAGAGTCCATCCAAGCCCAGTGCAAGATCAATCATCGCCTCCTACTTCACCAGAAGATACATCTAGTTCCCAATATCTTTACGATATGCTTCTTAGTCAAATGCTCCCTAACTAACAATTGTCTTATCCTATTTCCTTATTTGTGTTTCATAAATTCCAGTTCCTCCTACCACCCTATTTTTGAAGATTGACAAAAAGGGGAGGGCTATTTTGAGAATTTTGGTTCTTTTTGGATCTTTTAGGTTTAGGGTAGTGTTTCAGCCTCAAAATTTCCTCGTAGTTTTGTACTGTTTCGTGTTGGTTGGTATTAGAAAAATAAATGTTCAATTATTCCATTCCTATACAATTTTAAAACATTTAATACCTTTAAATGAGTCCGAAAAATATATTATAAAAATATTTTACATTGTGTTCCATACTCTGATTTTATATTTCTAACAAAAAAATTTTGATTAAAAAGTTAAATACCATAGTCATAAAAAATAATGATTTCATTAGTGATGATATAGTTGCATAGAAGGTCTATCTATATGTTTACAAATACATGAAAAATCATGTCTAATGAAAATAGAAATATGGTTGAGTACACTTCGCCCCGTGCCGTGACTCAAAAATGAGTAGTAGACGACATCACACGTCATGACTTAAAGTCGGTTGCATATCGACCACTCCACATGACTAATGAAAATGAATATAGATCACTTCGCTACGCGTCGTGACCTAAAAAGAGTGAGTAGATTACACAAGGGGCAACAACTCAAAAAAGGAGGAAATACATGACGCCACACACCATGACTCAAATGTGAGTTTACTTTTAACCTGTTGACCAGCGATGACTTAGTCTGGAACTAGTGAGGGGCCCATCGGCTACACTAACGACTCTACACAACAAGCAAAGTGCGCTCTCAGCTTCTGGATTTATACGGCAGACCAGCATCTCCCACATTCAGCTTAATAAGCCAGCATCTCTCGCATTCAGTCTCTGAATTTATACAGCAGGCCAGTGTATTCTGCATACAGCCTTTGGATTGAAAATTGGGTGATTTAACCAAAAGTTAGGTTTAATCGAAGTTTGAAAATATGTCTGGGTAAAAAGCTATGGGCCCAACTCGGCTTATTAAAAGTAGTTTGAGCCTAACTACGCTTGACTCAACAAATTTGGGCCCAAGTAGGCCTATTGGAGAGTTTTGGTTCAAGTGGGCTTATTGTGAAAGCTTTGAAGATTTTGAGCCCAACTGGATCTGTTGAAGGGTTTTGGGGCTAACTGGACCGTTCGAAGGGCTTTAGGCACAATTGGGCCTCTTGTAAGGTTTTGCGCCCAACTGGGCTTGTAGAAGGTTTTTGGGCCCAACTGGACCTACTAAAGGTTTTCAGACCCAATTGGGCTGTTAAAAGGTTTTGGGCCCCATTGGGCCTGTTAAAGGGTTTTGGGCCCAATTGAGCCTGTTGAAAGGATTCAGGCCCAACTGGGCATGATGAAGGTTTTTTGGTCCAAGTGGGCTAGCTGAAGGTTTTTCGACCCTATTGTGCCTGCTGAAAGGTTTTCGGGCCTAACTAGGCATGCAAACGGCTTTCTGGTCTAAGTGGGCCACCTGAAGGGTTTTGGGCTCAATTGAGCCTATTAAAAGGTTTTAGGGCCCAATCAGGTCTACTGAAGGTTTTCTGGTCCAAGTGAGCCAACCGAAAGGTTTTGAGCCCAAGTGGGCTTGTTGAGGAGTTTTTGGCTCAACTGAACCGGTTTTGGAAGTTATGGGTCTAAATGTGGGGTATTAGGCCCAAAGTAAAGGTACGGTTAGAAGTTACTCGCCTAGCTTTCAGATATGAGCCATGTAGAATTTACACGCGTATAGATTGTAATGGATCTATAAATTTTCAATCTTGACTTAAGAAGAAAGTTTTCATAATTTCTCGATGCAAAACAACTTCCCCATCTTTTTGAATTTGCATATCCATAAGTCGCTATCATATAGAAGGTCCTACGGATCACGCATTTTCCCTAAGGGAGGGCAAAGTGTTAGCAATAGGTCTACTATGAAAACCTTTTACCATAGCAAGAATGGGATATATATATATATATATATATAGATTAATCACAGTTTGACTGCTTAGATCATAAAAGCCAAGTGAAGTTTGGCGATTCTGTTTCAGCAGCGTAGCAAGTTGGCCCAGTGGCTTTATTTGGACGCCAATAGTTGAGTAAAAACAAAATGATTTTTATTTACTTATGAAAATAAGAAAAAAATACTTAACCCTGTGTATCAATTCAACCCACCACCCAGAGAGTATTTACTTAGGAAAAAGTAATTTTAAAAATTAATTTTTAAAAAAGGAAGAAAAATACTTAATCTCGTGTATCAATTCAACCCACTATCTGGGAAGTATCTACTTGGGGAGAAGTAATTTCAGAAAATGATTTTTCAAAAATAGAAGAAAAATACTTAACCCCGCGTATCAATTCAACCCACCACCTGGGAAGTATCTACTTAGGAAAAAGTAATTTTAAAAAATAATTTTTTAAAAATAGGAGGAAAATACTTAACCCCATATATCAATTCAACCCACTACTTGGGAAATATCTACTTGGGAAAAAGTAATTTTAGAAAATAATTTTTAAAAATAGGAGGAAAATACTTAACTTCGTATATTAATTCAACCCACCACTTTGGGAGTATCTACTTAGAGAAAAGAAATTTTTAGAAAATGATTTTTTTTAGAAAATAAAGTAGAAATACTTTCATCCTAAATTTTAAATCATCTGCCAACCAAAAATTTTAAATGGGATAAAGTATAATTTTTCTACTTTTATTTCAAACTCAAAGGATAGAAAGGAATATTTTTTGAAAAAAAAATTCAAAAGAAATTTTCAAAAGAGCGGAAACTCTTGAGAGAAGAGAGGCTCGGTTCT
This sequence comes from Annona squamosa, assembly GCA_035584095.1. Taxonomy (NCBI): domain Eukaryota; kingdom Viridiplantae; phylum Streptophyta; class Magnoliopsida; order Magnoliales; family Annonaceae; genus Annona; species Annona squamosa. The sequence continues at coordinate 32,492,195 of JAXCLR010000081.1, read as the reverse complement.
TTGGTTTTGAGCTCAGTTGGGAGTTGTGCGCTTGTGTTGGGAGATAGGGCCCCTTTATAGGCCTTGGACGTAGGGGTGCAACTTGGGTCGGGTAGGTCCGGGTACGGGTGGAACCTACCCTTACTCGTTTTGGGAAAACCTCTACCCTATCCTATTTTAGACAGGGTCGGTCCGGAGCCTACCCTACCCAATTTTCTCAAGAGCGGGTCGATTCCTAAATCGGTTCCTAGAACACGATCTATTTGCAGCTTCAACCTGTGTAAAAAAAATCAATTTATACATACTAAAACATGAATCTGTTAAAAAAAGTGCAACCACCATGCAGTTATAAAATTTCAACAACCAACATGTAGTTATAAAATTTTAGTAACAACTCACAGTAGCATGCATAATTTAAGCACAATTTAGTGAATTCACACTAGCATATATTTTAAGCAACAATTGACGACAACATATATAATTTCAGCAACAATTAACAGTAGCTTATAATTTCAGCAATAATTCAAAACAGCATGTATAATTTCAGCAACAATTTATTATAACAATATCATTTTAATTCGTTTGATGAATTAGGAAAGCAGCAAGGACGTGCAGGGCTACCAGCAACCAACATAAAAAATGTAAAAATAGGACACGTAGAAGTTTCTGCAGATGAAAAGAAAGAAATAGGAAGAAGAAAAACCAAACAGAGAAAAAAAAAGAAAAATAGAAAGAAGAAGATTCAAACAAAAAAGAGGAAGAATAACGAATAGAGAAGAGGAAGAATAACTAGCAGCAATTGACAGCCAGCAACAATCGTCTCTTCGTCGTCTTCAGATCTTCTTCCATTCTTCGTTGTGTTTTTTCCCCTTCTCAGCATCGACGTGGAGTTGCTCCTTTCGTCTTTCGAGGAGATGATGGGAGAAGAAATTGTACTTTGTACCACTCGGAGGTCATATAGATCGTAACCCGAAGCGATAAGAACAAAATCCCTACCCTTGATGCTTCAGGCGAAACCAATTCCCAGAGCTTTCTATATGTGAGAGATGAAGTAAGGTCAGCGTCAAGTAGTCGACCGATTCATACCCCACTCCCACTCCCTTTTCACCAGGTGGTTTATCTGATAACACTTGATCTGATGTATCTACTTATCATATTTTTGCCCCTGCTTGGTAGATCTGACGCCAAGCAAATAAGACATGGCACGGGCGCCGACCTCTCCACCACCAGCAGATCCACCTTCGATCGCCGGATGTGATGGGCTGGGAAGTAGAGGACTTCACCGTTTGCCCGTCCTGTCTAAGGGTATCCTAACAGCGCTAGGGATGATGGGGAATACTCGTCGGTAGGGATGATGGGGGAACCGGGAAAGAAATTAGGTATTTAGGTTATGTATTATA
>JAXCLR010000081.1:32476787-32489906 GCA_035584095.1 Annona squamosa | reverse complement strand
GTGCTCTACTCGGTCTACAGGTGGAATCTACGCACACATGGATTCAGGTACGTTTCCGCATCACATGATTTCCAACACTTTCTAACTACCGGGTGGTTGGGTCCAATCCTAATCCCCGATTCCCTTCCGTCATAACTTCAAGCTTTTCATTTCATCAAAGCTCGGTTTCAACTCTTTCTTTTCATTTCATTAAAACCATCGCCGGCATTCTTCTCCTTGTTGACGTAAATAGTTTATCACTGATTCTAGAGGGCAGAAATTAACCATAGGATTGAACCAGAGGTTTAGCCGTTCCTTACTTGTGTCTGATATCGTTTGATATGATCCACCCATCATATCCGGCTTCAGATTGCAAAAGTCCAAGATTCTATTCAAAGAATCACTGAATTACAATGATCTAACTATCATCTCCCCACTGTTCTATCTAACTATTATTTACAGAAATTAAATGCAAGAATTGATCCAATGAAAGAACAGCCAAAAACCATTTCCCCTTACTCTCCTTCCTGGCCTATTTATACTGTAGGCCCACGCCCATCTCCTTAGCACAGGCGGCCACACATGCGAGCACCCCAGACATACAATTCATCCTGGCCATCTCCTATTCAACCCTATCATTTCACCCCCTTTAAAATCCACCTTGCCCACAAGGTGGAGGAATCAAAATTATTTACAATGGCAATGAGAAGAGACAACCAGGTCCCAAAAAAAAAAATGCTCAAAATAGAGAGCAGAAGCGGTAGATGTCCAACCAAAATGTGGTTAGAAAACTGGCCCATTCCGTTTTGAGCCCGCTCCAGATTCAATTTCCGCTTATCCCGCGCATGATCCCGCTTCCGAAAGAGCAGAATCTACATGAGGTATAATTGGAAGCTGATGTCTATACACAACTTCATATGGCGTGATTTGCATGGCCAGATGAAAAGAACTGTCATACCACAGCTCCTGCCATTTGTGAGTGTTATCCATCACAAGTAATTGCAAATAACTCTCCAAATCTTCAGCAACACATCTGCATCCAAACTTCATGTAGAACATGATCCATCCAGAAATCATTGGAAGGAGGCGCATGCCAAAATTCCATTACAATCGTCCACCTTTGCTGCCCATTCTAGTGAGAGAAGATCCACCCGAGTCCCAAACCCACCATGCTCCAAAGTACAACTTTATCGACAACCAATTATCTCCAGGATCCCAACTCCATCTATGATTAATGTAAACAGAACTGATAGCAAACATACCTCCCGGATCCCATTCAGTTTGGACCCACATGCAGGTAACCTTGCTAATTAAAATCCCTCCTGGATACATGCCAAAACTATATTCACGGCCAATGTCGGAACTGTTCTCCACTACCAACTCAGGTGTTTCATCAACATCAGTGGCAATAAGAGAAAACTGAAACACTTTAGCCCATGAGATCTTGTCCGGCTTTTCATCGAACAACTCATGGGAAGAATAGGAGACCACTAGTGACCCTCACTACCGTCCAGTCTCAGGATTGGGTTGCTAGGCTCATCAACGACGCTTGCCCACCCACCCTGCGACTTCACGACGGAAGCGCAGCAAGGCAATTTTGGCAGCTTGAAATCTGCCCACTCTGCCTCAATTCGAGCCAACATTTTCTGTTTGTTCTGCTCCAAGTCAGCCATCATCTCTGCCACCTTAGCCACCACCTTTTCTGCCACTGTAGCTGCCAGCTGCGCTACCCACCATCCTAACCCACTTTGTTTTCCATCGTCGTTCGCTGCCCCCCGCTCCATGACTGCAACCTCTCCTGCTCACCAACAAACGCAACTGCATACTCGACCTTAGGGAAGACGCTGTTGTTCTTTCTTCCCCTAGATGCATGGCGTTCATGCTCCTGAGTGATTCCGGACCTAATAGATCTTGAGTTGAAGCAGAAAGATCAAATTCGCCATCTCTTGCAACCTGCCGTCCTTTATCGATAACGATTAGCTCGAAGCCCTCGCCGACGTGTCCCTCCGTCTCTCCAGTTTCGTGAATCTGCACTGGGGTCCACCCCTGGCCAATGAAGCCTGCTTATCGTTGGTGGGAGATGACAGCCAAAAAAACGGCACAAATATGGCGGACACCGATTATTCCGTAGGTTGCGACGATGGCAAGATGGGGGCGAAATGCCCCCAAGAACTTGAGGCACCATACCTTGCAGGCGCCCATGACACCCAATAGGATGGTGCTAGCGCGTCCCCCTTAAGATTCATCGGTGATCTCCTTTCTGTCATCGCCGTCGACCAAGAAACTACTGACGGGCTCGTAGAGCCCTGATAGATGGAAAAGTCCTCCATTACAACCTGATTGTAGTCCGGCAGAGATCTCTCCACAGGGCTACCGTCGTGTCTTCCTTGATTGCAACAATCATACGCTGGCCACAAGCACGAGCTCCATCCATTCACCTCATCCGCCCCGGCACTCTGCCATTGGTAGACTAAAGAATTATCCCAAAACAAGTTCGGATCATAATAGCTTTGATACCTTTGATATGATACACCCATCACATACGACTTCAGATTGCAAAAGTCAAAGATTTTATTCGAAGAATCACTGAATTATTATGATCTAACTATCATTTTCCTACTATTCTATCTAACTATTATTTACAGAAAAGAAATGCAAGAATTGATTGAATGAAAGAACAGCCAAAAACCATTTCCCCTTCCTCTCCATACTGACGTATTCATATTGTAGGCCCAGGCCCATCTCCTTAGCCCAGGTAGCCACACATGCGAGCACCCGACACATACAATTCATCCTCGCCATCCCTTATTTAACCCATCATTCATACAGATAAATGGGTTTTGAGGAGCTCGAAGTTGAGCTTGTGATGTTTTGAGCCTTCGGACGACATGTAGAAGGCGGTCACAATTCCTGCAGAGTATCCTTCAAGGAGCTTGATCCAAACGGTGGTTTCGCCATACATGTTCTTGCACATCCAGCACCAAAGTTGTCATCGAGCTTAAGTTTCAGACGCGTGCATGATCCAAGGCTCAACTCAACTTGCCAAAAACATGCTGGGAGAGACTGAGAGAATGGCACTATATTTTTTTTATAAGATATATATTGTGGCTGGCCACATTTTTCCTTCTTTCTTATGGGAAAATTCATTTTTCTTCTGTTCGGTGGCCTTGCTTTCTTTTAAAAATTTTACTTTCCACGGTTGACGGCCATGGCATTATGGGCTGCCGGTGATCTCCTTACAGGTTATTGCTCCTCAGCCCAGCTCTGCCCGCATCTTCTTTTTTATTTTTAGCTATGGCCAAAGTTGTTCTCTCTCCATTTTTTTTTTTTTTTGTTGTTATTTTGTTAACGACCACATCATTACCGGCTCAATCCGGTCATTGGTCCAAATGACCAATTTCCACTTCTCCGGCATCATGCGGGAGCTTGTCTATTCTGTGTTTTTTTTTTTTTGCCCCGCTTCCCTTCAATTTTTTTTATACAGCGTACTGGGTAGCCACACGAATTTCGGAATTTGGACGTCCACTCCCTTTTTTTTCTTTTCGAATTTTTTTTTTTTTTTGAATACACCTTTTTTTCCCTTTTTCAGTGGCCGCCTATTCATCAAACCACCAAATCTGGCTCATTTGCCACAGCTGGTTGTGCCGCATTTCTCTATGAATCCCGGCCCTCAAGATTCGCTGCTGCTGCTTCTTCTTTTCTTTTTTTTCCCTCTTTTTTTCTTCTTTTTTTCCTTCCTTTTTTCTCTCTTTTTTTTAATGATCGTGGACAAATGTAATTTTTTTCTCTTGTAAAATTTTTTTACTTTTTTTTTACTTTTTTTAAGCTACACGCATAAGTTTCTGTTTATTCTTTTTTTTTTAAAATCATATGATTTAAAAATCATACAATCTTTGAGACCAAAATTGATTTTATAATTATAGTAGGCTCACAATTCGAAATATAACTCATCAGGTAGCTTCCTTTAGTAAATGGATATGTTGTAATTTAGGATGCATGTGAAGATTTTGTGAAAAACTGACTTAGTATGAATGTTGAATGGTTTGAATGTCTTATGATAGGTTTGAATGTATTGCTATCTAAATCATTTTGAATCATGTGATAATGGATAACTTAGGGGCTGTTTGGGAAGTTGAAAAACTTAGGTGACGTTTTTTTGCCATGAAAACATTCAACATTAATTGCTGTTGACCACAGTGCTAACATTATGTGTGCTCGTATGGTGGACATATTAAATATTCATGGCATGTTTGACATGATGTATGGGCATTGCATGCTCATATTCTCGGGCAGACAGTCGTTGCAAAAAGCTAAAAGTCATTGCAAAAGGCTAATATATGATGTATAGGCATTGTCGACATGCATTAGAATGCTGATGTGGCCAGTATAGTCGTCAGTTTGAAAGACAACCCGACAGTGACGACGTGATAGGTTTTTCACAAACGCATCCTGCCATGAATAGTTTTACCAAAAACATGGAGTTTTATAGCTTACCAAACGGACCCTTAATGTGAGTTTGAATGTCGTGGGAATTGAAATGGTTCGTTTGCTTAGTTTAATGAAATCGCAAATAAAAAAATCGAATGATTTCTCAAGTTAACAAGCAATTCATTTGAAAGGTTAATTTCAAATTGGTTTTGTCAATCATCAAAAAAGGGACAATATTGTAAATGAATGGTAAATCAAGCACAATCAATATTTTGATGATTAACAACTCAATTTGAAAGGTTATAAGACACTAACATGTGTGTAAAGATGGTTTAAGGCTTAAAGGTCTCAAGATTCAAAGCTTGGCAGGTTAAGTCGCATGCCAAGTCGACTTTGACATTGACTTAGCTCAAGTCAATATTGAAGTCAACTCCAACATCTACTTCAAAGGGCTATTTTTCAATAATGTTGAAATTGTGGACACATGAGCAGGCAAAGTCGCTTCGGAAGTCAACTTCGCTTGTGACTTGGTCTGAATGGCAACCCAAGTCAACTTCATCAGCAACTTGAGTGGACTTATGATTTTCAAAGCTAAGTTGGGTCAAGTCAAGTTGCAACCTATGTCGACTCTAACATGTGACTTAGGTGAAGCCGCAAATGAAGTCAACTCACACACGCGACTTAAGTGAAGTTGTAAATCAAGTCAACCCCAGCACTCAGCTTGAGCATAAGAATGCTAAATCATGAAATTTCAAGCCCAAATGTGACAACTTTGACTCAAGTAACATCATTCCAACATGATTCAAGGTCCAAGATTCGAGTCCATCGAATAATGCTCAAATAGACATGATCAAGCTCAAAATCGAGAAATTCAAAGGTTCACATCCATAAATGAAGTCTTATGAAGTTAAAATATAAAGAAAGAAGGGTACCTATGCTAAAGGATCAAGTGTGTATTGTACCAAAGTTCCAATGAGCTAAATGGAGAGTGAAGTTGAAACTCAAGTTGACTTCACCTACAACTTGGGCCAAGTCTGAGGCCAAGTTGGCCCTAAGAGAACTTTAAAGCGAAGATCTAAAGACTGAAGTCATAATCAAAGTTGACTTCAGTCTACGACTTGTGCAAAGTCGCACGCGAATTTGACTCTAAGTGTGTCTTGAGTTGCAATGGTGAGAAAATTTTGAACATTGGCGCATTGGATGCGCACCACCTGCCACCAAACGTTCAAATTTTCTTCTACTTTATTTAATACATGTTAAATGAAGTGGAGAGGATTAGCTAGATCATTGATTGAGCTTTTATCTTCCATCTTTCAAGCATTCAAGTGCTCATTAAAGAGATCTACAAGAAGAACTGTCTCTTATTGCAAGTGCTGAAGTGTTCTTTCATTCAATTATCCTTCACATTCTTCTTTCAGCTAAAAATGTTCCTACACATCTGTAAAGTATAGAATCTCATTTTTATTCATTGTTTTCGTGTTTTCACTTGGTTGGGTATTGGAGACCAAGACCAAGTGAATGCAAATAGTGTGTGGTTGGAGTGTGACTCGTCACCTACTTGTGTGAAAACTATAAAGGCCCCTTAGAGATGGAATCTAGAAAAGAACAAGGGCTCTAATTGTATACTCATTGATATAGTGGAACACAATGTACAATGGTGTGTTCTTAAAGGAGTGGAGTAGGGAGGGTTGTCTCGAACCACTATAATTTCTTGTGTTTGATATCTATGCTCTATTTGCTATTCTATTCTCCACGTTTCTCATTCAAGGGGACTTAGTTCATAAGGGATTATATTTAATACACCGAAAGAAGTTTAAAGAACCTAATTCATCCCTCCCTTCTTAGGTTTCGCTATAAACTTAGGACCAACAAAGGACCAACAACGTTATGTAATATGACATTGGCATATGTTGCTTGGTATGCTGGCATATTCATGAGTTATGGATGTAGTTGTGGATTTATGAAGTGTTATTGTTGCACCATCGGTGACAATCATTGGCACATCAAGACCGGGGATCGGGATTTAATAGCTTGGTGGTATTGATTTAGACCTACTTGTCTAACCAATATGGATTTAGTGAATTGCTGACCTGATTTGTGTGGCCCTTATGATTTAGTTAATGCTGTTGTCACACAGTCTGTAGTACTAGTGGTCCTAAATGTAGTGGTTGAGGCCAAAGCCGTTTGCATAATGTGGTATGACGTGACTATGGTCGTGTGGAGGGCATACCAAGGTATCTATTACACCTCTGGTTCGGATAAATGTGTTTTCTGATCTATCTGTATTGCGCAAGGTTGGCCATTTGTGCTGGGATGCAGTGATGGTAACCTAGGTTGTGCAATGGGTTGGATTACGAAGCAAGATACCGAACATCTCTATTGGATTTGAGACTTTTTGAATGGATTGGAGACATGACATGCATTTGATGCATTGATACATGCTCGGGCATTAACATATGTTTCATATGGATTTAAATTTGATTTCGAGTTATAATTTAATTTATGTTTTATCAACGCTTATGCATACTATTTACTTAAGTTTTCCAGTTTACATTTATAAGCTCTACTTACTGAGTTTGCCAGGACTCATTGTATTTTGTTAATCTTTTAGATAATAGATATACGAGTGCAGACCAACATGGGGTTGGTGTACCAAATGAGGGTATGTCTTGATGAAACTAGATCTAGAATTATTTATTTATTTTGATTTTTAGAGCAATGTAGTAAAGATGTGATGTATTATATGAATCTAATAATGTGAATTTAGTTTAAGAAATTGTGTATTGCACCTGTGTATATTCTCCCATTATTATCGATACTGTACTTTAGTAGCGACCATTGACTTTATCAGTGGAGCATTATAAAATGATATCAGAGCTGACTTCCAACACCCGAGTCTAGTGTTCCAGCGATGATGCTGGAGCCCTGAAAAAATAGATGTGATATCGCACATCGTACAGGATGAAGAAGGGAGTCTAGGCTATAAGTGGATGTCAAAGGTGGGAATGTCAAAACGCCTTTTGGGGTGAGCTCAGAATGACAAAAGTGTATGGGCACAAGGCCCAAAGCGAACAAATACCTACGACTGTTGGCTAGGGTATGACAAGTATCTAGTTTGATTAGCTATAATTCAGTTCAATTGCTTTAAACTGTTCAAACCGCCAAATTGGCGATCTAGCCGTATGTCGCAATCGTATCAAATTCAACCAATTCTACAGCTAGGTATATATTAAAAAAATAGATTTTTTGAGTCAATAATACAAGATGCTTAGTAGACTTTATGTAGCTAATTTATTTAGTGCTTAATAATTTTGATACTACACTGATGTTAAGAATAAAATTACCTCTGAGACAAATATTTCAAATTACTCATAAAAATATATTCTCATGTCGACATTGTTGGTCCCGAGTTTATGGTAGTTACACAAAAGGGGATGGGTGAATTGGGTAATTTCAAATTATTTTCTTAAACAGAAATTTCTCTCTTTTTGATTAATCCCCTCGATGAAACAATTAGTAAGTTGGAGAGAAATAATGCAATGAAACACAGGCAATCAATCACTTTGAGAGATAACGATTTATAGTAGTTCAGACAACCTCCTCTACTCTACTCTTCCATGCACATACTCGTTATGGCTTGGGTTTCACTATTGTATTTTCAATACAACTTAGAGCAGTAGCTTTCTTCTAGATTTTAGCTCTAGGGGTTTGTACAATCTCAGCACAAGTAGGTGACGAGTTTCACTCCAATCATACACTACTTTGCCATCACTTAGTTTTGATCTCCAACATCAAACCAAGTGGAAAAAATAAATAAACAATGAATAAAAAGAATCTACACATTACAAATTTGTGTAGGCAGCTTCAAGCACTTAGAAGAACTTATGGAAGCGGTAGTTGATTGAGCAATACAACTTTCAGCAGTTTTAAAGCACGGTCTTTCTTCAAACTTCTTATAGATCACTTTAAATGTAAGAGAGAGTAAAAAGTGAGCTCATTCAATATTTTTCTAACTGTGTTTACGTTCACTTGATGTTACTTATATAATAAGAAGTAAATTCAAACGTTTTGTGGTAGGCGGCATGCATTTAATGCGCCAATGTTGGAATTTTTTAAACCATTGCGAACCAAGTCATATTTTGAGTCGACTTGGCGTGCGACTTCGTTCAAGTCGCAGGTTGGAGTCGACTTAGGGTGCGACTTCACCTAAGTCACAGGTTGGAGTCGACTTCGGGTGCGACTTCGGTCTTCAACTTCCTACTCATGTTTCAAGTTCAAGTCGACTTGGTCTTGGACTTGACCTAAGTCGCAGGTGGAGTTGACTTTGGATGCGACTTTACCAGCCATAGATCATATTGGAACTTCAAAGTCTTGCAAGTGATCTTTATATTGTATATATCCTCTTTCTTCTCTTAATCTTCATTAGATGTCCTTGATATGCATTGTTTTGCTAAACTAAGCAATACGTTATTCTCTTAAAAAATTCTTTCATGTGACCTTGATTCATGATGGTTATTTCTTCTTGGTCTAGTTGTCCAATCTTTAACAAGATGTTTTTGAATCATTATAAGGTAGCCATATACTTGAGTCGCATGGTTGGGTTGACTTGAACTTCGACTTTACTCAAGTCACATACTCGAGTCAACTTGGGATGCGACTTCACCTAAGTCGCATGACAAAATCGACTTGGAAAGTGACTTAACTCTGATATTTTGAAGTCTTCAGTCATGCTAGATCCAAGTCCCATATGGAGTTGACTTGGGATTGCGACTTCACCTAAGTTGCAAGCAGAGTCAACTTTGACTACAACTTCACTTGTCTCCAAGTCTCAATTTCAGTTTTGTCGATTTTATGCCACTTGAAGTCAAATTTGGAGTTAACTTGAATATCGACTTAACCTAAGTCAATGGCTGAGTCGACTTGAGATTGCGACTTGACCTACTATCCTTTAAATCTTGAATTTTTAAATCTTTGCAACACATAGCAACCTCATTAGTACTTAATTACTTTCTCAAATTGAATTGTTAATCATCAAAACATGGATTGCGTTTAATTTTCCTTAAATTCCAACAGGCGTTGCACTATTTTCCTTTCTATTACTTTTGAGTCAACTATATAGGCTACTGAATAAAATTTTTTGAACTAATTTATTGGCTCTTTAAAATTTTGAACATCGGCCACATTTAAAAAATACTTCTGGGATAAATAATTTAAATTACCCATCACATAATGTTCTCACATGGAAAATACATTATTTTGACTGGGTTATAATTATTTTCAAGCCAATGAAATGAGTTAACAAAAAAATTTATGCAAATAATTTATTTAGTGTTACATAATTTCAATGTTACCCTATTAAAAATAAAATTACTAAGGGATGAATAATTAAAATTATTTTTAATTATTATTCTCAAACGATTATTACACAAATTTTTAAATTATAATTATTTTTTAGTCAATGATATGATGTGCAGATTAAATTTGTCAAATTGAATTGAAGGCTAATTTATTAAATATTTAAATTTAGACCAACCATGTTAAAAATAAAAATAATAGGAGGGAGTGACTAGAATGCAACTGACGATTGCCCTACGCAGTTTAACACTCTAACTCACATTTCTTAATTAATAGGTTTGTTATATGTGGTTCATAAAATCTACTTTCAACCTTATAATAATTTTTAAATTTAAAATATGTTATCATAAATGAATTATTTTGTGATAAATAATACTAAATTATTTGTAAAAAGGTTTTATTATTACCAATAAACCATGGCATTTTAATCTACAAAATCATAATGTATAGAGCTTATTTTATACTTACTCAATAAATAAAAATGTAAATTAAAGTTATTAAGTTTATTAAAGGTATTAACTAAAAAATATGTTCAACATAAGAATTTCATAAAAATTCAATAGTCTTCTAAAATTTATTATCTAAGTTTTATAGAATATATGAATGATCTATAAAATAAATCAAATTAGTTTATGGGAATTTCAATAATTTGTAAAAATGATCGTAAAATAATAGACCCTACTTCATGATTTTCTAGCATCATTGTAAAATTTATATTTCCTTTGTAATTTGTAAAAATAGAACATCATCAATTTCATCTAAGTTGTCAAAACGGTATAATTTATATATGTTTTTAATAACTATATAGCAAAACTATATATTTTGTATAATTTGTAAAGCACGCAACAACTTTCAATTACATATGCATATTTTTGCACATTTTCATACTCAAACAACCTATAAAATTTATTTAATAGAAAAAGGAAAATAATTAACCTATATAACTCATCAGTCTCATGAGTTGTACATAAACTTTGGAACCTATAAAATTTGTAAAATCAATCAAATAAGTTAAATCACTTTTTTTGTTCAGATGCATTTTTTAATAATCTAGTTTAATGATTCTAAAACTTGGGCATCATTTGTCTCATTTATGATGATCATATTACACTAACATCTCAGACCACTTATGATCAACACCATTTTATTGAGAGCATGTAGCATAAAATATGCATTACAATCTACCATAACCATTCCACCTATCCACACTCATACTTCATCTTCAAACATACTTTTAGTATGTGAAAAGACAAAACTGCTTGGTCTTTACTTCACCTTACAATACGAACCTTTTCAATAACATCGCCACCATTTTCATAAGGCTTTTCACTCTTCTAGGTGACCATCTGCATACTTTTTTTTATTGTTGTATTTACATTCATCTCAAGAGATACTATACTTCATCTCCTAGCTTGAAAGACCCATAAGCTACCTCCCTACAGCTCAACCTCACACTATGGAGGGAATAATAATACCCCTACTGTAAGGGGGTTCGAACGGACTTCAATTGCATGCACCGGGGTGCTGTAAATCCCTAATTTAATTTATGAATTTTAATTTACAATTAGTATGTTAACTGAAGTGTAAGTTAAGTTTATATAATTTTAATTAAAATCATGAAAGAGAATAAGTAATTAAATAGGGTGATATTATTTAAATGATTGAATAATTATTTATTATTGGGTGAAATTAATATGGGTGATTAAATCCTGAACTAAATAGAATCGAACTTTTGTTATAATTTAATATGTAAAAATATCTATATATAAAAAATTAAATTAATTAAAATTATGGGAATTAAATACATACAAGGTATATATGTATTATATATAGGATAAAAATAAAAATAATAAAATTAGATTACCAATATTTAAGTCGAGTGTCCACATAAATATAAAAGTGTGTATATATATATATGAGACCGAGCCTAGAATGAAATGAGAAATTTTAAAAGAAATTTTTATGTAAGGGTGAAATTAATATGTTAAATTATTTAAACTAACTTTTATAAATATATATAATAATTTTTAGAAACGATAGGAGTAGAAATTTAATTTAATAAATATGATGAAATTATAATATATTATATACTATCATAATTATTAATGTGCATTAGCAAAAATGCAAGGACCCACATGGGCGAACTTGAAATTTTCAAATGGGCCATAAATAGATAATTGAATAAGTTAGCATGATTTAAATAATTATACAATACGTCAAATTAGCATGGTTTAAATAATCAGACAATTAATTATTCATGTAAATAAATAATTCGGATAGGAACCTTGAGTTAAAGGGAGATGATTTTAGCCTTATAATTTCATGCCCTTGGAATGAAATAGATGTTGGAAACAATTGTTGAAATCAAATGCAAAATATCCAAAGCATGTGTTTTGATGATTAACAACACAATTTGAGTAAGTATTAGCTACAAATGTATTTTGTGTATTATTTAAGGATATAAAAATGAAAAATATAAAATATAACAGGTCAAGTTGCAAATCATGTCGACCCAGGCATTGACTTAGGCCAAGTCGAAACCCCAAGTTGACTCCATCTTCAACTTCAAAAATCATCCTCTGTCTAGTGTTGAAATTAGGAGCAAGAATTCTCCAAGTCATAGATGAAGTCGACTTCACTTGCAACTTCGGCGAAGTCGCAAACCAAGTTTACTCCAATATCAACTTCACATGACACTTTCCTTCCAGCATTGAAATTGGGGAGCAAAGCTGCCGAAGTCGCACATGAAGTCGACTCCACTTGTGACTTGGGTAAAGTTGCAGACCAAGTCGACTCCAACATCGACTTGAGCATAACAATGGAGGATTTGAAAAACTAAGTCATAGACCAAGTCGACCTGACTTGCAACTTGAGTGAAGCTGAAGGCTAAGATAACCCAAGCTTTCAACATAGATCAAAATGAAGACTAAAACAAATTCAAAGCAAGTAAAGTTGTATGAATTCATGAGAGAACAATTATTTGATAAGCGGAGTCATTTCAAAGTATTTTAAGTTCACTTGGCAGGATATGAAGGCCAAGTCGCACCCGAAGTCGACTTCAGCATTGACTTAGGTGAAGTTCAAGACCAAGTCGATGCAAGAAAAAACTTGAACAAGCTGAGCATGGCAAAGTAGCAGCCTAAGTCGACTCCAACATGCGACTTGGGTGAAGTCGCAAGCAAAGTCGACTACATATGCAACTTGGAGGTGTAACATTCAAATTTTTGAACGTTGGAACATTTATTACGTGCCACTCAAGCAAACGTGGATATATACAAGAAAGAGCTGAAAAAGAGGAAAGAAGTGCTACTAAGAGTTTTATCTCACTTTCTTCTACAATTGAGTGATCTAGATACT
>JAXCLR010000081.1:32450184-32470513 GCA_035584095.1 Annona squamosa | reverse complement strand
AGACAGCGGCGGCGCTCGCGGCAGCATCGATCGTCTTCCGGCGGCGTGATCCGGCCTACTCCCGACTCCTCCTCGCCCGAGCAGTTAGCGTACGTCCTCCCGGCCCCACTTCTGTTTGCTTTTCTGTCCGACGTGGCATGTGCGTTTATTTCACCGACGAATTGCATGTGCGGGCCACTGGGGAGCAGGAGCGCCTTCGCGCGAAATTCTGGTCCGACGAGCGGGACGTCGGGTTCCGTACGCCGCGTCATAAGAGCACCGCGAGTCCGCGACTGTGAATACGCAATCCAGGCTGTCCATTCGATTGATTGCGAGAACCAATGATCGGACGGTAAGAAGGCTCTCTAAATCGGCGTTTGCTGGCCAGACAGTGACCGTTCCTGATACGGTGCCAGGGTCAGCCTGACATTTGTCACATGTTGTGGCACATGATTGTATGCACCTCAGCTTGGATCCGTCTAATATGTGATTGCGACTTTGACCATTGGGTCTCATAATTCCCACGTCGACTGACACGATGAATCATCCTCCGCTTTTATCAGTTTCATGGGCAATGAGAAAAGGGATAGAAAAAATACATGATTTTTAATGCTGATTATAACATATTACTACATCAATTTTTTTTCTTTTATTTATGGTATATTTTTATATTTCGTTGTATTCGCAGCCCAAAGGTAGCGTTTTTGAAATTATCGACACTTATTAGAATGTTGTTAACAGCACAATCATATCTATATTTTAGAATTTTTTTTTCTTTTTGGTAACATGGTCTCTGTTACGCCTGGCCAGGTGTTCAACTTCGCTGATAAGCACCGGGGAGCATACAGCAACAGCCTGCACCCTGCCGTTTGCCCTTTCTACTGCGACGTGAACGGATACCAGGTGAGTCCAAATGCAGCCGTTGGACTGCAGCGATGCAAAGCCCAACTCACCTCAATCCTTTGATACAAACGTGGGACCCCACACCTCAACCCATTTACACATGTGGGACCCAGTCAGCAATCCAGCGATCCGCGGTCCTTTCCGAGAAAGAAATTTGGAATTTGGGGCCCTTTCGCTTTGTCCCCGTCATTCCCTGAAATTAAGGGAAATTGGAAATAATTATGCTTTTTGCATTTCAAGTGAGATTTGCCCACCTACCCACATTCCATACTGTTTGCTGTTGTGTCTTAGCAAAGGAAAAAATGGATGGATGTTGGCTAAAGAATAAATGGGTGGCGGTGGGGGTATGTTTTGCAGGATGAGCTGCTTTGGGGCGCGGCCTGGTTGCACAAGGCGTCGAGGGAGCGCAAATACAGAGAGTACATAAAGACGAACGAGCAGGTGTTGGGAGCTGGAGAGACCATTAATGAATTCGGTTGGGATAACAAGCATGCTGGCATCAACGTACTCATTTCCAAGGTACACCTATACCCCCGTACTGCCCTATTTCCGGTCACACCCACACCCATCGTCGATGTAGTCAATGTAATTATTGTTGGACCCATCACCTATGCCGTTTTAGTCATTTTCAATCCTGCCCGAACACTCTTCTGCTTTTTTGCAAAGCAATATATACATTCTTGTCCATGGTTATCGTCTTGTAATTAATGATGGTGGGGTACTTTGTTGGCCCGTGTTTCATGTGAAGTAGAAAAATATGGGAGAATTGATAAAAAGAAAAAAAGAAAAAAAAGAAAAAATGTTGTCACCGTGAGAGATAATGATTAGAAGTAAAATAAATTAAGTAGATTTCTATAAAAATATGGAACATGAAGATTATACTAACAAGGATAGTACTAATAACCTTAATAGTAAGGAATTGAATTCTTAAATAGTTGAGATGTTATTACTGATAACAATAATAGTAAGGATTTGAATTTTTAAATAGTCAAGATGTCAATTTATATTGAAATTAAATGTGTGCTTCAAGAACGTAGTCTTGTAGAAGACATGATAGGTAGAAAATATATTCTCATGTGTAAAGATGTGAATGGCCTGAAAAAGCTTCGATGAATGATTGGAGTGAAAAAGTAGGGGATATGAGCAGTGTGAAATTGCATCGTGATGATTGAAAAATTAATAAATCATTAAAAAAGAGATAAATGGAGTTATTATTCCCTTCCATTTACTGCCCAAGTGTGCAGTGATCAAACATTATGATTGGGGCAAAAATAATAAAGAGGGACTTATTTCAACGTTAGTGTGCAGTGATCAAACATTATGATTGGGGCAAAAATAATAAAGAGGGACTTATTTCAACGTTACGATCCATGAATCACGTGGTTTTTTGCTGTGGTACAAGTGGAATTAATTTGTATATATAATCAGCAAGCAGTTCACTTGGTGGGTCTAGCAGTTCACTTGCCTTATTTTCTTTGTTTTTCCTCTTGGTATTTTATATTTTATCGTGTTCCTTTTTGGGACATTCGCTGCGACTTCATAGTTCATATACGGTGGGCGGGATTTCATCGGGCATGCAGAAATGACCTGTCTTCAGATTACCATTATCACATGGTCAGTTTGATTTTCTAAGTGTCCTCTTGCATAGATTAGGGTGACATATACGCCTGCTTGTGTGCCATACTGCCATATGCCCCAAGTACTACTAGAATGACACTCCCATAAAAAAGAATAACATGACTCCCTTTAAAAAAAAAAACACTAGTACATGACAAAAATTCCCTTTCATGAGCTAGTAGAGAAGTCCTTTACTGTTACAGTCTACCGAGGTGTATGGTCATGCATCGTTTTGAGTAGGTCCAGTATTCAAGGCTGGCACAGCATCTTAGACTGTACTGTGCAAATGAATATGACAGTAGTTAATAACTTCTATCAGAATTAGAATTTTTCGCCCACGACTTCTGAGTCAGGAGATTTTAATTGATACGAGATGTTTAGTTTCATCATCTGTACCCTTTTTGCTGCCATTAGTGTTTATATTAAAATATTATAATCGGTTATCATCGTATGCTGTTTCCCGTTGGAGGATTTTTGACGCGGACGACAGAAAATCCACCTGGCAAGCAGCTATAATGTGTAAGGCTTTTGTAGCCTGTATTCTCTCAGGCTAAGCTAACTTTGGTAAGTAAGGAAGAATATACAAAAGGGAGAGTACGTTGAGATAGTGGGAAAGCGTGGAAAGTAGAAAATTAATATTTTGAAGATTGTGAGAATAGCTGTTAAAAAAAATAAAAATTGAAGTACCAGAATAAAGTTGGAAAAAATAGAATTATTATATAGTTAAGATATTAAAATCATTTTGGAGAAAAACAATGTGATTAACTTGTAGCTTAAAATTTCTTTCACTTCCACCTTGTAAAGTAACCTTTTTAGGCCTCCAGCTCTTCAGTGCGGCCTGCAGAAACACATGCATTCATGATGATTTCCTTTCAATCATTTTCATCTCAAGGACAAAGTGACAGCAACAACAGATGATATTCTCCTCACCCATCAGAATTTCTCCCTCGGATTATCAGATATTTTATAAAAAATCCCAAATGACACGTACCAGGTAACTTCCACCTGGCACATTCTGAGAATGTCACATAAAATTTGGAAGTGCATGGTGTGTGAGCACATGAAAGATGTTTCGCTATATAAAATAAAGACGAGGCACAAAATGACCCGCCCAATCCATTTTGCCTTTCTTGAAGTTTAAAAGGAGATATTCTCCTGCACGCATGAACAACTGGCCAACGCAGCTTTTAACGTATATGCTTTTCTGACAAGCATGGAAAAATGAGAGGCCCTTTTCAATCACTTGCAGGAAGTGGCAATGGGGAAAGCCAGCTATCTACAATCCTTCAAGCAAAATGCCGATAGCTTCATCTGTTCACTGTTGCCAGGAACTTCACGCCCTCAAATTCAGTATTCACCAGGTCTGGCTAAATACCCCCTTCATCAGAAGCTTTTATATTTTTACCTGAGGTTTTTATCTTTTTACTTGGATTCAATTAAATTGCCTTAGTGAGGAAGCAAAAAAATACGCGTTTGGGCATGACATTTTTGAGATCAGGGCCACCACCCACAATCCAACAAAAAACAATAAAAATAAAAAGCTCTATGGTGGTTTTGGATAGGAAAATGGATAGACATTTAGATCGATATGACACTAGAGGGGGCCACGTAGAGCTTGATTTTGTTGCCGATTGTTGCATGACTGACATCTACCACTGACATTGCTGGGGACCTCTGGCAATGGCATGGGAAAGAAAGGATAGATAAAAGCCATGTGACTGGTGGGGATGCATAGGCGGGTGGTGTGGGTATGCATTGGGCAACCTACCGTAGTCTCTCTCTTTCTAAATTATTGTGACTTTTTTATGTATGTATATTTTTTCCCTTCTGGTGGGGGGCCGGAGCAGGGGGTCTTATCTTCAAGGCTGGTGGGAGTAACATGCAGCATGTGACATCGCTGTCTTTCTTGCTACTTGCCTATTCCAATTACATTAGCCACTCAAGGAAGCTCGTGCCCTGTGGCAAGGTCTCCGCTACGCCCGCTCAGCTCAGACGGTTGGCCAAACGCCAGGTATTGCTGTAAGCCACACATTTCCATCCGTGTTGCATGCTCAGGTTTGGATTTGGACCTAACCCAACCTAATATTTAACCTACATTGCGAAATTCTTCCCTCTAATTTTAAACCCATTTTTTAATCATTCCATGTAATTCAGATATATCGACAAACCAATTTTTTTGACGGAATCTGTAAACCAATTTCGAAGTTAAGTTTTTATTTTTAAACATAAGGGTATTTTAATCATGATGCTTAAACAATTTAAAATGACTAAAATATACCCCTATGTTTAAAAATCTAAAATTAATATATACACATCTCTAAACTTGGTAAAAATTGGTTACATATAGATTTTTTTGAATATTAAATTGGTTTATAGATTATAACCATAACTACAATAACAATTTTGTAAAAAAATTAAAAACCAAAACGATATGTTAAATATATCTTTATAAAAAAAATAGTGATAAAGTACTACTCCAAACTATAAATTATAAATAGGGGTATATTTCGGAATGAATAAAACTTTTGATGAAAAGTTGTTGAGATAAGAAGTTGTCAAATGATATGATATGAGAGGGGTAATGATGAGGAATAAATAGGATAAAGTTGAAATAGATAGGTTTGTTATGTTGGTAGTTGTGTGAAAATGATTGAAAAGTAGAGTAGTTGTATAAAAAAATGTGAAAAAATAATTAAAAAATAGGACAGTTATGGAGAGTGAAAAGTTTTAAATTGACAACTTTTTGATGTTGCCAAACATATACCCTAGGTTGCAAACCGTACCATGCATGGGGTGTAAAAATCAAGCAAGAGAGAGAGAAGCGTGGCATGTACACGCGTCCCATCCTCATCCCATCCTCATCTAAAGGGTTGTATAATTAAAATATCAAAGCATATTAAATAGGTTAAAAAATGGATGGGTTTTCTACATTCCCAAATAAAGATTCCGGTGTCTTTTAAATGAATAGTGAAGAGCAACATGTGTGAATCGTATTTGCTGTGTTTGGTGAAGTGTAGGTATATCTTGTTTAATACATTCCAATCCAATCATAAGTTTAAGTTGTTATACGTTCATAGTTGGATTATTATATTTTCTTCTTGGGAGTGCAATTACATGCACCCGGGTGCATTGAGATATTGTTTTAAATTTTTTTAAGAAAACACAACTATTAATTTAAGTTTTAACTTGTATTAATTTTTATCATTTTTGAAAATTTTTAAATATTTTTTTTGAATTTTTAAAAATAAAAAATATTTAAAAAGCTCTAAAAAGATGAAAATTAATACTTATATTAAATATACATAGAGTAACAACTTCATAAAAAAATATTTTAAATAGATGTAAAACACTTGGATACATTGAGACTCAATACACGTAGATGCACAACGATTGCACCCTTTCTTGGCCGCAATCATCACCAGTAGTGAGATCATCATATGTATGTTTGTAGGTGGATTATATTCTTGGTGACAACCCAATGAAGATGTCGTACATGGTGGGGTATGGGAGCCGGTACCCAAGGCGCATCCATCATCGGGGCAGCTCTCTTCCTTCCGTCACATCCCACCCAGCCCGCATCGGCTGCAAGGCTGGGTCCCGCTACTACCTCACCCCAAATCCCAACCCCAATGTCCATGTGGGTGCGGTCGTCGGTGGCCCGAACATCACGGATCAATTCCCAGACTCAAGGCCCTTCTTCCAAGAGTCGGAGCCCACAACCTACATCAATGCACCATTGGTAGGCTTGCTTGCTTATTTCTGGACCCATCCGAATCCTTGATATTTCATTGATCATCAGCATCTGCTTCTCCTCCTCCTCCTCCTTGGGTAGGCTTTACTTTGTTTGTAAACAAGCACCGAGTGCGGTTATCAGGCACCGTGCTTGCTTTTATCAATTTTAGGGCAGGGCTATTTTACTGGATATATATAATCATAGTTCCATGTACAAGCTGTATTTTTAAGCTGTAATTGTTGGTGAAGATAAGCTAGTGGTGGTTGTAATTTAGCGGAAAGTAAAACGGAGAAATAGCTTTTCTACTTGACGCTATTGCTGTATTTTAAAAAATGTTAAAAGGACCAAATAAAAATTATTGGAATTTTTTAGGAAACGTAATTTGATCATTGCGGAATTATTCAAGATACATGAATTACGTGGATAACAACAATAGAAAGGATAATTCGCAGGAGGCATTTATTGATACATGAATTACGTAAACAACTCATACAAAAAAATACAATATACAACTCAATATCCACCTTAGATATTCAAGAAAAGCCTAAGCTGAAATTGTAGCCACCAACATTGTTTGGCCACTCCATGCCATCCATCTCTTCACACATCTAAATCTAAGAAAAGTAGATTGCCTGCATTTTTTTTTCGTCCATAGGCTTTTATAGCAAAGATCAACGACCACTTTGCAAATAAACAAAAATTTGAAAAACTTGATTTTATGTTGATTTTCCATGTTTTCACAACATTGATTTTATCAACAATTTTATCAACAAATCTTATATTGTGCACATTTTTATATTCTTAGTGACCTTGTAATTAGGGTCTGTTTGGAAACCGCTGAAATTTTTTGACGTGTTTACGGGGACGAAAAGTTGTTAAAACTGTATCATTCGTACAATGTGAGGTATATAACAAGCATTAATGCTGCTGACTTCAACGTTCGTCTGTTTCTGGTCAACGCAACCGTAGACGTGGATGTTACCTCTCGGCTTCAGCTGCATTGTATTTTATACAGGGACTGATTCTGGGCTGTGTTGGCGTCACGAAAATAACAACAAACGGGCATGGTTGTTGAAACGGAAGCGTTTTTTAACACCGTAAAATTTATAAAATATTTGAAAATTTTAAATTGTTTACAAATTGTAAAAGATATTTTTACAATTAATATAACATTATTATGTGTGTTATATGTCATGATAAATTGAAATTAGCAGTTTCAAAATAATTATATTCACAGCAATTCGATCTAAAAAATTACAATATTTTATTTTAATATGAGTAATAAATGTTTCTATAATAATTCCAGCATTTTAAATTCCCCCAAAACATAGATGGTATACTTATTCTACACATTTATGACAAAAAATAATTTCCGATTTAATGCACACGGGTGCACTTAGCTTCAGCTCACCCAGGTGAATTAAACATTTTTTTTATTTTTTATTAGATTTTTTTATACAAGTGTTAATCATATTTAACGTGTATATCAATTTTTATCATTTCTGGAGTATTTTAGATATTGATTTTTAAAAATTTAAAAATTATTGGCGTTTTAGGTAATTTTAAATGACTAAAATGTAACTGATTTTCAAGCATTGAAAATTCATATTTCAAATATTCCAAAAATGGTAAAAATTTATACACATGTTAAATACACTAGATTAACACTCTTGCAAAAAAAACTTTTCAAAAATCAGAAATATTTGTGGTCTTAATGTTTAATGCACCCGAGTGAGCTGAATCATTCGTACTCTAATAAAACCATTAATCATTAGTAGATCTTTCGAATAAAACCTATTCTCACATTATCCCTTATGAATACGCGAGAAGTTGTAAAAGGAGTGTAGTCGTTTTACTCATTTCATAATCTCTAGGTCCTTACAAAAATTCTCAAATTTACACAAATTATATATTTTGCCACCATCGTCATAATTAAATTGATTAGTATTTAGAATTTGTTTCGTTTCCAACTGACGTCCGATGTATTGTGTCTAAAGTGAAATGGTGAAAAAATATTCAAGTTTTAAAATTTTTGAATATTTATTTTTAAATAGATGAGAATTTAAAAATTCGACATATGAATTTAAATTAAACTAATATAATACATACCCTCCTATTTTTAAAATTTTCATGAATAATAACAACAATAATCGGCCTACGTTAACAGTAAAAATCGCAATAAATTATAAAATTTAATTAATCATCCAAGCAATTGGAACACATTGTGGGTGCATAAGTCCATTACTACGAATACGAAACTATATTTGTAACATTAATCAAGTCTAATAGCAAACGACATACTGAAGTTAACATTCACTCTAATGTCTACACGGTGGAAGTCTATATCTTATGCTCTACTTGGAAGTTTATACACGTGGTGATTTACCATATGCCTTGCAATCACATAGATTGATCACTACTTTATCAGAGTTACTACAACATTTCACACAGTCACACATATTTATAACCATAGCTTTTTCCGTTTCACTCCTTCTATTATAATTCCTTTATGCAACTTTGGCTTCTTCTGTATTGTTGAAAGCTTGGCAACAAGCTCCTTTGAATCCATTAACTTGGGCATGTGCTTTCAACCATGATAGGTACATGCCAGGCATGCGATCAGAGAAAACTATATATGAGCGCTCCATTTGCACCTGAAAATACATCAACATGCACAATCATTGTAGAGTTCATAAGCGAACTCATAGAAAGTGTCTAACACTTCAAAACAAATTTAAGTCCATAACTATCAATAGCAATGACGAAATAGTTTAACAGAATCCATACATAAAAAGTACATTACAAAAGTCCAATAGCATCAACGGAGGAAAGAGATAGTCTACTACATAAATGTTCAAATAGTCCTAATATGATAATCAATTCAAATAAGACAGGAAACATCAACTCAAGTAGAAGAGAAAATGTAGTCTAAATAGTCCCTTCACCCTTTCTCATCTGCACGTACAAATTGCATTGCTGCGTGTGGATGTTTATCAAAATAACACATTGCCTGCCCAAGTAGACAACCTGAGGTAGACATCGATCTCAATAAGGAAAAAACAGAACAATAATATTGTGTCCACTCTTTCTTATCAGCAATTGCTGTAGGTTGCGTAAGGACATCCTACATTTTAGTTCTAAGACGCGAGGCTTGTGATTGGGGTCTTCTGCGCACCGAAGATTGCGTTCTTTACCCTAATGAATTAGTAGATAAATCACCTATAGGAGTCCTCAATGACCGTCGTCTGTTTGATTGACTTGAAGATCCAATTTCAGGCATCTGCATTGGCAATGTCTCTATACCAATGTTGTCAGAACCGAACCGGTAAAGTAACTGGTCTGGTTCGAACCGGTTTGACCGGTTAAGCGAACTGGTTCGAACCACTGACGTCAGCATAACATATTTATGATGTCATAAATATTAAATCATTTTTAAATTTTAAGTAAATATATTGATAAGTTAATCATAATTTAACACCTGTAATATAATTCTGAGCCTTTTATAAGGTCATTTATACCTTAATTACAGAATTTGAAACCCAGATAATAGGATTTAACAAAATCTACCTTATCTAACAACGTCTAACGACATTTAACAGTATCTAACGCCATCTAACAGTATCTAACCGAATCTATGGATAAGTTTAAAATAGATAAGTTAGTTATATGGACAGTTATGTAAAAGCAATAAGTTTAAAAATATGATAATTATATAAGAAAATATTAAGAAATAATTTTATAATAAGGTAGTTACGGAGAGTGAAATTTTTTTATTAAAAACAAATATGTCTCATAATCTAATCATTTTTTTCTTTAACTATTCTAACTTTACTTTTATCATTTTATAACAATGGTACAAATTTCAAAATAAAAAATTACCAAAGGTTAATTGAGTCTCTTTTCCAAGGAAGGTTTGATAGTTGTCTCATATGACGTTTTAAACGTACATTGTTAAAATATATTTTTAAATATAAATAAAAATGAAGATTTTCTCAAAAATACAGAATTTATTTAGGGTAGCGAATAGATATTTTTTAGTCGAGATATTTTCTAATTAAATCATATTTGTGTTCATGAATCCATGTCGTAGTGCTGTGTGGGGCAATATCTGCCTTGGAAATTTAATTCTCACCAACTCTGGTGTGCAATGGCATGGAGTCACTGACGTGGATCCCTGAGGATCCGGTCCTTCTTCACGTGCAATTAAAGTTAGCACGCCCATGACTTGTCATTGTCATTGCCATTGCCAATTAAGGTTAGCTTCAGACCGGGCGAATCCAATCTGACCGAAAATTCCGGTTTGATCGTCGCTTCACCGGTTTCGGACGATTTTGTGTAAACGAACCAAACCAGATCAAACCGAACGGGAACTGGACCGGTTCCCGGTCAGACTGGTCTGGTCCGGTCCGGTCCGGTTCTGACAACACTGGTTTATAGTCATCTATAAAGCATTTGATATTATATCGTAATTTATGTTGTTGTACCTGTGTGCTCTCTCCGTTGTCATCAATCCCGTAGTGTATTAACAGCAATCGTTGACTTAGTCAATGAGGCGTTGCATGTGCAAACACCCTTTTTTAATTTTTTAAAAATTTTTTTATACAATTGTTAATCTAAGTGTATTTGATATGTGTATGAATTTTTACCATTTTGGAGATTTTTAAATATTTTTTCAGATTTTTAACAATCAGTGGCATTTTATAAATATGAAATTACTAAAAGTCCACTAATTTTTAAAATCTAAAAAATCTAAAAAAATATAAAAGGTAAAAATTGATACATATATATATTTTTTGAAATGGAATTGTTGCGTATATTAAATATACTTAGATTAAAAGTTTATAGAAAAATTTGAAAAAATAAAAAATGGATTAAATGCACCAAGGTGAACCAAGTTTAAGTGCACCCTGGTGTATTTAATTATATCCTGGTTCAAACACCCACGTAGTGGCTTCGCACCACTGGATGTTACAATCAGCACCTGAGCTAGTGGTGACCGGCTATGTACTTCAAAAAGAAAATGTTATACTAGAGAATATAATGTATATATGACCATCCCAAATTTACCAACAATGAAGCTCAGGCATGGAGAAAAATTAATAGTTCCTACCAACAATGTGTTTTTGGGCAGCACTTTGTAACAACTTATTCTTGTTTGCTTGTAAGTTGATTACTAATGGGGTAGGAAATTATGGTAGGCCTTATTAAGTTAGAGCTTGCTGAAACCTGACGTTACTTTTTTAAAATTTATTTGACCCAATTTTTACATGGGATCATTACAAAGTTAGTTTAACCCTCATCTTTTTTTAATAGGTTTTCGGACAAACTTCAGACAAATACAAGATCGAATGAAGAATGTTAATAAAATAAAATGATTTTAAGAATTTATATTCTATCAAACAGAAAAATACATCCATACTAAATTTAAATATTGCATCCTTCAATATTTAATAATGAATAAAAATATATAATTACTAAATAAAAATATGAGTAAATATAGTAAGCTATAATAAAATAGGCTAATACACATTTATATATATAAGAGTTACATATATACACAAATTTCTCTTATGGATTCTTATATTTATGAGAATTTTGAAAGAAAACGGTAATAAGGTTTAAACATAGGTTTATCATTTTTAATAAATAAATGCATGCAGGGCAAATTGAGACTCTTCAGGTTGGGTCATAGTTAGACCATGTTGACCCTATTTTTAAATGTCTCAAATGTACGTAATTTTTACAAAAAATCACAATATTTAGATATATATTTTATTTTTAAAATAATAATTTTTGTGTTATTTAGGTCATTTTCTTCCCAAAAATGTTGTTTTTAAAATGAAAATCATATCTAAAAATTATAAATATTGTTATACAATTACTATTAATGCAAAACTTTTTTAAAAAAACCTTTTTTAAAAAAATTTTATCTAATATATTTACAATTTTATTTAAGACAATATGAATGAAAATTTTATTTTAGATACTTTTAATATTAAATATACAGTATATGAAGACGATCATGTACACAATCGGAAGCATGATGTGGCAAATGCCGATTCTGCCGTAAGTGGCAAGACTATTCAATGTTGTAGCTAAAAATAACATGTGAAGTCTGTGAAAACCAAAAAAAAGGGGAAGCAAAGGCTACTACTGCCAGTGCTGAAAGTAAATGCTATTTGCTGAAGTAGCGAAAAGACGAACTCCTAGTTTCGTCCAAAGCATCCCAATCAATCGGTTTTCAGGCAAGCGTTCCATGGATGTCAGGGAGTCGGTAACGCGTTCCACGTGCCAATCCTATTTTCATACGTGGGATCCATTGCCCAACCCCCGCAATCAGCCTGACAGAGGCTAAAAATCACTAGCATCATTGATCACTGGTAAGCCATTCCATTATTCAATTAGTGGCCCACCTAATCAATGGCCCCACATTATTATTTTTTGAATGATAAATAAAGCATGGGCTCACATGCACATGCACTAGTTTTTGCACAAAATGCGTTCATGTTGATTGGCTAAAAGTATATTTTTATATTTCTTTGTCTTTTTAGAAAATGTTGTCCCAAATATATTTAATTTATTTACAAAGATCACATTTCCTCAGCTTAAAAGGTGTAACTATCTTTTCGTGAAAAATATTGTCTCAAATGTATTTAATTTATTTGAAACTTCTAAAAATAATTTTTAATAACTAGGATATTTATAATGTTATTTAAGATGATATGAATGAATATATTATTTTACTTTTAATATTAAATATATATATATATATAGTACATGAATATGATCATATACACAATCGGAAGCATGATTTGGCAATGCCGGTTCTTTGTTGAGTAGCAAGGTATTGAATGGGGTAGCTAAAAATGATATATGAAGTCTATGTAAACATAAAGAGAGGAAAGCAGGCGCTACTGCCACACTTTGAAAGCAGACACTACTGCTGAAGTGAGCGCCGCTGCACTGACTGGTGAAAAAGCAAACTCCTATTTTCGTCCAAAGCATTCCAATCACTAGGTTTTCGCTTTCCATGGATGTCATGTAGTCGAGATTGCATCAAATAACATGTCCTATTTTCACACGTGTGATCCTTCGCCCAATTCCCCCAGTCAGCCCGGCATAGGCTAAAAATTACTAGCATCATTGATCATCAGTAAGCCTTTCTATTATTCAACTAGCGGCCCACCTAATCAATGGCGTGACATTATTACTGCTGCAAATGATAAATAATACATGGGCTCACATTCACATGCGCTAGTTTTTGCACAAAACGTCTGCATGTGGGGGCGTAACTTAGGTAGACTATCCATGAGTATCCATTAACCCAACCTTAAATTGGGTAAGGTAAGGTATAAATTTTACTCATGGGTACCAGGAGGATAGACTACTAACCCAAACCCAACCGACCTAATTTGCACCCCTACCTGCATGTTGATTAGCTCGATGGTGAAAATCATTTCTTTAATTTAGTGGACTTTGTTATGCTTTGCTCCTCCACTCCTTTAAGCTTTCATAGTCGATAAGAAAACAAGCAAGAATGGAATTTATAAAATAATTTTCTCCATATTCCAAAGTAAGATAGGCTCCTATATATCTATTTTGTATTCCAGTTATCATTTTCTACCTATGAATTTATAAAATAATTTAAATGAAATTTTCTTAGGACGCCAGGTACTCTTTCATGTTAAATAACATAGATCAACTATTTATACTATAAGAAAATCTCTTATATGCAATCTATGCATTTAGGTCAAATTATAAATTCAACAGTAGATAATGATAAATGCAACCAACTTAAAGACACTTGCAACTAATCCTTAATATTGTTGATGTATAATCTCAATGATATTTCTTTATATTTACGTATTTTATATTATTTACATTTATGTTTCAGCACGCATTTGGCAAATTGTAATTATTTATAAATAAAGTATACTATTTTTATTTATATTTGTCTTTTATTTCTATCATTATCTTTACATCTATTAATTTTCTTCTTTTATCTTGTTTTTTATATTAAATTTTTACTAGAAATATTCTTTATATTGCTATATTTTTTTAAAAGTCTATAGTTTGACTACATATCATGCTTATTTACATGATTTATTATAACTATATATTCATATGAAATTCTAAACTTATCACTCTTAAGTACAAAATGTAAATTTATTAACATAAATTTCAACTTGAAACTCAACTTGAACCCCTTTTTTGTTTTAAAAAAAATAGAGTTTTAATTGAGGTTTTGCATATAGAGTTAGGGCTTAGATTAGAGTTAATATTTTATAAATAGAGTTAGGGTACTTGTCAAATTAAACACAATTACCATCCTCACCACTAAGCACACTTCTCACTATGGGAGTGGCATTCATTTTCAAAAAAGAAAAAAGGTTGAGTTTGAGCAAGGATGCTTTTGTGAACCTCCTTTTTTATGTAATTGCTTCTATTTATCTAGGTGGCTGAAGGAAATTTTATTCTATTTATTGTAGTTAGCGTCATTTATATTATCACAGAAGTCCTTTTGTTTGTCTAATATCATTGCATCAGGCCACATTTATAAACATGTAAAATCAACATAATATCAAATTTTAAGTAGTATTTTCAACATCTAATAATCTAAACTATCATTATTACATGGATAAATTATTATATGAAGTTGTAATGCCCGATCGACTATGTCAATGGTTGCTATTAAAACTACAGGATCGATAATAATGGGGAGAATACACAAGTACATTAACATATCACATGTTTCATAGATTACTATAAACCAAATATCTCATCAAATATAAACCAAGTTGCATCTAAGTGCTCAAATTTATAAAGCATATATATATCATGTTGTCCCTACATAACTCTTAAAATTCAAAATAAATAACTATAAATTTATATTCATCATGTCCTGGCCTGATCTAGCGCACCAACCCCATGTTGGTCTCTACCTACATACATATCATCTAAATTAAGATAAAATAGGGCGAGTCCGGGCAAACTTAGTAAGTAGACTCAAACATAAATTAAATAAAATAAGTGTTAAACAATATGCATATTTTCAATAAGCCATAAATCATGTTCGAATCAGTACCATATGCATGCTTATGATTAATCATTCCAATAGCGTGTCGTACACATGATCTTCTGATCACATCAGTTAAATCCAATAGGGAGGTTCGACATCTTGCCCCGTCTTACATTAGTGCTAAGCACAAGACAATTAAATGCGGAAAACACTTTACCAGTCAAACGACAAGGAAGTGAATCTAATATCCTGTCCCACCACAAACTCAGTCTCTACAGATTGGTCTAAAAAAATCAACAACTAGTGACCACATGCATGACTCCAAATATCACATCGCAATGGCCTGATGGTTTGTCGTGGCCCACAGCCATCAATGGCGAAATCATACCCCGGTCCCCAATCGGCGGTATGTCACCGACCGTCATCGGTGATTCCAAACAACACTTCTCAATCAATATCTTCAATCATGGATCATGAATAATACTAGCACAAAATTCACACATGCATATTTCAAAATATAATGCTAGCATTAAACACCATTTATAAATCAAGTTCTAAATTTGACATCACAATAAATCACTATTTCAATTAGCTCAATCATTTCAAGAAAGATAAAAATCATCGGCATCCAAAACATACATGCTCAACAAATGCACAAAATAATTCATTCAGTTCAAAAGCATGTCCTTACCTCTTTTACTTTCAAATTATTCTTCCTCTGCCCGTTTATGTAAAAAATCTGGTTCAAAACATATAACACTAGTCAACTTAGATTCCTAATTGCCAACCAAACGTTTTCTAATAATTATTATGTGGCAAATCCTAATCTTATGAGGACTTCTAGGTCCTTAGAGAAATTTCCGAAGTCGTAATATTTTCTAATCTTCCTTTGTAGTTATTCATATTTTAGCCTAGTTCATCATATTACAAAATCCTATCATATAAACACATAAATTTCAACATCTTATAGTTTAACCAAATAACAACTTAATATAATTTAAACAATAATTTAATAATATAATTTATAAACAACAATTAATATTATTTCCAAAACTTAACAGTGATTAATGTTAAACAAACATACATACAAACTTTTAAATGATGTACAATAATTATTAGAAACCATCTTTTTTTGTGCATTATATTAATATAGATCCATCCACGAATAAAACCCACCGCTCCAATTAATATAAATCTAATCTATCTTAGAAATAACCCACAAACTTAAATTTCTTATTATAATGATTTTAATTGATATATAGTAACCAAGAAAGAGAATACGTAGAATGGACTTTGTCAGTGTTTGTTTAAATGTGAAGTATTTCTAGCTTTTAGCTTGTAAGTCAACTCTGCATCCCTACAATTTAAATTTTATATTTTGAATATTTTTAAGGCGCTACAAAATAAATTTTCTACCGATATTTGTTTTGTTAAAATGAACCTTTGCAAGGGATCGTTTAGTTTACATATGTATCAATATATACGTATATATTATATACTAACTGTTATTAAATCATGTGTATATTTGAATACTTACCCTATCTGCATATATATACTGGTGCATTTAACTTCTATATTTTCCGGCTAAAATTTCTGCCTTACCCACTATGATCTAAATTCTAATACCGTCCTTTTCGTAATAATTTAATAAAATTTCATTTTGATGAATTCTATATGCCTAAATCTCATCTTTGTATCAGCTTGTATTAATCTCACTCCTTGTATACCTCTATCATTTAAAATATTTAATTATTAGTTCTATTCATATTCCAGTGATTTAAAATATAAACTTCCAATGTTCATTCAAATGACTATGCATACTTGTTTATTTGGGGAAGGAAAATAAGAGCTAAGGTCGATCTCCTCAATTATCTGTCCGCCATGTGGCTTATTAGATGATAATGTCTTCTAATTTGAATAAAGGTTAAGTGTCAGCTTCCCTCCTTTTTATATACTTACGTATTCTATCCCAATCCAATTATTTATTTACATAAATAATTAATTGCGTAATTATTTAAGCCACTCTAATTTAACTTCTTTTATAATTATTTAATTCATGCTAACTTATTTAATTATCTATTTGTGACCTATTTGAAAATTACAAATTCGATCATATTGGTCTATGCATTTTTGCTAATACATTTAATAATTATGGTAGTATATAATATATATTAATTCATCATATTTATTAAATTAAATTTCGACTCCCATTGTTTCTAATTTTATTATATATTTATAAAGTTACTTTAAACAATTTAACATAGCATTCTCACCCTTACATATAAATTTCTTTTAAAATTTCTCATTTCCTTCAAGGTTTAGTCTCATAATATATATATATTATTTTATATTTAGGTGGACTCCCGGCTAAACTAGTGGTCATCTCATTTTATTATTTTTATTATATATATTTTTAGCCATATGTAATACATATATATACCTTGTATATATTTAATTTCCATAAAATTAATTTAATTTTTTTATCTAAATATATATTTTTTACATATTAAATTATAATACAAGTTCAATTCTATTTAGTTCAGGGTTTAATCACCCATATTAATAGTATTATTATATTTCGATATATACGTGAATGGATCTAATTATTTTTCCTAATTTAAACATGAATGTATCAATTTTTGAGCAAATGTGGCATATGCATATATAGGATTTAAATGGAACTCGATCTTGTAACTAAACAATTGATGTTAAATATAATAAATGAGTTCAATTTTCTGTCAATCATCAAAATCACAAAATTGAAAGGAGTCATATGAAGCCCTTCTATGTAACAAGGTTAGAAGCATCTCAAAGTTTGAAATAGGTCAAAAGCAACCAAAATTTATGTTATGTTTGGCTAAGCACTTCTTATCGTCAATAGCATTTTTTCTAACTAATAAACAATTACATATCATAATGTAAGTAATTGGTAAAAAAATAGTGCAACTTTAGAGGCTTGCAATTGTAGAAAATTGTCATAACACAAAAGAACAAATTTAATGTTTATCTATATTGCATAAGCCAATTACACTTTCAATTAACTAAGGATAGAAGTGCCCTTGTAAAATGAAACTTGATTCTATGCTTGTGAGAGCATTGAGCCTCAATGCTCCCGGGTGCATATATCTATTTTTTTTGATTTTTTTTTTATGAAACTGTTAATCTAAGTGTATTTAATATATACGCCCATTTTTACTATTTTTTGGATTTTTTAAAAATTAGTGGCATTTTGAATAATTTAAAATAACTAAAATGCCACTATTTTTAAAAAATCTGAAAAAATATCTAAAAACTCCAAAAAGGGTAAAAATCAATACACATGTTAAATATACTTAGATTAATAATTGTGTAAAATATTTTTTAAAAAAAAAGGGTGTAGTACACCTGGGTGTATGGAGGGTGTACATAGGATTGGGGTCCTTATGAAATTAACAGAAAGATATAGATATGTATAATTATTTTTGGCAAGAAATTTATAATATCATGAGCTTAGATTTTTCATCAAGATTATGTACATATTTTAATTATTACCCTTTTATTTTACAATCATCTCAACTAGTATTGCAATCAGGTCCTAAGACATTCTAAAATTTTCATATAACATTTAAACAAATATCTAATAATATTTCCATTTTCCTTATTCGGGGACACTCCCATGAAAAATTAGGGTGACTGCTGCCATCACTACTCATTAGCGTTGCCCCTGTGAATGCCAAATGTTGTACTAAAGAGAACATAAGCGTTGTCGTTACTTTAATCACTACCTTATACCTATATATATAGGCTTTAAAATTTCATATATTGATTTGTTTGATTAATTCTTAAAACATTTTATTTTGCTAGTGAAGTCGATCTTGTATCATTTTTTAGTGTTAATATCTTTAAATGGTTTTAAATATTTATTTCAAGTATTACTTGACATTTGAATGTACATGCTCGGAAATTTTATATGTTGATTTATTTATTCTTAAAACCATCTTATTTTACATGATTTATGAAAAAAAATTTGAAGATTAATTCATAATTCTTTAACCAAATCTAATTTAACTTATTGCCTAATAATTCAATGTGTTTACCATAACAAATTCAATTAGTTTAAATAGAAAGGGATATAAATTTATTTTCTTCCCATAAATGTTTGTTTTTAAAATGAAAATCATATCTAAAAAATTATAAATATTGGTATACAATTACTATTAATACAAAACTTTTAAAAATAATTTTTAATAACTAACATATTTACAATTTTATTTAAGATAATATGAATGAATATATTATTTTAGATACTTTTAATTTTAAATCTATATTACATGAATATGATCATGTGCACAATCGGAAGCATGACTTGGCAATGTCGGTTCTGCATCAAGCAATAAGGCTATTCAATGTGGTTGTTAAAAATGATATGTGCAGTCTGTGTAAATATAAAAGGGGAGGCAGAGGCTACTGCAGCACTACTGAAAGCAAAAGCTACTGCTGTGAGGTCAAAAATGACTTAGTTTGTTAACCCCTTGTTTTAAATTTAGAAGAAAATTTATACTTTTACAAACCTGTATGTATAATAAGTATATAATAACTATCTTTTACAAATTTTTATATAATAATACATGTTTCAAATATTTGAATTTTTCTATTAATATATAAAATATATTCGAGTATGTCATTATTATCAATTTGGGAAGGTTTTGAATCAAAGGGGTATTTTGATGTTTTACAATAAATCGAGTGTGACATTGCAAATTTCAGCAACTTGGGAGTACATAATAAATAACAAGAAAGTGGTTCAAACTACGAAATAAAAAAATCCAGCAATGCACCTGTCATATAGCTCGGAAGTAAAATTCCAATTTCTAGAAGGGTGCAAATAGCACCCTACTAACGAAAATAAATAATTAAAACAAATAAATATAAAAAGTGTGTAATTGAGGTGGAAAATTCTACACTATTGTTGGGATTTTTTGGAAATTATAAGTAAGGAGTGTGACCCTTCTTAGATGAAGAATGGAGAGAGAGAGAGAGAGAGAGAGAGAGAGAGAGAGAGAGAGAGAGAGAGAGAGAGAGAGAGAGAGAGAGAGAGA
>JAXCLR010000081.1:32404936-32445506 GCA_035584095.1 Annona squamosa | reverse complement strand
AACACAAGTAGGTGATGAGTTTCACTCCAATCACACACTACTTTGCTTTCACTTGATCTTAGTTCCTCAAACTAAATTAAGTTCAATACAAACAAATAAATAATAAAAGAGTCTACACTTTACAGATGTGTAGAAGCAATTTGGCACAGAGAAGAACTCGTAGTATTGGCTTTGAATATTCAGAAGTTGAGCTCTTGCAGTTTGAAGCAAAGTTCTTCCTCTTTGAATGGCTTGATTCAGAAGTCTACACTTAGTGATTTTCTGCTTCTTCCCTCGTTCACAATTACTTCCCTTTATAATTGTGGAGGGAATCCAAACGTTTGAAGGTAGGTGGCGCGCATTAATTGCGCCAACGTTCGAATAATTTCCGACCGTTGCGACCCAAGTCATAGGCGGAGTCGACTTCGGATGCGACTTTGCCCAAGTCGCAGATAGAGTCGACTTCGGGTGCGACTTCGCCTTCCGTAGCGACTTAAAGATCTAGGTCGGGTCGATTTGGGTATCGACTTGACCCAAGTCGCAAGTGGAGTCGACTTCGGTGTGCGGCTTCACTTTGTCAGCTGTCTTGAAAACTTGGAGATGCTTTGTTTTGCTTAGGTTTCTCCATTCCTTTAGTTCTTTTGTATTTTTCATATCTTCTTGGATCATTGTGTCTTCTCTTTAACTTGCTTGGCTTCTTTCTTTAATCATTTTCATTCTGGAATGGCTTCACATATTTGTAGTCCTTGTGAATCTTGAAGAACTTGTCTTTGATTCATCATTCTTGCTTTCGATACTAGTCTTCATGACTTGAGTTTCTTCATCTTCAAATATGTTCGAAGCTATGTCTTGGACTTGAGAGACCCATGTTGATAATGAGCTTGTACTCTTGATTTGGTCTTTAGAAAACTCCAGTTGATCTTGAAAATGAGCTTGAATCTACATTTTGGAACTTTGAAAACGTCAAGTCGAACTTGGGGTCGACTTCGTTTGCGACTTCACCCAAGTCGCAACTGGAGTCGACTTCGTCTGCGACTTCGGTATTTTCCTGCCCCAAATTTAGCTCTAGAGTGTTTTTGTCGTCTGAAGTCGATGCTGGAGTCGACTTCGTTTGAGACTTAGCTTCCCAAGTCGCAAGTGGAGTCAACTTGGCCTGCGACTTCACCTGCTCTTCTCCCATTTTCAACTCTGGAGTGATTTGGCTCCTTGAAGTCGATGTTGGAGTCGACTTGGGGAACGACTTGGCCTTCCATGCTCTATTTTCTTCAAATGTATATGCCTTAAACACTTCCACAAACATGTTAGTAGCCAAGACTTACTCAAATTGATTTGTTAATCATCAAAACATAGATTTAACTTATTTTCCACATATTTCCAACAGTCCTATCTTCCTTTGAGTCACTAGCCATACTTACATTTTCTTGGACAACCTCAATCCTTTTTGTTTGACCTATATTTTTTGCCGCTAGTTGACCTTCCTATGACTCCTTCACTCTTTCTTTCATTGCCTTCAAATTTCTTCCTATGGAGCAAGTAACCCCTCCCTCTAAAGTAACCAAACTGGTATCTTCTCCTCCTCTATTTGTAGATTGCCCTTGCCCCCTCACACATTGATTACCATCTCTCCACCCAGTATGTAGAGCATTTCCTCAGCCCTTATTTCCTTTCCTACCCCTCCATTTCCCCTCTTTTAGTTCCCTCAAATAACTCCTCCTGTCCCTCCCCAGTTGTCTCTATTTTTCCCCTCTCCACCCCATGATTGATTCCAATTAAGTATTTTCTTAGCTCAACCTTCTTCCCATCCCCATTAACCCTTGTCAGACCTATCATTTTTGGACCAACTTTCAATGGGTTACCATATGGTATTGGCAACTCCAATTTCTTTTTCCCTTCATCTGAAATGTCAAGACATTCATCATAATGATGGCCGATTATCCCGCACCAATAGCAGAATATTGAAAGCTTCTCATATTAGAAGTCTAACCATTTTTTTCCCAACATTATATCTCTGATAAAGATATCTCTCCTTAACTGTTTCCTCATGTCCATTGTAACTCTGATTCGGAGAACTTTATTTGTTGCATTAGTTTCCCCCTCCGCCATCAAAAGATTTCGCTATCAGATTCCCTAGAATAACTTTTTCGATAAAAGGGGGAAAATTCTTAATGTGGATCCGGATTAGGGTTTGAAAGAGAGCAATATCAGATATTAGCATTAATCTCTCCACATCCTTGAAAACGATGATTTGCCTGTCATACAGCCACAGGTGGCCATCCAAGATATCTTTTTTATCTTGTTGTAGTTCAAAATATATGATGTATAAATTTTCCACCAATTCCTCAAACGAGAATTTTCCTTGTGCCTTCCAAATCTTCTTCATTGTTGTATGGAAAACCTCGTAGTTATATTTCTTTGACGTCCACAAGAAACACAGCAAAGAAGGTCGTCCTCCTGGATCAACTTTCCTATTCAAGCCTTCTCCGAGCTCCAGTGTTTGTAGTTCGTCGGCCAATAACTCAGCCTCCTTTAGTGGCATTTCCACTCAGCCAAAAACGTACGGCCTGGAAGGAAGAGTGTGCGAGGATGGAGGGAGGCAAGGCAGGCGGGTGGGTTGGGGCTTAGCTGCCATGGCTGCAGCTGCCGCCTGCATTGCGAGTGTGATTTTCCTCGCCACTAGGTGCGCTTCCCCACGCAGCCAGGGGGACTTCTTCATTCATTACTACCAGTTGAAAACTCTAGTTATCGACACATACGTACGCCTCCACCACATCTTTGATGTGCTCTGAGAGTCTCTCACCTGCCCTTTGGACCCATTATCATTTTAAAAAGATCACTCATTACCATATGATACTATCATGATAAGTATCCTAACCAACAGTTTGAAGAAAAATAAGCAAATCGTGTTTGGTACT
Source organism: Annona squamosa (assembly GCA_035584095.1). Lineage (NCBI taxonomy): Eukaryota > Viridiplantae > Streptophyta > Magnoliopsida > Magnoliales > Annonaceae > Annona > Annona squamosa. Next base: position 32,442,615 of record JAXCLR010000081.1, on the reverse strand, counting down.
TTGGTTTCACCCAATGTTCTTTTTAATTTCGATAATAGCTTTCCATAGAAAATAATAGTTTTTTCTAAGTAAATTTTATTGGTAAAATATAAAAAATTAGTGAACCTTTTATAAATTAAATAAATTTAAATATATGTTTATCATAATTTTCCTAATACCTGTCTAAAAATAAACACTTCATATGAAAATGCATATGTAACATAAAACAGTATATTTTTCAATAGTAACTTATTCTAGTGAAAATGATTAAAATTCAATATCTAAAGAAGTAACAAGCCACATAATCATTAATGAATACTCAAATAATTGTTTATTTTATTTTACAATAATTAAACACTCATCAACAAACTAAAATTTGATTTGCATTCTTTCTAAAAATCAATGTAAAAAAAATAATATCAAAGATCTAACATCAATAAATTGTACACATTATCATAGTTATCAATGATAGACCAATAAACAGAGAAATATCAATTACACTCATTGATCACATAGATAAGTAGCTTAAAGATAGTATCATTTGCATTCAGATAATTGGAGCACATAAAATCATTTTTGACATATTAATGATATTTTTTATCATAATATTATATTCATGGATAAATGAATCATTTTAAAATCACTCATTATCTTATGCTTGCAGATACATATTCATTAGGATATAACAATATTTGTAAAATTATTTATTGACATATTAATGATATATCAAAAATAGTACTTGCAAATTATTATTTAACATCAAATCATTTTATTTTTGTTGATTTGTATATTTTTAGATGGGTTGCATATATAATAATACTAGAAACATGAAAAAGTATTTATAACAACATAAATGATAAATATAATGAATGAAGTAGATTTTTTATCAACCATCAAGAGTATAAAAATGAATGGGGTTAAATGAAAGAAGAGTTTTATAAAAACAAAGCCCCTTTTAAAAAATTGTTATATTTCAATGTATCTATGAATAAACTTAATTCTTTTCATAATTTACACATAAATGCATATAAGAAAATGCATCATCCATCCTATGCAATTGCTTGTAAAAATGTAATTTTTTATTGAGGCAAGATCTTATGCGGCTAGCCGCATGGTGCCCACATGCATCTCATTTTTTATTATTTTTTAATAAACACGTAAAATTAGGTGTATTTAACCTATAAATTAAGTTTCGCAATTTTTAAATATGTTTTATATATATTTTTATTTTTAAATATAGCAGTGTTGTCAGAATTTTCACTATAGTTTATAGATTAAATACACGTAACTTTACATATTTATAAAAAATTAACAATTAAAAAAATGAGTTTTGTGGCCAGCCTAACTAGGTCCCCCACTTAGGCTAGCCAAAGAGGATCATGCCTCTATTTATTTTTTATAAATATGCGAGTTTTAGTTAGATTTTTCATCCATGAATTTATCAAAATATAAAATTATTTGGTATTATATTTTGATTTTTGAAAATAAAAAAGCATAAATTCATTTGCAGAGTATCTTATGACAACTTATAATTGAATAAAAAATTAAAAATGAGATAGTTCTTAATAAGAGTGTTAATGATCATAGTCAACCTATCAATCCACTCATTCAATCTATTTATAAATGAGTTTGAGTTAAATTTTTTGAATAAATGATTTATGATTTGCTGGATCATTTAATAATTTAAATAAATAATGGATTATGATTGAAATTTTTTTTTAAAGTTAGAATTAGGACTATGCTCTAACCCATCTAAATTGTAACCCATCTAAATTGGTTTCTTAACACCCCTAATTTCCGATGATTTATAAATGGATCTCAAGTTGAATATAGTGTGACGAAAATTGTTGTAGCACTCGTCACGGACGCTACGATGGGTTCAGACACTTTTCCCACCTCGTGAAATCTGGGCCGGATCGAAAGAGTCAAAACCCGCGTTTCTCATTGAATAGAAGGGGTATTAGTCTATTTCAGAAAATAAATGTTTGCATAGGATAAGCCTCGGTTTTGGATTTGATCCTTAGGCTTCTTGAGCAGCGGCATATGTGCAAGATTCTTGCATCCTTATGAAATAAAACACATTAGCATTTAGATCAAATAAAATATGTGGAAATAACCTCAAAAGCCAAGAGATTTTCACCACTAGATGGAGTCACCACTGATCTTAAAGGGGAGATCAGTCTCCGTTTTCATTGAATAAGAATACTGGTCATACAAAGTTTGGATCCCAGTCTTCAGATTAAAATATATACGACGAAAATTTGTTAACCCGAAGCCGTTTACATGGGCATAAAATGGGAAAAATAAATATATAAAAAAATCTAAAGAAAAGTTGGAGAGGGAGAGAGGCAGAGCTTAAAAAAAGAAAACTTGAACTGGCAAAGAGTAGCTGAGGCGCCGGAGATTTACCGCAGACTCTCGTCCTTCCCCTTTAGGATGCCTCTCTTGGTGTGTTGGAAGTTGTAACTTGCCTCTCTATTTATAGAGGGAAAGTGGGTGCATGAGCTGTGGGCCATGACTGAGAGCTCATCTCTGTTAGGTTGAAGCTGGATCTAATAAGCTGCTGTTGTAGAGCTCATTTTAGTGGCTTGTTGGAGCTTTGCTCCTATGGGCCAAGGCTGGACAGGCCCATTTGGTAGTTTGTAGGCTTGGCTTGTTCGGGGTCTTGTTCCATATGGGCTGTTGTTTTTAAAGCCCATTGGCAGTTTTTTGGATTGATTTTCTTTGTGATGGTTGAGCTTGGATCTTAATCCATACATATGTTTCATTTTAATTTTATGTGTATTTATTTGGACTTAAAGGAAGGGTGTCTACAATTGCATAGCTAAGTTTCTAAGCCACTTATAGCCTATGGGCCCGGGATTATTTTTTGAGCGAGTGTATTATATGTTCTCGCCCTTTTTATTGATTTCTAAAAATTTAAATAAAATACAAAAATTTTAAATTTCATCATATGAATGATCTACATAAGTCTCCAACATTCATAAAATGCCTACATTACACTGTCTATACTAGCAATTGCATAAGATTGGTGCCCAAGCAAATGTGCTCTACTCATAACTTTCATAAAAATGATTTTTTTGATTTTTAGTCCCATAATAAGATAAATGATGTTGAATAATGCAAATAGTTGATTTGTTATTCTGCTATCAAAATAGGGCTTAATTCATAGGTTACATGAAAATATGGCCTGATTCACAAGTTACATGAAAAACTCTAGTGTAACTAAGGACACATTTGAAAATGTAAAATGGAAAAAAATGTGATATGAAATATTTGAAAATTGTGTAATCAATATGAAATAAGAGTGAAGTTAGTGGTACCGATGTAGGAGTTGAAGAAAGGAAAACAACATGGTACAAAATGCCACTAGATTTCATGGTTTTTTGGATTGGAGGAAGACATGAATGAGTTTTTATGGGTATTTTATAATAATCTCAATAGATATTTTTTCACTTAAGTTCGAAAACATTCGAACAATTTGCTTACAATATACTAACACATAACTAACAACATTTCTAAATTTATCCAAACAGTGGACACTCCCACACACCAAAGGAGACTAAATGCCATCGACTCATCTATCATTCATATCACCAAATGCTGATAAGAAAATACACAGCCTGTGATTCAAACCTAACACCTATCAACAACGAGGCACACCTGGTTACCACCGAGCCAAAGCCACAGCGGCGATGCCATCGAATTTATTTATGCTATCCCAATAACAAAAAAATCTAACTTGAATGATCCTGTATAAAGAGTTAAATTGGCTGAAGGAATGAAGCACAATTATTATTATGGAGAACCCAGTGGCCTAATGATCTTTTATATAATTTTCCGATAGTCATTCCAAGTACTATTGCAAGTAATGTATGCCTAGCGGTTCTAGAACCATCAATGATTGGTGAACGGGCAAATCCGTTTGCAACTCCTTTCAAAATATTACCTGAATGGTAATTCTTTCCCGTATTTCAAATCCTCCACCTGATAAGTTATTAAGTGTTGTTTTAATGGTTTCGGTCCCAATAAGATTATTAACGGTGCCTTTTTTGGAGAACATTAATAAAGTCCAAAATCCATTTCGTCGTCCAGTAGCTACAACAGTCTTTTTGATCAACACTGCAATAGCTCTTCGGGTTAGGTATTGGAGCAACATTACCTATTGAGAAATCTCTAACTTTAGGTCTTTTTCGAGAATTGATTTACCCGTGAAATGCAACAAGTATGTTTATTAGTTCAAAAATTTTCCTTATGTCTACAGCTAGTCGCTACATACATGACCTTCAAAAAGTAACAACATTTTGACACACATGTTAAAATTACATTGATTTGAAGTAATACTTACATTCACGTATTACATTGATTCAAATCCCATAATCCCGTCAAAACAATGACAAATTTTCAACAATCATAAGCAAAAATGACATTTTCAAATTATGTTAACGTCAAAATCACATTGATTCGAAATACACTAATCATCTAAGGTGGTAACTAAGCTTCACAACTATAAGACTAGTTTCTTTCCTTACAAAGCACCATTGTGCATTTTCTTAACCACTATAATAAAGCACTTTGGCATAAGATACAAACCTTCAGCAGTGACAATATGTAAAGGTGTGCATTCATCATAATTTTCTGCATCTTCCAAATTCAAAATCACACCATTTTTCGCAAAGAGTGCACTAACTCTATCATGCACTACCCTGACAACTTCAAATAGAGGTAATTTTCCAAACATGCCTGCATTTCAAAAATAAAACTGCTTATTTTGTAAATCATGAATTAAAACTAAGAAAAATTATATAACAAGGTAACTAAAGATAATTTAAAATGTCAACAGTTCTTTAATAATTCAACTCAGTAGTTCTTTAATATTCACCTATGCAAGTTATTTTTGCTTCTTGTTGTATAAGAAACTACACAATTTCTGTCTCGCCCAAGGATTAACATAAACTGCATTTTTCATCAACAAAAATCAACGTCATTTAATGCAAGTACAACAAATTTGCCCCCATTTTCTATAACTAATCTGAACATCAAGTTTAAAATCAACAGCAGATGCATCCTAAGCGAAGTTGCAAACATTTGCATAGAAACTGGTCCCGGCATAAATACAACCTATTATCAGAGATATCATTGCTTTTTAAAGCTAGATTGCTATATTTCATCCTCCCCATTTGGCATTTACAACCTAATTTGATTTTTCTACAGAGATGACCAGAAAACTATAGGACTTAACACTATTCTTCTTAGGTTTCTTCTAATAGAAACCTTGAATTGAAATGGGGACTGTGTTGTAGAGTATAAAGAACTTTGTTGACATGCACTCATGCATAAAGGAGGGAGGGAAATTTAGTAGAGATGAGTAAACATTCATTAATCAGCAGCGGTGAAATATTCATCAGCTAACAGCCAAACGTCAAATGTTGTTTTGCACATTATAAAACAAAATGACGAATGTATTGAGGATGTGCTAACAGTTGATTGGGAAGTTTAAGTCTTGGCTCTTCAGGAACGACCAGAAAGTGCATGCATCCAGACAATACCATTTGAAGACAAGCCACAATTTTGCAACTGAATAAAGTACAAATGTACTAGTAGGATGTCTAAACATTAAACATTTTCCTAACTCAAAGAATGCGAGAATCCTTCAATGTTTCATGCAGAAGCACACCATCTATCATATACAATAGAAAAGGAGACAGACATGATGAGAATTCAGTGGAGAGAAAATGGACCCTTAATCATATTTAAGGTCTTCTAGTTTCCGCACATTAGACCAGTGAATACTAGTTGCATGACAGACAAAAAGATGTAGGATAAGAAATGATACATCAAAAGAAATTGGTAACTGAAGAACCTCTAGCCTCTACATCCAGTCCAAAGACTAGTTAAAAGGAAAATTCTAACTACTCCAAATAACGGAAAGGCACAGATGGAAATCCCAAATATAAGACTACTTTATTTTGGTACCAGAAATGATGAGAGTTTGTCCCATTTTTTTTAGGTAATGCTATGGGAATTGAAAAAACCAAATGTAGGAAGTGGAAACAAATTGGAGGAAAAATCTTTGATGCTTTCTACAATTGCATGTTTGGTTGTGTATCCAAAACAATCAAAGAATGAAATTACAAAATCATTGGTGCTGGACTTATTTTTAAAAATAGACAATGTTCATCAATGACTATTTATCACTTCATTATGATTTCCCCTCTTTCTATTCAATGCAATATTTTTTTAAGTTTAACCTCATAATACAATCAGAAGCTTAAATTATTACACACTAAAACCATCCACAATGGAAATTGCAAATTAAATGTGCAAATATTCTTTTCATTGCAACAATATTAAATGTACGGGGCCTTAGATGGTATCTGATTCATACGTAGAAGATAGAATAAGAGTCAATAGACAAACTCATAAAAGACAGACAGAAGTGACATATGAAAATTGCTAAACTCAGACATTGATGAAGATGATCAGCATAGCTATGTGTTTGAAACTACTAATTCTAAGAATTCTTTTGAAAAGGAAGAAAGTTGAGTACCACGCTCAAAGATTATTGTACATAATCTACACTGCTTGAAGAAAGTTGAGACTATCCAAAAGAGTCATAAATGAAACGAGGATCACACAAAGAATACTGCAAAAGAACAGAAGAAGAAATATTCTGCTTAATTGCAAATTTGTGCTTGCTTATGAAATATTTTTCAACAAAAAACTAATCTTCAACTTACCAAACATTCTAATGAAACTGCATATGCATCCACCCACTTATAAAGAAAAGCAAAAAATTTCCAATTCATTGGTAAAAAATTGTCTAACTCCATAAGAAGACTACTCATTAGTAAAAAAATTGTCTAACTCCATAAGAAGACGAAACTCCATGCTAAGTACCAAATGCTTCAGTAACAAAAAACATGTACGAAACCAAATGAGCTATGGAAAAAGAAAATTAGTAATCACATCGCCTCTCGAAATCATTTGAAAACTAAAGCAAGCAAGTAAAATCTCTATTTTAACTGACTTATCCATTGACTTCATTATTATGTAGTAAGCCCCGAGATTCAAACCAACACCCTTCCCACGAGCTCAAACATGAGTTAATTTCACTAGCAGCCAAACCCATCTTCACGCATTTTGCAACATCAAATCCAAAGAACAGAGGCCAAATAAATATATGGGCCAAAATCGAAATTAAGCATAAAATAATATTAATGATAAAGCAAAAATATAAGAAAATACTTGTTGACCACCAACCATAAAAGTCAATCAAACAAAAACAAAGGAGTAAAAACCATAACCAAAAAAAGGCAGCAACACAGTACACGTTAAGCCATATCAACCACCAACAGTGAAAATGAAAGCATATAGATTTTGTGAAAAACTATATAATTCACCGAAACAAATTAAAAAAATCAAAGAAAGAGATACTCAGCAAAAACCTCCTTCAGAAATATCCCTAGTTGTTGATCTCAATGTGTTGAGCCTGTTACTTTGTATTACACCCTGAGATTCAAACTAAATCATTTGAGAAGGGTCACCATGTCTCATGCTACATATCAATCCAGGGTGAGTTTATTGAAAACCTAAATTTCTAATTCTATTTGACTATTTCATATAATTTTTCTGTAATTTACCAAATTTTTTCTTTTTTCTGCTTCCATCTCTCTGGGTCAGCTAGAAGAATGCCATTGCATCATTCTTGTTGACCTTGAGTCATGTTCTATGTAAATCAAAGACTTTCATATCTTTCCTAACAACTCTAACTGTATCTTACAGCCTTGAACGCTAAAAATAATGGAACTTGGCAGATTTAAAATCCTATACATAGATTTGGTAATCCTTTTCACAATAGCTTGAATAGGATACCCATCATACAAATTTTTCATATTTCAGATTGCAAAATGAGAAGAATCAATATCATGTTAAGCATCGTAACAAATTCTGAAATGCAATAAGCCAATAACTTCATTCATTCAAACATTCCTTTCCAATTATTGAATAGATTACAACCCTTTCTATGCATAGATTTTTGGAGAAAACACAAGAGGAATACATAGCGAAGTAACAAAAATTCATTCCAATCAACAAAACAAGGCTATCCAACTAAAACAGATCCACTAAACACAAATCTTCCGAAAGTAAATTGACATTTTCTGCTTGCATATATACATTATTTACAGGGAGAGCACTACGACTCTATTATTCCATCAAATCTATTTGCTATCACTAAATTAGACTAACTATTACATTAGCACAAAGAAAGGCCAAAACTTGAACAGAAATCAAAATGAAACCAAATGAGAACTCAAAAAAAATAGGGATTGATGAACCTGACTGCAACTAAACCAATCCAAATAGCCCATCCATTATATATCTGTAGCCGACTCTTATTCCATGCATGGCTTCAAACTACATAGCACGATCACACTGAAATATTAAGATAGTTAAACCTAACAGATCATAAATATGATATATGCATTTTAATCAAAAAATAAAATGAAAAGAAAACATTCAACAACCTCTGTGAATATAAAACAAAAAATAAAACACAAAACATCAAGAGGACATATCTGTCATAGAAGAAATTAACTAGAAGAAAAACAAGAATGCCAAATGCATTGACCAGGAACAAGTTCTACTAGAAAATGGGGGCAGGTAACTACTAAAAAAATAAATGCAAATGAAAACCATAGAAACAGAAGACATACCTATCAGGAAAAATTCCAATAAAAAACAAAAAAGAGAATCACGTTCATCAAAAGCAAAAAAGCCTCATTAAATATCACAACTACGTGCAGAAAATACACAACTAAAATCAGTAACTTAATATTTTTGTGCATTCAAGAGTTCACCAATATTCTTTCCTTAAGTTTTTATTATTATCAATTTGTGTTTAGAGTTTTTGTTACTTGAAATGTTTTGACTTCTCCTAAGGCATAATTTTCACATTAAACTCTAATGTTGGCATTAGAACCCTGTTTCTTGGCATCGGCTTAACTTATAAGTAATGGAAAATTCTAATCTTATATATCTTGGAGGTGATAATGCAGGAAAGCAAGAACATTGTGCTCCGATATAAACGATGTCGGTTACACCAACAAAAAAATTAATACATGGAATATGCTATAAAATGTGTTGATCTAAAACAACTCATAAAATCGGCTCTATAAAAAAATACACCAATAACTTACGCCAAGACCCTTGCCACTTGTTATGCTTGCTAAATGAGCTTAATGTTCAATAATGAAGCAGCTTTAAAGCTTAAAATTTTCATTCGGACAAAAAGTTCTTGCTAGTCTTCAGAATCTATCTGAAAATCCCCATTGAAAGGTCAAATGAAAATGTGGTGGAAAATTGCATCATGTAGTCTACTACTCCTGGTTGTCGTGTAACCAGTGTTCACTGGTTTCATCATGTCCTAGCCCTCCAAATCATGGCTACCATACTTACAACCCATAGTACAGCTCGATTTGAGCTCAGTTTTCATGATCTTAACTTGTTTTAAGCATATAAATCAACCTAAGTGACCGACAAACCAAAGCCCGAAGCAAATGTAACCTTCACATTTGATTATTTAGTCTAGGATTAGGGTCGGTTTGAATTCTCACCATATCCATATGATTTCATCATAAGACCCTGAATGCATGTAGATCTTTCCTAAATAGTCACTTAGATGCATGGACTTAAGTGGAAACAAAAATATATAAAAATCAAAAGGTTTTTTTGGCTCACCTTTGTTGACAGCTAGATCCGGTAGCTTTTGTCGGCTTTCTCTCCCCTGGTGACAGTCGCGGCTTTTTCTCTCGCCCGATGACAGTCTCAATGGTGAATGGTTGGATTGGTGACCATCAACCTCACTTCCTCTTCCCTCTCTTTTCTCTCTCTTTCGCTCACACTCCTCACCATCTCTTTCTGTCGTCGATTTTTTTTCATCGACTCTAGCTAGGAAGCTTCCTCGGCAAGCAAACCAACAGCCAACCATCCTCTCACATGCGTGTACGCAAAACAACATTCCTATTTTACCCCCATGTATCTCAACACGTTTAAGATGAACAGCAGATTGGGCATTTTCACGTTCGGCTAAACGTAAAAACGTTTTCACTGAAATCGATCCCTTACTGAAAGTGCACTTTCCCTCATCAACGCACAGCAACTATAATTGCACAAAAACTAATGTTTAACCATCTGGCTTGACGTTTTAGCGTCTCTAAAGTTTTATTTAGAATTGGAATATGAGCTAGATATTTAGTTTTTTCGGGATAAAGACTCCTTTCAACCAGGCTTCATAATTACAAATATTCGTGTACGTTTACATCATTATGACTATGAATATTATTTATTTTATTATGATCGTTTTTATTATTTGTTCTAACAATTGATTTTTTCCAAACTTATCATGATTTTTTTCTTGCACATGGTTCATCAGCTCAACACTTACCATGAAGTTCTTGTAGAGCGGAATGGCGGTGTTCGAATGATTTTAATTGAACTCAATCCAAACAACCCCAACATTAACTAATATGAGTTTACAAACGAAGCTCTTTTGTTCTTTCCTTCCTCTTATTTTTCCCTTTTTCTCTCTTCCTCTTCCCTTTCTATTTTTTTCTCCTCCTTGTTGCATTGGGAAGGAGGAGAAGTTGTTGCATTGGGAAGGTGGAAAAAAAATATAAAGGGAACAAGAAGAGAGAAAAAGAGAAAAATAAGAAACAAAGAACAAAAGAGCTTCGTTAATAAAAACCTATCAGTTAATGTTGAGATCGTTTAGATCAAGTTCAATTAAAATTATTGAAACACCGTCATTCCGCTCTACAAGAACTTCATAGGAAGTGTTCAGCTGATGAACCATGTGCAAAAAAAAATCTTAATGAGCCTGGAAAAAATCAATCATTAGAACAAATAATAAAAACGATCATAATAAAACAAATGATATTCATAGTTAGAATGATGTAAACGTACACGCATATTTGTAATTACTAAGCTTGGTCGAAAGGAAGCTTTAACCCGAAAAAACCAAATATCCAACTCATGTTCCAATTCTAAATAAAACCTTAAAGACGCTAAAATGGTAAGCCCGATGGTTGAACACCAATTTCTATACAATGATAATTGCTATGCGTTGAGAAGAGAAAGTGCACTTTCAATAAACTCACTTTTGCCGTCAATTATTACAATCACGTCAGCTATGACATTGCCCTGTTGCAAAATTTTTCTTTCATCCTCAGTTAGCAGGCGATTAAATAACAATCAAAAGTCGTTTACACTCAACCTTAAATTCCCAAAATCACGGGAATTGAACCTTCGACGACGTAGGAAGATAAAACGACGTTTGCTGAAAAAAGGTGAACTCCGGGTGGAAAATGTTGTCCATATTGTGCACTGATATACTCCATAGTATTTTTACCTGTTCCATAAAAAAATCCTCACTAGATGACATAAATTTATGTTTTATATAAACTAATGTTAACAAGATATTTTAATCAATGAATTGCATCTTCATCAAAGCAATTTATTAGTCACATTTATGGGGATTCAAAAGATAATATTATTGTCTAATGTTCAACATTACTTGCCAATTAGCATTTAATGAATCGACCGAGTGTAATTGAGATAATATACATCATAAGACTATCCTCGTCATCCAAATGATAGTTCAACTAAATGCTATCAAAACAAAACTTGTAAACAAACCAATCAATCGACTAGTTTAGTTCAAACTTAATGTGTTCTTATTACTAGCACTCTATTATCATTACTTTTGTATTTTTACATGTTAGTGCATCACTTTTATTATTCGCATTACCTTCAAAAGTATATATGTAACTTGCAGAAATCTAGTTATAAAAAGCCTTCACTGCAATGGAAATGGGTGTACTTGAAGTTATACAATTCCACTATTATTTTCCTTCTCTATGCCTAAAGTTGTACAATTGCATTACCTTTAACAGTATATTTGTAATTTGTGAAAACTATAACCTTCATCGTAATGGAAATGGGTATGCCTGAAGTCATAAAATTGCATTGTTATTTTTCTAATCAATGAACCGTACTTTCATTAAAGCAATTCACTACACATTTATGGGAATTCAAAAAGGCAATTCCTAATATTTCATGTTACTTTCTAGTTGACATTCAGGAATTAACCAAGTCTAGTTAAAATAATATAAGTCATAAGACAATTTAGGTCATCCAAATGATAGTTCCACTCAATGTTATTAACACTTACATCTTTAATATAAGTTATATGACATAGCCAAATCAATCATTTACACCAAGAATTTGCTTTTCCAATCTATTTCCAAGTCCTAGAATATTTCAACACCAATGTCTTTCATATGATAAAACCATATTTAACAAAATTTATCACTTTATATCAAACTAATTCAAACGTTCATTATATTTATCAGTCATTTAGGTCTTATAGACCTATTTCATCACTTGAGAATCCATAAAATCATCCCGTGTCTAAGTATTCAAAATTTTATTAACGAAAATATCTTAGATTAGGCAGAATATCTTAAGCATTCATGTATATTTAAATTTTATGCTGAGTAATATATCAACAAAATTTACATTTACAGATCCAATAGAAACTATTTTACTCATTTCACATTATCATATCAGCATAACTGTTCTAAAAGAAATCAGATATTAGCAAATTCGTGCATTCCATTATCACAAAGAAATTCATAATTCACATTAATAAATCATAAAGAATCTCACATCAAGTATTAATTCATAAGAATCCATATTTCATATCAAATTTTAAAAAATGAAAATTATCTATATCATCCTACATTACTTGTAATCTTCTAAAATACAACTGAAACCTTTAAAAATATATTCCAACTTGTCACTTCAAAGTCACGCTTCATTATTTACCTAAGCCTATCTCAAAATAAGTTAAACAATTTGCATAAATTTCTTGAAAGTGCCATAAACAATCCCTTAGCTATTTTTAGTTCAATCACATTACAACCTGCATTTTTAACATCCATATCCTAATAGTCACATGCATTTTGACATTCACAATTAAATCAATCATTATAAAATCATGATCTACATGAATTAAATATGCAAAAATATTTTAAATTAATATCACTGCTCATATATTAAACTGAACAGTAGAGTTTCCCCAACTTCCAACATTCTTGTTTATATAAACATGAGAATAATAATTTTATCATCATTCACTACTTATCACTAATAATTAGATAGCATAGCCCCATGCATTCATTCACTTAGCTATTCACCTTTCGTCACCAGGTAACCTAGTTGCTACCCATTAAAGGTGTGTTTGAGAAGCGATAAGACTTTTGATGAAAAATTTTTGGTATAAAAGTTTTTGAAATAACAGAAAATAATGTGATATGATAAGGGTAGTAATATGGAATAAAGAGAATAAAGTTAAAATAGATAGGTTAGATGTATGAGTAGTTATGTAGAAATATTGAAAAATTAACTAGTTGTATAGAGAAAGTGAAAAAAAAAATTAAAAAAAAAATATGAAATTTGAGCAGATTGAAAAGTTTTGATGGTAAACAAATGAACCCTACAATGAGGGATTTAGCTTAAAATCATCCTAACATGAGGATTAACCTTGTTAAAATATCATACAAAGCTAAGAGACCCATCCAATGTAGTCGTCCACTTACAACTCCATTTTAAAACTTCCTAAAATGGAAATTTTACTTACAATCAATTCCCATTTTTGTTTAAAAGTGAAATCACTCAAGTGTAGGTTGGAATAACCATTCTATAAAGACCGCCTTGCATGTTTCCGTAAGATAAATTCCTATCCTTCAAAACCACTTGGCCAAAACCTTTTTTCAACAATAATAATTTCATCTCCTCTGAGTCCTGTGGTTTATAACATTCCAAAATTGAAAAGCAAAGGTAATACAAAATTATACGCTGTAAATACCTTGCAATTCTTCCATCACTAAACTCAAGAGAGTGAATAAAGCATAAAGGAAGAACTTTTGAACCTTGTGGGCATTCAATGTGACTAGGATCAACATGTACAATGGTGACAATGGAAAGTAAGTACTGAAGCTCAGAGTCTGAAACCATGGGAAAGCATACATCCCTGATGTTTTCCAAATCAATATCACTTCAAGTATGAAGGAACATAGTCAATTCTACTGCACAACTTACACTTTATTGCAAGCAGCTCAATTCAGGAGCAGAAACTGCTAAAAAGAATTACACTAGACTGACAAAAATATTCAAATTTTAAAAAATAAAAAAATTTCAAATAAAAATAGAAGGCAAAACAAAAGAGGACCTTACGCCACAACACTTGCAAATAACTGCAAGATGCAATTTTCACTCAACCCAGCTATCATACATAAAAGTTCTTTTGTCACTCGGATTTTGGGGGAGGAGAATCAATCAACAATACTCCACTAAACGCATTTTGGATCCAATCTAGAGGGGCTCATTATATCAGGGCCTGAAAGAGTCGGCTACCACCTATAGCAAATCCAAAAAAGGCAGCTGCCGTTTTGGCATTGCTTGATCATGTTCAATAGGCTTGTTGGTGTCTGAAGAGCCTAAACTTGTCTGATTGTTTGTCATGCTCAAGCCTAAGTTTCCCAAGCTTTGCCTAGAAAGCCCAATCGTTGAATGTTGCCCATTAGAGCAGGCAAGGCAAGGAAAAACAAAGAAAACAAACCTTGGTGCAAGAATGAGAACACTGCACCACAACTCACTGCGCCTGAAAACCCAACTCTAGTTATGGCTAGAAGCACCTCCTGCAATGTAGAACACAACATTGACTTCTGTATTTATATACCATCACAGGGATCCTTCTTTTTTCTTAACATTTTATTAGTCAAAACAGAAACATAGGAGCAAATAAAAAAAAAAAGGAAAAGGAAGATAACACTTCACTTCTAACGAATCCGAATCCACGGCACTACAACTCTAGCTTACTTGCACTGGCAACAAACCCTCTAAAAAAACCTAGGAAAGAAAAGTCACCTGGAAGAGGCGCCGGTGATTTGTTGTGGTAGCGCTGGCCTGGTTGGGAATTTGCTTTTGAAGAGGAGGTTGTCGATTTGGGTTTGATGGGCTCGATTTGAACTCGATGGCTGCTGGGAACAACAACTTGAAGAAGAAGAATCTACAAAAGTGGAAACTTTTAGAAAACAAACCGATATCCCTTTCTTTTCCCTACAACATTTAGAAAACAAACCTTCAGCTCACCAGCGAAAACGGGATCAGCGGTCAGCGAAGAGAGGAGGGCTGGATGTGGAGGAGATTAGGGAAGCCTCTCTCAGAGAGGATGACTTGCATCGTAAAGGGTTGCTGAGCATCTCATTGTAATTATACAGCAGTGCATGTAGCAGTAATCTGTGCTTTTCCCTCTTTACATTTGCACAGATGCTCAGATATCATTTTTAGCTACGCTTGCTTGCTGCTCACCAAGTCACCAGAAAGATTTTATTTTAGCAATGCGGCAGCAGCCTCTGCACTCTCTCTTTACAATTGCACAGACTTCTTCAGATATTATTTTTGGCTACCTGTTATAATTTTAGCAGTGCAGCAGTAGCATATGCTCTCCCCTCTTTACATTTACCCAGACTTTTTCAGATATCATTTTTGGCTACCTATTATAATTTTAGCAGTGCAGCAGTAGCATATGCTCTCCCCCTCTTTACATTTACCCAGACTTCTCTGGATATCATTTCAGCTACCTGTCTTGCTGCTCCCCGTCGAACCGAGATTGCCGAATCATGTTTCCGAATCTATTATATATTTAATGTTTAAAGTACCTAAAATAATATATTCATACCATAAATACTATATTAAATAAAATTTTTAAATATATTATTCATTAATTTTTTTAGAAGTTTTGTATTTATAGTAAAAGTATACCAATATTTATAATTTTTAAATGTGATTTTTATTTTAAAGACAACATTTTTGGTAAAAAATTGCCTAAACAAATCAAAAATTATTCTTTTAAAATAAACATGTATACATCTAAATTTAGGTAAATAAATGAAATGTATTTGAGACAATATTTTCATGTAAAAGATAGAAATATAAAAATACACTTTTAACCTGAGACAACATGTATACCCTTAAAATTTTAACATTTTCCATAAAAACTTATTGAATCGTTTACTACAATTTATAATTTTTAATATATGTATATATATTTTTAAAAAAATAAATAATTTTTAAAGTGTATCAACCATTTTCAACACCCCACAAAACTCTAAATTTTATAATTTTTAATATATGTATATATTTTTATATATGATGATTTCAAATTATATAAATTATGCTATGAATATTACTTATAATCTAAAAAAGTCATAGCTTATAATCTAAAAACATAAACCTTTAAAATACCTGGATTATAGTTTATTAAGATAAGCTATTTGATATGTATGATTTTCATTTTAAGTTATTATTTAAAATATAATTCATGGTTGGATCTTTGAAATACAACTGTCGGCAACAGTCATAACTGGTTCTCATAGAAGCCATTTGCCATTAGTTGCAGACGTAGCAATGGAATTCGGGCTGGATTGAGTTTCATTGGATCCATAATTAGGGTGCAACTTGGGCTGGACTAAGCACGAATTTAGCCCATTAAACTCAGATTTTAAATCATGCAAGAATTCGCTTTTTCACAGCCCAAGCATGGAGAATCCCGAATTTGAGAAACCTCATTTGTAAATATAAGAGGGTTTTCAAAACCCGACTTACTATTTTATATTTATTATAAATATAATATACAATAGTATTGAAATAATACTTCTTTATATTTTGCGTATTTTATGTTATTTATATTTATATTTAGATACACATATGGCATATTGTGATTATATTTTAAATAAGGTACATTTCATTTATATTTATCTTTTATTTTTATCTTTTTTTTACATTTATTAATTTTCTTCCCTATCTAGTTTGGATGTTAAATTTTTCTAGAAATATTCTTTATATTGCTATTTTTTAAAAATATGTACTTTGACTATATATTTTTGGAATTTGTAGTTTGACTATATATTTTATGTTGCTATATGATTTATTATTATTATTATTATTATTATTATTATTATTATTATATTCTTATGAAATTCTAAATTTATTAATTTTAAATAAAACGTAAATTCATTAACGTAAATTTTAACCTGGAATCCAATCCAAACTCAATTTCCAAAAAAAAGTGTTAGAGTTTAAGTTTTGCAAATCGAAAGTGATCGTGTGAGCCAGGGATAAGCAAATGTTCTGCTTAATCCACCACAAAATACCCATTTACAATAACTTTTTTTGTTGTTTTCTTCGTATACTTCTTTATTTAAGTGTATTTAACATACAAACTAAATTTTACTATTTTTAGATATGTTTATATTTTATTTTGAGATTTTTATGTATTTAAAATACCCTTATTTTTAAAAATCTCAAAAAAATATATCAACATGTTTATATACAAAAATAGTAAATTTTGATTTATATGTTAAATACATTTAGATAAACAAGTGTATGAAGACAAAAACAAAAAACAATTGTTGTGAATGGATTTTTTGAGTTAAGCTAAGTTTGCTTAGCTAGGGCTAACACGTTCATTTCTCTTTATAAATAGAGAAATGAGCTTACTTCAATGAACTTAAGTTTCATCGACATGAGAGTTAGTGTTAAAATGGACCTAAGTTTCATGGACCCAAGTTGCACTTTTAAAACTAATTCACTTACTTCATTTTTTTTTGTGTTACGAAAATCCAAGTAGTATATTATATTTTAAATATAATTTGAACTATTGCAAGTAATACTCACAGAAATAAGATATCAATGAGATCTTCGACGAGCAGAAATTATAAAAATTATATATTTATCACATAAAATGATATTTAATGATTTTTTATCAACATATAAAAGGTTATTTTAACTCAATCCGATTTTTTTATAGTTTCAATTGGAATTGCTTACAGTGCCACATATTTTTCCATCTTATATTGCATATCAAGCTCATAAACTTTTACATCATTAAAAAGGTGATGTCGGACGCCCTTGACCCACTCAGTTGGCGGACTCATCTAGTTAAAAATTAAAATACGTATTACATGAGGTTTCAAATTATATATATTGCGCTATGAAAATTACTTTTAGTTTATAAACATATATAGTTTTATAATACCTGGATTATAGTTTATTAACAAAAATTATCTGATATGCATGAATTTCACTATAAACGGTTAAAATTTTATTTTAAATATAATATATGATTGGATCTTTAAAATACAACCGAGAAATACATGAGTAAATTAATTTCCACTTATAGCTATGGGAACGGATTCTCGTACAAGCCGTTTGTCGTCCATAGCCCAAGTTCTGATCGGCCCCCTACTTTACTTTTTCATACTTCTCCAACTGATTTATTAATAAATTATGAGTATGTTTAGAAAGTGATAAAACTTTTGATACAAAATTGTTAACGTAAAAATTTTTGAAACGTAAGAAAATGATGTGATGTGATATGATATAGATAATGATAATGAATAAAGAGAATAAAGTTAAAATAGATAAGTTATATGTATTGGTAATTGTGTAGAAATGTTTAAAAATATAATAGATGTACAGAAAGAAGTGAATAAATAATTAAATAATACGATATTTGTTGATAATGAAAAGTTTTAGATTGAACACTTTTAGTTCGAAAAGTTTTATGGATTAGTAATTATCCCCTGTATATCATTGGAAATTATTTCATGTCAATGAAATGATACCATAATTTATTTAATGTGCTTCTATCTATTTTCTTTAATTCATTAATTATTTCACTATTATATATTTGTGTATATTTATTGCTAATGTTATGTGAATATTCTAATTAAACCAACCTGCCATCTCTTTTCTTTACATCATCATAAATATGCAATTTTGAAAATTTTCTCACAACCTAACTTTGTCATTAAGATAATCACAAATGAATTTAATTACCACCACAGGCTCAATTATCCGAGGGAGTTTCATCAATCATAATTCTTGAAAAATAGAAATTTCTTGGATGGCTGTACCAGATTAGCTCAGGCTAAGACTGACAGAATCCTTGGAATAAGAGCAAACTAGGGGTGCAACCTAGGCCGGGCTCAACCTGAACTTGGCCTACTGAACCATTCAAAGTAGTGTTCAAACTGTCCACTGTTGAACCCGAGTCTGGTTTTTCGGGTTCAACCCAAACCTGAATTGAAAAGAATTTGGTTCTGAGTTAAGCTGACCCAAACTAAATTATATATAACATATTTTTATATTTATTTTATACTCCATATAAATCCGATCTCATTCCCTTCATGGATATTACATTTATTTTATACCATATATATGCATTATTCCTCATTAAGTTCAATTATAAAATATAATATAATATATCTTATATTTTCTTTTAGGAAAAAAGAGTTTGGTTTAGTAGTAGTTTCAAGTTAAAAAAAATGAAAACTATTTTTAGGACTCAAGATATTTTATTTAGTGTTGTAACTTAACTGCTTATGTAGGATGTTTTATCATTTAATTATTTCAATACGATATATATTTTTTTGATAAAATCAATATGATATTAGTTATTAGATATTTATTCTACTTAAAATAAATTCATTGTAATCTTATTTGACTCAATACTATGGTTGTTTAATTTTTTAAAATAATTTTTTTATAATTAGATATTAATGTTTATGTATATGGTTATGATATTAATATTAAATTGCATAATAGGAAAATAATATACCTTTTCATTTTCTAAAACAGGTTATTAAACTACTCTTTTTTTGAGAAATGACTATTAATCTACTTAATTGAAAGAGAATATTTAAAAGAGATTTTTCTTCTTTACATTCTTAAGCACTCTTGAATTTTTACTTAAAATAGAAAATTATCATTTTTTATTCTTTTAATGATAGATTTAAAGATGAATAAATATAAAATGGATAACAAATATATAGAATAATTTCAACTCAAATTTGAGCCCAAAACTCATCCAAATCTCGAATTTCAACAATAGGATTAGAGTTTAGATTCATAAATAGGGTTAGAGTTAGGATTAGGATTAAGGTGAATTTGAGTTTTATGAGCTCTAGTTGTACCCTTATATTACTATCGAAAAGAAAATGCGTAGCTTATGTTGGGAAAACATTATTGATTAAAATCATGATCACCCTAGGATCTTTTATATTAAATCACTATGAAAGTAAACCATAAGTGGAAGTGTACCGGAATCCATAGAAGCAGTTGTTTTTTAATTCGGTAGTTTTTGGGACTTCCAAATTAATGTCTTAGGGTTTTCTGGAAAACGTGATTCATTTTTCCAATGATAAGATATTAGAGAAGAAATCTTAATAGTACATAACCTGGGGCCCATAACTGTTTATGTAGTGTACCTATCTTTCATATTTCTAATTTAACCCATTATAAAACTAGAAATTAGAAAATAGGCAATAAGATTTTTACACGTAGGAGACTCATACTTAATTAGATAATTTGGTTTCATAAACCTTATAAGATTACTTTATAATTTCGGACCTCTGTTTATGATAACATATATATAATTATTATCTGTGTGTTCAAAAATCTAACAATCTCCTGCTTGGATTATATATAATTTTATGATTATATATATAAAACCTTATGACCTCAAAATCTTCTGCTATCATGACCAAAATTATCTTCGAACAATCCCGTTCATCAGTTATGCCAACATAAGATCAAAGCGGCTTTTGTCACACTCATCATAACTATACCCATTTATGGTCACATATATCAAACATAATTAAATGACATAGATTAATTATGGATGTGCAACATGAAAATTACATGTAATGTGATGTAACATGTCTATTTCCAACTAGTTTAACTTATTTAGTGAGATTAAACTAAAACCAAAATACTGAATAACCAAAATATCGAATACTTTATTTCTACAAAAATATATATAACCATAGTAAAGTATCCAAACCAAAAAAATAAATAAATACAAACTCGCACTTAACTAGCATATCATTAAATGATATAATACCCTTAAAATTTTAACATTTTCCATAAAAACTTATTGAATCATTTACTACAATTTATAATTTTTAATATATGTATATGTATTTTGTAAAAAATAAATCATTTTTAAAGTGTATCAACCATTTTCAACACCCCACAAAACTCTAAATTTTATAATTTTTAATATATGTGTATATTTTTATACATGATGATTTCAAATTATATAAATTATGCTATGAATATTACTTATAATCCGAAAACATAAACCTTTAGAATACCTAGATTATAGTTTATTAAGACAAGCTATTTGATGTCTATGATTTTCATTTTAAGTTATTATTTAAAATATATTACATGATTGGATCTTTGAAATACAACTGTTTGCAACTGTCATAATTGGTTCTCATACAAGCCATTTGTCATCTGTCGTAGACATAACAATAGAATTCGGGCCTGACTGAGTTCCGTTAGCCCCATAATTAGGGTGCAACGTGGGCTGGACTAAGTACGAACCTGGCTGTCGAACTCGATTTTGAACCATGTAAGAAATTGTTTTTTCACAACCCGAGCATAGAGAAAATTGTTTTTTCCCAACCCGAGCATGGAGAACCCTGAATTCGAGAAACCTAATTTGTAAATATGATAGGATTTTTAGAACCCGGTTCACTAGTTTATATTTATTATAAATATATTACATGATAGTATTGAAACAATATTTCTTTATATTTTGCATATTTTATGTTATTGATATTTATATTTAGATATATATTTGGCATATTGTGATTATATTTTAAATAAGGTACATTATTTTCATTTATATTTATCTTTTGTTTTTACATTTATTAATTTTCTTCCCATTTAGTTTTAGATGTTAATTTTTTTTAGAAATATTCTTTATATTATTATTTTTTAAAAATATGTAGTTTGACTATATATTTTTGGAATTTATAGTTTTTGACTATATATTTTATGTTTACTATTGATTTATTATTATTATATATTCATACGAAATTTAAAACTTATTATTTTTAAATCAAATGTAAATTCATTAACATAAATTTTAACCTAGAACCCAATCCAAACTCAATTTTCAAAAAGAGCGTTAAAGTTTAGGTTTTGTAAATCTGAAGTGATCCTGTTAGCATAGGATAAGCAAATATTCTGCTTAACCCACCTCGGAATACCCATTTAAAATAACTTTTTTTGTTTTTTTCTCCATCTACTTGTTTATTTAAGTTAACATATAAACTAAAATTTACTATTTTTGGATATGTTTATATATTTTTTTGAGATTTTTAAACATCTATGTATATATATATCTATTTGAAATGAATTTAAGTTTTATAGACCCGAGTTGCACCTCTAGAACTACTTCAGTTACTTCATTTTTTTGTGTTTCGAAAATCGTAGTATATTATATTTTAAATATAATTTGAACTATTGCAAGTACTGCTCACATAAATAAGATATCAATGAGATCTTCGACAAGCAGAAATTATAAAAATTATATATTTATCACATAAAATGATATTTAATGATTTTTTATCAACATATAAAAGGTTATTTTAACTCAATTCGATTTTTTTATAGTTTCAATTGCCACATATTTTTCCATCTTATATTACATATGCAGCACATAAACTTTTACATCATTAAAAAGGTGATGTCGGCCGCCCTTGACTCTCTTAGTTGGCAGACTCATCCGGTTAAAAATTAAAATACATACTACATGAGGTTTCAAATTATATATTATGCTATGAAAATTACTTCTAGTTTAAAAATATATATACTTTTATAATACCTGGATTATAGTTTATTAACAAAAATTATCTGATATGCATGAATTTCACTCTAAATGGTTAAAATTTTATTATATATATAATATATGGTTTGATCTTTAAAATACGACCTAGAAATACATGAATTAAATTATTTTCCACTTATAGCTATGGGAACGAGTTCTCATACAAGCCGCTTGTCATCCACGGACCACTGAGTTATGATCGGCCCCCTACTTTACTTTTTCACACTTCTACAACTGTTTTATTAATAAATTATGTATGTGTTTAGAAAATAATAAAACTTTTAATGCAAAGTTTTTGGCGTAAAAAATTTTGAAATGTGAGGAATTGATGTGATATGATCTAGGTAATGATAATGAATAAAAAATCAAGTTAAAATAAATAAGTTATATGTGTTGGTAATTGTGTAGAAATGTTTAAAAAGTAAAGTAGTTGTCTAGAAAGAAGTGAATAAATAATTAAAGAATAGGATATTTGTTGAGAATGAAAAGTTTTATATTGAAAATTTTTAGTTTGAAAAGTTTCATGGATTACTAATTGTCCTTGTATATCATTGGAAATTATTTCATCACAATGAAACGACACCATAGTTTATTTAATGTGCTTCTATCTATTTTCTTTAATTTATTAATTATTTCACCATTATATATTTTTGTGCATATTTATTGCTAGTGTTATGTGAATATTCTAATTAAACCAACCTATCATCTCTTTTCTTTACGTTATCTTAAATATGCAAGCTTGAAAATTTTCTCACGACCTAACTTTGTCATTAAGATAATCGTAAATGAATTTAATTACTACCATGGACTCAATTATCTGAGGGAGTTTCATTAATCATAATTTTTGAAAAATAAAAATTTCTTTGATGAGTATACCGGATTAGCTCCGGCTAAGACTGGCAAAATCCTTGGAATAAGAACAAACTAGGGTTGCAACTTGGGTCAGGCTCAACCCGAACTCGGCCCACTAAACCATTCACAGCAATGTTAAAACTGTCTACTATTGAACTCGAATGGAAAAGAATTTGGTCCGGAGTTAAGCTAAACCCAAACTTAATTATATATAACATATTTTTATATTTATTTTATACTTAATATAAATCCAGTCTCATTCTCTTCATGTATATTGCATTTATTTTATACCATATATGCATTATTCCTCCTTAAGTTCAATTATATAATATAACATGATATATTTTATATTTTCTTTTATGAAAAAAGAGTTTGGTTTAGTAGTAGTCTCAAGTTAAAAAAATGAAAACTATTTTTAGGACTTGAGATGTTTTATTTAGTGTTGTAACTTAACCACTTATACAGGATGTTATCATTTGGTTGTTTCAATTAATATTAGTGATTAGATGTTTGTTCTACTTAAAGTAAATTCATTTTAATCTTATTTGACTTAATACTATGAATGTTGAATTTTTTTATTATGATTGGCATTATAAGATTTTTCTTATAATTAGATATTAATGTTTATATATATGGTCATGATATTAATATCAAATTGCATAATAGGAAAATGATATACCTTTTCATTTTCTAAAACAGGTTACTAATCTACTCTTTTTTTTAGAAATGATTATTAACTACTTAATTTAAAGGGAATATTTAAAAGAGATTTTTATTCTTTACATTCTTAAGTACTCTTAAATTTTTGCTTAAAAATAGAAAATTATCATTTTTGATTCTTTTAATGATAGATTTAAAGTTGAATAAATATAAAATGGATAACAAATATACAAAATAATTTCAACCCAAATTTTAGCCCAAAACTCATCCCGAGCCCGAATTTCAAAAATAGAGTTAGAGTTTAGATTGATAAATAGAGTTAGAGTTAGGGCCAGGATTGAGGTGAACCCGAGTTCTATGAGGTCCAGTTGCACCCCTACACTACTATTGAAAAGCAAATGCATAGCTTATGTTGGGAAAACCTTATTGATTAAAATCATAATCACCCTAGTATCCTTTATATTAAATCACTATAAAAATAAACCATAAGTGGAAGCGTACCTGAATCTATAGAAGCAATTGGTTTTTAATCTGGTTATTTTTTGCTCTTCCAAGTTAATGCCTTAGGGTTTTTTAGAAAAGGTGGATCATCTTTTCCAATGATGGGATATTAGAAAAGAAATTTTAATCGTGCATAACGTGGGGACCATAACCGTTTATATAGCGTTCCTATCTTTCATATTTCTAATTTAGTTCATTATGAAATTAGAAATTAAAAAATCGATAATAGAATTTTTACACGTAAGAGACTCATACTTATTAGATGATTTGGTCCCATAAACCTTATAAGATCACTTTATAATTTTGAACCTCTATATATGATAACATATATATATTGATTATCTATGTGTGTTCAAAAATCTAATAATCTCCCACTTTGACTATATATAATTTTATGACTATATATATAACCTTATGACCTCAAAATCTTCTGCTATCATCATCAAAATTATCTCTGAACAATCTCCTCCATTAGTTATGCCAACATAAGATCAAAGCGGCCTTTGTCACACTCATCGTAACTAGACCCATTCAAGGTCACATATATTAAACATAACTAAATGACATAGATCAATTACGGACGTGCAACATGGAAATTACATGTAATGTGATATAACATGTTTATTTCCAATTGGACCGACTTATTTGGTAAGGTTACACCAAAACCAAAATACTAAATAACCAAAATATTGAGTACTTTATTTTTGCAAAAAATATCTATAAACATAGTAAGTGTCCAAACCAAAAAAGTAAATAAATACAAATTCACACTTAATTAGCATATCATTAAATGATACAACACCTATATGAGTAATGCACTCATGAAAGATCTTCTGGTGTTACCCTTAACAAGTGGATCAGCAACCTTGGAGTTTATCACAATATGCTTTATAGGCACTTTATTTTTCTAAATCCTTTCTTTAACAACCAGGAACATAGCTAAAATTCTGTTGTTATTGAAATATATGATTACTAATTTATTATCATAAAATAACTTAGGTGATCATTCTATGTTATTTATATTTCGTAGCCCTGTGGCAAAATTCTATAGTCATATTTCATAATTAGATGTCTTATAATATGCTTCAAACTCTATTATCAATGTTGAAAAGCTATGAATGTCATCTTAGCATTCTTTCTTGATATAGCTTTCCAACAAATAGATAGATATAGCCTAAAGTGGATCTGAAACTGTATTCATATCCAATAAAGTCAAAATCTAAATATCAAATGATCTCTAACTTAACTGATTTTCTATATGTGAACATGTAATGTTTTGTTATCTAAAAGTACTTTTAAAAAAACTATTTGACTGCATCGGAAAGATCCATTTATGAATTACTTAAATTTCTGCTTAACATCCCAACAATGTATACAATATCCGAATGTATACAAACCTGAGGTATAAAACCTGAGCATAAATCAAACTTTTTGCTGCTAAAGCATAAGGAGTCTTTTGCCTTTTTTTAGATTTAAAATCATTCTTGGGATACTGATTGAGACAAAATTGTCTATCTTAACAAGAAGGTATTTTCTATTTTGCAATCCTGCACGCTAAGTGTCTTAAGTACTGTCTTAATATAGGTCTTTTGTGATAATCCAAGAATATGTCAAGAGTAATTCTGATATATCTGAATTCCTAATTCAAAAAATGCATTTTCAAGATTTTTTATTTCAAATTTCTTTAATAAAAATATTTTAATTTTATGCAATAAACTTATATTGATATTGGAAAAAAGTATGTCTGTGTATTATTTCCACTGAACTTATAGTATATACAATCATCAACCGAATTCATTTCAAAATCAAAAGAAATGACAATTTGATGAAATTTGTAACAACATTAATAGAAAACTTGCTTGAGCTCATGAATGAATTTTTATTTAAAAATCTAAAAACCATATTCTTTGTATTTTTAGCACAAAGTCTTCTGGTTACACTTTATATATCATTTTATCAATGTCGTAATTGAGAAATATTGTCTTTACATCCATTTATTGTAGCTTAAGGTTAAAACCTAATACTAAAGTCATTTATCTTGAAAGAAACTTTCAATGAAACTAGAGAGAAAGTCTCCTTGTGATTCATGCCTTCATTTTAAGCAAAGTTCATTGTGACAAGACAAGCCTAATGTTTTTTCACATTACCTTTTTAAATCCCTTTTGGTCTAAACATCCATTTACAATCGATAAGCTTTATACCTTCAGGTAATGGGACATGCTACCAAATTATCATTATCTTTTATAAAATTAATCACATATTTATGACATCAATGTACTTTTGAAAGTTTATATTTGCATTGCTTGATAGGATTACCTTCCA
Source organism: Annona squamosa (assembly GCA_035584095.1). NCBI lineage: Eukaryota > Viridiplantae > Streptophyta > Magnoliopsida > Magnoliales > Annonaceae > Annona > Annona squamosa. The sequence goes on along the minus strand of JAXCLR010000081.1, from coordinate 32,415,491 downwards.
CCAATCCAATGTTATCTTGAAATATTGGACAAATATGATGTAACAATAAAAAAAACACATTATCCTTTCTCTAGTATATCTCTTTAATGACATCCATTCTTGAGGGTGTTGAGCTTGATCATCAGGAATAACCTGTTAATTTTGATCAGAGAGATTTTCAACGATGTCTTATAATATTTCTCTTTAAAGACATAGACTTTAATCTTATCTCTCCCTCAAACTCAATATTATCAAAAACATACAATTTTTAATCCACCAATCAAAAACTGCATTCTCCTTTCTCTAATATATCTCTTCAATGACATCTATTCTTGAGGGTATTGAGCTTGATCATCAGGAGTAACCCATTAATCTTGATAAGAGAGATTTTCAATGATATCGTGTAAGATTTTTCTTTAAAGGCGTAGTCTTTAACCTCATCTCACCTTCAAACTTAATATCCTAAAAAAACTAACATTTTTTGTCTCAAAAGAATTGAATATGGGATCGTAGGATTTATATCTTGAAAATGTTCAGCATATTCAATAATATTCAAATTCAAGAAAAGAGACTAAATTGACTATTTTCAAATGAAAAGAATAACCAAATTTATTCAATATAGAAATAAAAACCAAATTTCCTAGAACATGATATCATATATCTCTTTTAAATTCAAATAAAATTGAATTGTTAATAATAACTTAAATATCCATATAGCCTTAATTACATCTGTTTTGTCATCGCCTCCATTAATGAATCTTTCATCATCATTTAATCTTTTGGCAACTCAAGCAACCCTGCATAGACAATTTTACATGAATAGCAACACCAAATCTATTCATAAAAATGTGTCTTGGGGCTAAGGCTAAATTAATTGTCGAACAAACCAAAACGAAAAATATAACCTTATTAGTACAATTCTTCTCTATGTGTCCAATAGCCTGACAAAAGTAATAGTCAAATTTCTTATTTGGTTTCTTTTGTGTTAGACCACTCGTAGTTTTCTAATCCTTTTCACGTCTTTATAAGTACTTGTCAAGTGAGTACTTTTGGTCTTTTCTTGCTTTAACCTATTCTCCTTTTGCACACAATAAAAATGAGCTCATTAAGTGATCATTTATCCTTTCGTTAGTCATAATTAACTTTAAAATAATCAAATTGTGTTGAGAGAATCAAAACTAAATGCACGAGCAAATTCACTTTAACTTTAGTGCCTTTAGTTTCAACGTAAGATGAGACAGGTACTTCCTTATATTTTCTTTAACCTTATACCTTATTAAAATCAAATTCAACCGAATTGTACTCGTTTTAGCTTTATTACTTTTAGCAAAGTGCTTTTCAAATTTTTAATAGAAATTTTGGCTTTAATTACTTTTTTGGACATGATACTCTCTGAAAGGTTCTAAAATTTTACACTTTACAATCAGAAAACTCATGCAATTAAAATAATCTCATCTCTTAAAGTTTTTGTTTTCCCTCATTAGAGCTATTAACCGCAAGAGTAGTGAGTTCATAAAGTTAAGAATGATTATAATATTTTATTTTCATTATTTCAACATGAAAATAGAATAAATATTAGTTGATATAAAATAAGCATATAAATTAACCAAAAATTTGAATAGAATAATATATTCACATAAGTTTTATATAGAACTTTAGCAATTTAAATAGTGGTAGGGCCCATCACAAGATACCTAGCACAACATTAATATTTAGCCTTTCGACAAAAGTATTGACTTATAAGTGGTACTTTTGGTGCAGTAATCAAATATTGATAATTAAATTCTGTCAAACGATAAGCTTTTCTTCGGATCGACTATTGTTCACATGAAATACCTAATAATTATCACATATTTATCATTGCACGTGTCTTGTAATCCGGCCAAATATTGACCTTCTTTTGGGTCGATTAATATCTACATTAATTACATATCCATAATATTTTAGTGCAGTAATTAAATATTGACAATAAAATCTTGTCAACCAATAAATCTTTTTTTGAACCGACTTGTTGTTCAAATAGAATATCAAATAATTGTCACATATTTATTACCATAGGTGTGCACGCAATTCGACCAAATATTAACCTTCCTTTGGGCCGATTAATATCCGCATGAATTACACTCACACAATCATCTTAATGTTTCAAAAATAGACTACCCTACGTAAAAGAATCTACTTTAGCAACATGTTATTTTAATTAATTTATTCCAAAATATTAGACATTCATAAAGAATATTTGTACTATTATTTGAATTTAAAATTCTAAAAAATTCTAAAAATTAAATTTTGCATGATAAATAAAATTTTAATAGAAACTAACAAATCATAGATACATGAAAATTATTCACAAATCACGTTCTAAATTTTCATAAATTAACCATACGAATTAATGACATATATAATTCAAAAATTGCATCCATGTACATAAATTCACAAAAAATTATATTTTTTTAACATATTTGGCTCAATCAAACCCTTCTATTTGATTCAGAATGGTCCAAAACATAAAAAACCAATATAGAATTGTCCAAATCAGACATAAAAATTGCAAAATGCATAAAAACTAGCTTAGACCATTCACATTTTGCCACGTGTGAAGAGGTCAGAGCTCGAAAAGGCTAGGCTGGGTCAGGCTTGTCCCACCTGGGCTTAAGCAAGCCCTAACCCAGAGCAAAGAGAAGAGACCATTAGGCCTTGGGTTGGGTCATGGGTAAGCTTGAGGCAAGACTTGCCCAAGAGTAAAGGTGAGGGGTGACTGAGCCTGGCTGGATTTAGGCGTGGACCTAACTAGGTTTGGCCTAGACCTGTTAAACAATGTGTAAGTTCTTTCTAGCTTGGGAGGTTTTGCAAATACTTTCTGGCCAGGGTTTTTAAGTAAAAATTTTATCTTCCTCCCCAACTTGGAAACTGTGAAACCCTAGCAGCCACCATCCCGCAGTTGCCACCATCACTCAGCCGCTGCTATCCATGGTCGCCACCTAGCTGCTGCCACCAGTAGCAGCACGACACCATCGCCGGCAACCTATCCAGCAGCCATTGTCGCAGGCAGCAGAGATGGATTTTTGCTTTCGATTTTTTATTAAAAAATGGCTTGAGATTTTTTCAGGAAAGGAAGAACCGGATTAAAAAGGGATGGTTTTGCCTAAAAATCCAATTAGAGAAAAATCCAATCAGAATATATATATATATATATACAGGGAAATGATCCGGTGCATGCGACTGCACCATGCAGTCCATGCATTGTGGGCCCCATGTGATCATGAATGGAAAATCCTTCCACCCATTGTGTTTAGAATTGTCCACCTTATTAGCGTACCAATTTTCATCTAAATCCAATATGTGTGTGATCCCCATCTTAAAATGGTGCAAAATCAATGTAATAAAATAGTTTAATGCAAATATTAAGTTTAAAGTGGTATTTTCAACATCTAAACCGTCTAAAGTATGATTTTTATATGAATAAATGATTATATAAAGTTTCATTGTGATCTAATATGTGTGGGGCCCATTTTACAGCGGATTGCATAGGAACAAATCCCATATATATGTATATGACGCCTGATCTTTTCAGGCCCAAAAGTGTATTTTTTTATATATTTTTTTATGAGCAAGTAAATCTACGTGTATTAAATCTATAAACCAAGTTTTGCCATTTTTTCGTAGGCAAGTAAAAACATCCAAAAATGGCAAAATTTAATTTATAGATTTAATACACTTAGATTTACTTTCCCATGAAAAAAATACATTTTTGGGCCCTGAAAAGATCAAGCCCCTATATATATATATGATAGATATTCATTAACCGAATCCAATAAGAATAAAGCACTGCCCAGATTGTTTAATAACCGAATTCAATTAGACATGAACTTATGAAAGAAGAACTTGATGCTCGGTCCCATAAATAATTCGAGACGGTGCTAAATCCAAGAGCCACGACATTATCAATATTAATAAAATAAAAATAAACAAGGCATATATTGTTCCAAAAGGGTATGTTATTTCTGAATTCATATATTACGTTGTAATCCGCTTGCATGTAGAACTTGAAGCCACACGATTAATCATATACGCATTGATTGTTTCAGTAAAAAATAAAAACAGCCCCGATGTATGCATAACCAAAAGGATAATTTGCATATATACGCACATAGTATTGATATTAACTATAGATATACCAACGTAATTTTACGAACTGCATATTATCCCTACGTATTTTCACCAAAATTGCATATTACCCCCATACCGTTAACTATTGTTAATATCTGACGTTATATTTTAAAAAGTGACGAAAATATCTTCATCCATAGTTTCACAAATTGCATATCAACCCTACACAGCTTCACCAAAATTGCATATTACCCCAATGAAACTGTGCATACCTATGAGGGTATTTTCATCATTTTTCAAAATATAATGTCATATATTAATTGCAGTTAACGGCGTAAGGGTAATACACAATTTTGGTGAAACTATGTGTGGATAATATATAATTCGTGAAACTACATGGGTATATCTGCAATTACAATGAAACTGTGTTAGTATATATGCAAATTACCTTTTTTCTTGCCATATTCATCCGGCATAATTTTAAACAATTTCAAAAGTCTAAAATTTCGTATGAAATTGATAACAATGATTCAACATAAAGATTGGCTCTGATACCACTTGTTAAAAAAAACCTTATTGATTAAAACCATAATCACCCTAGGATCTTTTATATTAAATTACTAAGAAAATAAACCATAAGCGAAAGCATACCTGAATCCATAGAAGCAGTTGTTCTTGAATCTAGTGGTTTCTGGGTCTTCCAAGTTAATACCCTAGGGTTTTTTTAGAGAAGACGACTCATATTTTCCAATGATGGGATGTTAAAAAAAATGCCAATAGTGCATAACCTGGGACCGCAACTATCTATATGACGTACCTATCTTTCATATTTATAATTCAACCCATCATAAAATTAAAAATTAGAAAATAAGCAATAAGATTTCTATGCATAGGAGACTCATACTTAATTAGATGATTCAGGTCATAAACTTTATAATATCACTTTATAATTTTAGGTCACTATTTATGATTGTGTATATATAATTATTATATGTGTGTGTCCAAAAATCCAATAGCTTAAGCTTACATGCAAAATAATTGATCATTACATACGAATTGATATGTGATCAATGCAGTTACGTTTTATCCCAATTGAGTCGCATAATTGGCCTGCAGGTGGGCCACCTGGTTACCATTACTATATACATGCGTAAAAGATATTTCGTTCAAATTCAAGCTACTCCTCATCTCCTTCAATATTGCACCAACTGCCGAAATTACTCCATCTTCATTATTCAACATTTTACTAAGACCAAATAATCACTCTCTACATCCGCCTTTCTATTTGCGATTACATTAGCCATTTCATCCTAGCTACACTGCCATTGTCGCCATTGCTTTCCATCTTCAGACAACCCAAAATACGCATTCGTGTCCAACCTTTAGTAGCCACGAATTTCCCATTTTCATCACAGAACACTACTGCAACATAGGGGTGTAAATAAATTTTTTTACGTATATATTTATAACTATCTCAATTTGTGGTACATTTATGCCATGAGACATTCTTACAATTTTCCAAGAGAGACAACAAGCTCTCATCAATTAAACTCTCACCAAATGGATCTCATGCTGAAAATCGAACACTGGATCTCAATAAAACGAGCGATGGATGTTACCACTAGGGTAGACCCTTGGGGGTGGGGTATAAGTGAAGTTGGTTTTAATCCGAACTTAACCTGATATATAATAGGGTTGAATTATACATGTTGTAAAAAAATTAGTCACATAATCTGATTTGAACGGACTCGATGTTGAAAATGAGTTAGTTTGGGTTAGGATGTTGCCAGCCTGACCAGACCTGATGTAGTACATGAATGTAAAATATAATAAATTATTAAAAGATAATCTATAAATTCAACAACATTGAGTATTATTTTGAGATCAATGTATAATTATATAATACATAATCGTTAATTAGGTACTATTGCTTTGAAATAAGATTACTTAGCAAATGTGTTACTAAATAACTTATAAGTTAAAATGTATTGCTATAAAAATTAATAATTTTTATTCTTTAATATAAATTTTATATTTTAATATTAATTTAATTAAGTAAAAGATATTTAAATATATAAATATTATATATTTATTGACCTAATTTGCAATCTGAACTAATCCAAAATTATAGATTTAATTTAGGGTTAAGTTGGAGTTTTAAAGGTAGAGTTAAATGTAGGTTTGGGTTAAAGTTTTACGAATTGAGTAAGACCGACCCGAGTAAACCTAAACAAATTTACATCAACCAATAAGTTCCTTATCTTTCATGCATAAATGTTCACTTTAATTCATGACCCAACAAAAAAATGTTCACTTTAATTCATCCCTCCGGTGGCGTTACCTACCTTGCAGCGCTTTCCTCCATCATTGCTTCTGTATTTTGTAGCTGATTTGCCTCCTTAAATTGTCTTAGAATTCCATACACCATAAATGCTGCAGTGTGTGGAATTCTAAGAACTTCCTCCAATTATGCGAATAGGGTCCAGTAGCGAATAGGCAGCATTCCGGTGTATCTCTTAAGTAATGCATTAAAATTTAGATGTCAGTGCCACCAATTTGTACCATTCACCAAATAATAGATAAAATTTTGTCGATGATTTCAAACATCAGACTAAGTCTTTTTTTTTTTTTTATGGAAAACATCAGACTAAGTCTTTAAGTGAAATCATGATGTTTGTTTTTTGGTTTTTAGTTCCATTCAATTTTTTTAATATCTACAAAAAATTCTTTATAAAATTTCAAAAGCATCTCTATAGTTATTAAAATTTAAAAAATCATCCCTAATGTCATGTAGAAGAGTTTCGACCTCCTAATTCGAGAGTATGTCCACCATTGGTGGCCGAACATGAGAGCTTTACTTAGCAGGCTTTGATATTATGCACTTGCTTCCGTGCACTTGCTTCAGTGCTTTTCAGGTGCAAATATCTTTTTTTTTAATTTTAAAAAAAATTTTACGTAGCTTTTAATCTAAATATATTTAACATATGTATCAATTTTTACCTTTTAGGATGTTTTTACATTTTTTTTAGATTTTTAAAATCAATGAAATATTTAGTAATTTTTAGAAAATATCTTTAAAATTAATTTTCCAAAAAAATTCTCACATCAAATAATATCTACAAAGTAGAAAAATGTTTTATGGAAAATTTCAAAATACGAGAGACGCAAAACATATTTATTTAATGTGAATAATAATTTTTGAAAATATTTTTAGTTTAAGGTTTTTTGCAATTTTCTATTATAATATTAAAAACTGTATTTTAAAAAAATGTATACCATGTGAATTTTCAAAATCTAGCGAAGATGAAATAGAGTTATTTATCGTAACAAATATTTCTAAAAGCTAAGGATCTGCCATTAGATTTGTGTGAATCCATGTATTGGTTCGGTTAAACTTTATATATTAATATATTTGATTGGGTTACCCACTTGGATGACCAAAATCTAATGAAAGTGCAATCTAAAAAAGGGGTAATGAGCAATGTTATCTAATGAAAGTGTGACCGATAATATGTTTAGCCCGCTCACTGAGTGGATCAACCAGTTAAACCGGAATAACTGGTCGGTTCAACTAGAATAATCAGAACCAGACAACCACCTGGCTAGAAAATCGATTCTATTTTCATTAGATTGGTAATGAGATGACCACCTTTCTCTAACTTTGGACCTTTCAACTTTAACATCCTATATACACTTATGCCAATCACTTAATCATGCAAGTAATAACAAAATTTGTATTTTTAGTAAAAATAATAAACATTAATATTATAAAATTTTAAATAGATTACTTTGAAGAGTGTTGATACAGTACAACTGGCTTAAGTTACAACTAGTTTTTATGGGTTCACTTGTAAATATTTTTGTTTTTGTTTTTTTCATTTTCATATAGGCCCACATGTATGTAGTTTGTACTTTATATACCTAATTTTACAATTTAAAAATTTTCTATATATTTTTTATAAATATTTGAAAACCAAGAATTTTCATATATCTCACTTTCCACTCCATGAAAAATGATGAAAAATTTCGACTTTTAAAATTGTGTAAAAATATATCAAAAATCAAAAAGTAAAATTCGGAAAATAAACTAAATACATTTGGATTTAGGCTAAACAAATATCTCGTTTAGCTTACGTCAAAATACCTTTTTGCAACACTTTTTTTTTTACTTTTTTCTTTATACACTTGTTTATTTAAAGTTTATTTAACATAAACCAATTTTTTCTATTTTTAAATATGTGTATATATTTTTTGATTTTTAAAAATGATAAAAATTAGTTTATATGTTAAATACATATAGATAAACAATTGTATGATGAAATAATAAAAAAATATTGTAAATGAGTTTTTTTAGATGAATGAATGTTTATATATTCTGTCCAATTGTTATTCATAATATGTCGATAAGTGATGACTAAAGAAATGTGAGAGGATTTTAACTTCTTCTAATGATAAATTTTAAATGATTTTTGAATCCTTGCACATAATGTATTATTGCTTAGAAGATAATATTCATATAACTATTGGATAATTTTTTTTTTAGGATTCGTTTGTAAATCTAATACATGATTCGTCGATTAGATTCAAATAAGACAACCATGATATATTCAAAAATAGAGTGCTACATCATACCATTAGTATTTAAATCAAATTCCATTATCGCTAAGATGGGATTTGGCCTTTACATGGAAGACTACGAATGAACAGCAGCATCACCCTCAGTAATCTACTTGAACAAGTTTTTTTTATTAGTATATTCACTATATTTTAATATTTCTTACAATAATGACCTAAAACATTTTTACAAATTGCATAAAATAATCTGTGTTATTTTAAAAAAAATCTAGAGATATAACTCCACCTACAGATTTACGAGACAAAAGCTACAACCGCTGCCGAATGAGACAATGTCGTGTAACGACAATGATAAACACTGCTGGCAAGTGGACCCAAGTTAATTGCAAAGTAAACAAAAATGGAGATTCTGTGCTTAGCTTTATTGCAATTTCGCAAGTTTCAGCTAAGTTTGTTTGTTTCTCGCCATGACAAAGTATCAAATGCATTCAACACCCCTGCAAATACAGGAGTAGCTCAGCAAGCTGACCTTAGTTTTTTTTTTTTTTGATAAAATAAGCTGACCTTAGTTGATTGCAAAGTAAACAAAAATGGAGATTTTGTACCTGGCTTTACTGCAATTTTGAAGTTTCAGCCAAGTTCGTTTGTTTCATGTCATGACGGAGCATCAAATGCATTCAACACCCCTGCAAATCCGGGCGTAGTTAGGCATGCTAACCCTAGTTGATTGCATAGTAAATGAAAATGGAGATTCTGTACCTTGCTTTACTACAATTTTGAAAGTTTCAGCCAAGGTTGTTTGTTTCAAGTCAAGAAAGAGCAACAAATACATTCAACACCCCTGCAAAAAATACAGGAGTAGCTTGGACATTGGTCAAATTGTGCATTGAGAAGAGTGAACATTAACACTTTTAATGCTTAATATTGATTTGTATCCACACAGATGATGCGAATACTTCTTTCCTTGCAAATACAGGAGTAGTTGGGACAATGGTCAAAATTGTGATACCTAGGAGAGTGAATATTAATGCTTAATATTGATCTCATGATCTATATCCAAAACAGATGATGTGAATACTTCATTATATTTGTTGTAAATAGAGTTCCAATTCAATGCACCTATTGCATAAAAATTTTAGCGTAATCGAGTGCAAAATTTTTTTATTTTTATAAAATTATTAATTTAGATATAGTTAACTTATTATTAAGTTTAACTAGTTTTAGAGATGCATTTTTTTCAAAAATAGAAGTATTTTAGTCATTTAAAAGTAAAAACAAGTGTATATATACACTTGATTTTAAAAAATTAAAAAATATGCATATCTCTAAAAATGATAAAACTTAATTCATAATTAAAGACACTTACATTAATAGTCTTGTAAAAATTTTCAAAGAAATAAAAAAAATAGATTTTTCCCTGGTTGCATTAAAATTTAAACGAAGCCTGGTGTTCCGAAACATAACTCTTCTTAAGTAGGCTTAATGTTCCAACGCTCATAGATGCATTGAAATTTCAATCCATTAGAGTATAAAGCCTCGTTTTTAGAAATATTTTTTGAATTTTTTTATAAGACTATTAATCAGATATATTTAATATATAACCAAAATTTACCATTTTTGAAAATGTGTATATATTTTTTTGATTTTTTAAAATACGGTAGGTTTTAGTCATTTTTAAATGACAAACATGTCACTAATTTTTTTTTGAAAAATATATACATATTTAAAAATAGTAAAACTTAATAAATACATCTAAAGTAACAATTTTATAAAAAAAGTTCAAAAATATATTTTGGGGATGTTTGGCAATCACCAAAACTTTTCACCTAAAACTTTTCAATCTAAAACTTTTCAATCTCTACAACTCTTCCATTTTTTAATTATTTTTTTA
>JAXCLR010000081.1:32345156-32391645 GCA_035584095.1 Annona squamosa | reverse complement strand
CTATGAAAATAGATAATTTTGGCCATCCAAGTCCTATTTTGAAAAATAATGTAAGTTGATGTCAAGTATATACTTAACAAAAGTTGTGTAAATTATTAACTTGAAGAAAGGAGGACATTGATGTCGGTTTCCATGACTGCAAGATATATGTCCATGCCATTAGTTCCTGTTATAGACTTGCATCCAATCTTGGTGTCCGGGATGCGTGCTTCTGATGCCAGTCCTCACCTATATATCCATCATTCTTCTAGCTTTTCTTTATTTTGAGTATAACACCAAGGTCCCGAGATATTTTAGATCCTGCAACCGAAATGAAAAACCACCAAATTATAACTCCCAAATCTCGAGGATGGTTAAGTGTTATACAGAATATAACAGTAAAAATACACATCGTGTTAACAGATAGAACTAAAAATTCAATTTGTAAATACCGTTTGAAAGGTAGTTATCCACACCCGACATTCTTCTAATGAGATTTGGCTGGTTCATGCCCTCCATTGAGAGTACAGAGAATGAAGATGCCCGCATGCAATTTGGTTGCATCCCAAATCATGGTCAGCATGTATAGATTTAAATGGGAAATGAAAAAAATCGAAAATCCATCTTTTTCAAGCTCACATTCGACGATGCAAAATCCAGCAGCTCTTCCTGGCTTCTCCTCTTCTCTGATGATGGTGCGACTGGCAACGTGAAATGGATAGGCGCTCCCCCCTCTTGGCTTTTCCTCTTCTATATCCGTCATCTGCTCCCTCATCTAGGTCACTCTCTCTATCCCGTCGACTCAAGATCCAGGAGCTCTTCCTGGCTCTTCCTTTTCTCCGGTGACGTGCCGACAAGCAGCTCCTCTTCTCTCTTCCCCATCTACTCCTTCCTCTCGATCTCTCCATCCCGTCAAAAGAGGAAGCTTCTGGAGGAAGCTAATGGGCATTTCAAAGTCATACACGCGAAATGTACATATGATTGTAGAAACCTACTTTCCAATTTTGCCCCATCAAATCTAAACTATATGTTTAAAATGGACGGCAAATGTGGTGTTTGCACTTTTACCGAGCGTGAAAACGTTTTCCTGAAACCAGACTCTTGTGAAAATAAGATCTTTGTGATATAGGCTACAAAATAAAAGTTACATGACATGCTCGTTCAACATAAAAAATTTTCAAATAAAAAATTTTTAATCTAAAAATTTTTGCTCTCTACAAAGGCCAAAAAATCCCTAGTTCACCTATTTAATAACCGCCAAAATATATAAATAAATAAAAGTAGAACGAAGATAAAATGGCGATGACCATACAAACGATATATCAAGTTGACTCTGCAATCCACATGAAATCAAAAGAGTAGAAGGATACACAGGAACAATCCACTTACACATGTGAACTAAACTAGAAATTAATAACAATAGTTACAACACTTTTGGCAAAATTATAAATCTGTTCTTCAATTCTAACAACAATTGCTTCCACATTTCTGCCTGTAGCCTCCGGATAACTCTTTTTAATAGCTTTCATTCTATGGATGCAAAATGGCATGATTTGAAAAAGTTATAGCATAAGAATCACCATCCATGTAGAAATTCAATCCTTTTGCCCGAGGAAGATGATCTTCTTCAATGCGCATAATTGATATCATTATATACTTCATGACCATTCGATTTGATTTAAATCAAGGCACTGTCTATGTTGTATCCATCACATGCCACCTTTAGGTCCTCGCCTCAATGGAAACGTCCAATATGTACGTCAATTAACTAAAAAAAAGAACAAATAACATGTGGCCATTTCTCCATCATAAAAAAGAGCTCAACACAAAAAAAGTTGTATTCTATATCTCTTGGCAGAACTCTCTAATGATCCTAAAAGTTCATGTAATGTTGTAGGTTATCATACAGTGGATGGACTACTTAAAAAGTCACTCTCAGCAAACTGCAACCTCGGCTGACTACACATCAAACGATATGCCCAATTTATGAAATTCAGTTGCATGAATCATGCAAGTGTTGAACAATGAGAACAAAGATTCCCACGAACGCAAACCACAGAGACACTTAGAAAGGTCAAACGATCAGTAGCAGGAATGGAAATAAGTCATACAACGGGCGACAATGGAATTCACCAGTTTGTAATGATCATCCAAAAGCAGTTAGCATTCCCTAATGAACCTGATTGCTCAAGCAAAACAAAAGGAACAGGGTCCTCGAGTAGGCCTGTGGTCTTGGTCTTCATGTTCGTCAGCAATAAGTCTATAATAACAATGAATAAGAGAGGTCTGACAAAACAAAAGAAGGTAAAGAAGACCCAAAAAAAACTCAACACTTTATTGACCATCTCCTTGCGAGTTAAAACATTTAACTGATTGTGCCAGCAATTGCCATTGCCGCTGGATTCCTCTTTTTTTGCACGCAACCAATTATTACTGTCAATGGGACACGTGCAATCTGGAATTTTCATTTTCATCAGAATTTTGAGAGTTTGCAGAAAAATACACGAACAAGGAAATCTCTTTACTTCTCAATCCAAAGAAAATCCTCTCTGGATGTACATGATAGAGGAAATTTTCTCATATTATATATATATATATGTGGAGAGAGAAATAAAGGAGAAAAGGGAAGAGTGATCAATTCTAAAATTGAACATATTTAAAGAAGAAAAGGAGAGAGGAATTAACTCTAAAATTGAACATATTTCACCCCCACAACTCATTCAATACCTACATTTTTTTTTATTAATTGATTGATTTTACTTGATCTCCGCTTCATGACAAAACAGGATAGACATTCAGGAGTTGCTAGCGAATTTTGAAGAAAATCTAGAAAACGAAATCAATCATAACTGTTCTCATCAGGGGTTCTACGTAGGGCTCCCAGTTATACAAATGTTTACGCACCCTTTGCATCCCAAAAATGGGTTCTCGTAGGTGTTTGCTAATTATCTTTTTACCCACACAGATTATTCAATTTATTTTGGGTTGGTTTACACTTTGAAAACATAATGTAAGTTGTATAAGTTCCCTTTCCATACTTGAATGGACAAGTAATTTTCAGCAAGACTGCATTTCAGAAATGAATACACGGGTTTAGTAACTCTTACCAGAAAAGCTGGCATTAGGAACACAGATTACTCGTACAAATGAGAAAAATCTGTAATACAAGGAGGATTCTAACATTCTTTGAACCAATATAACTTCATTCATTCAAGCATTGATCCTTGAACAGATTACAATCCCGCTTATTCACAGATTCTAACAGAAAGTACAACATCAAAGTGTAGTCGAATGAGACCTACAAGGACTCCATTAATGGCAGAATATTCAGATTATTTATAATAATTATGCTACATCGCAAATCACATAGAATGGATATGCTCAAAAATGGAAAATCAAGTCATGTAATCTAATGTAGATGCAAATGCGAACCATGTGCAAGGGAAATCAAGACTGAAACGCGGCTGCCAATGGGCTCAAAATAGAGATATAGTAAGGGTAATGATAATTGAAATGATTAATATTTTTTTATCATATCCTCATTTTAATTCAAATTTTTAATAGTTAACATTAAATTTTTAATGTTACTTATAATTAATTATTGAAGAACATGAGAATTTTAAATTATTTGCTTGGCATGATGCACGCGTAAATAAAGAATTTCAAGCTATTAACAATAGCAAATTTAATTCCACTATGACCCAAAATCACAAGAAAATTTTAATAAATTAAGGTTCAAGGAAAGAAATTAAGGTATTATTGTCAATTTCCAAAAATTATAAAGAAAAAAGGAGAGAAGTAACTTAACTAAAAATAAAAATGATTTAAAATGCTGCTACTGAAGGTATTAGTATTAATTCTAGCAATATTTCCACATCAAAATAATTTAATTCATTTAACTAAAGTTTGGACTGCCACAATTTAATGCCATTAACTGAAATAATAAGCCATTTGGAAAACAAGCTATGAATTTTAGACTTGCACTTTTATGAAGTTGATAAAATATATGTAAACACACATAAAAATCCTTCATACGCACACATAGACTTCAAAACTAGAAAAATTGTTTGTCCTGTGCAACAAACAAAGCTGAGAAATTGCAAAACCATTGACAATGCAATGTGTAATGCATAGCAAAGACCAATTTAAGAACTGGGACACAAATGATGTATCAAAATGCACCCAAAAAAGATACTAAAAAAAAGAAACACCATATGATGATATCCTCTTCCAAATCACCTACACTTGCATGCTTAGCCTGTGCTGCAGAATCCATGGATGCTGATAAGGAAGAAATAGCAATTAGCGAGTAAACTAACCAAGAAGCTATTCAATCATCAACTCAATAAGGAAAATAGGAAAATGATAACAAGAAATCAAGATCTACAGAAGTCCTAGATTTTCAGAGCTAACATGACATAGAAAGACGGAGTGAACTAGCACTCCAACATACGGGATGCACAGATGGAGTATATTAAAGTATCAATCCAAAAATTAAAAATGATATCAAAGACCAAAGGTCTTTGTTGTGGAGAGATGGCATAAGAAAAGGCAAGAAGAGATCTGCAAGGGCTTTAATCCAAAGGTTTTTGTTATGGATTCAGTGAGCAATCCAAAACCAAGCATGTAGAGTATACATTTGACAATGGTAACACCTGTAATGACTAATTTATCAAATCATTAACCAAACTTTACATCCTAATGACCCTATCATATTTATATGAAAAGGAACAGTGGTACAACACACAAAATGATATTATGAGTAGTTGGGAAATTGAAAAAGGAAAAGAATTCCACAACTTTTTCACACACTTTTCTATACAACTAATTTTTTTCTGATGATTTCTTCACGTCTTTCCATATAACTATCCTACGTATTTTAACATGATTCTCTTTGCTTGTAATCATTACCGTTATTATATTCCATCACTTTTTTCAGTTTTTCTAAACATTTCCCCCATAACTTTTTCCCACACTTTTTTTCCATATTCCAAACACATTGCATTTTCGGAGTCACATAAGATCCAAGGTTAATTCAAGTAGAATGGAATCCTATGCATTACAAGTAATACCGACCACGATTTTGACAAGCAACATATTGAGTAGTCAAGGAATCTCAAGATGGATAGCGATGACATGATGGTGTTGAGACAACAAAAGCGATAGAAAGACATTGCATAAGAAATTCAAGATGGTTGCATGAAACACCCTAAGAAATAATTCGAGAGGATAATAAGAAAACTAGATTTATGGCAATTATCCACATGCATGAAGCTAGTTGGATTGTTAGGAAGGGCATGAAAGTCGTATGAGTAAAAAGAAGTCTAGATAATCCAACCAAAAAAAAATCCATACACCCAAACCAAATTGTAGTAAGCAGGAAACTAAGCATAGATGATTGTGATAACGATGACGATAAATTTTATATTTGGGACCCAGAGAAGATCAATCCATAGTGAACCTCCTTCCAAGATTAGGAGAAAAGTTAACTTTAGTTCTTAATTCATTATGAGGGCTCACCTTGCAAGTTGTCACCTCGAATTGAAGTATTTGGGTATAGTGTTGTTGGCAATATGTTAGTTGGACTTGGCTCGGTCTCCACTTGAAGCACCTTCATAGATATTCTCTGCAAGTAATCTGATTGCAAGAAAGAATTTTAGAAATGGTTAAGCACTTAGTTTAACAGGTAGGTCCTGAAAAGAGCTTCAAACAATTATGCAATACGAAAATCACGAAAAATTTTATAATTCAAGCAAATTTGAAGACTAAGATGAAAAAACTAAACTAATTGCTTTGAACGCCACATGACAAAATATGGAAGTGTACGGGTCTTAGATTGTAGTATATAAATTATCGATCTACAAGAAATTCGGGACTATAAATTTTGCTTTTAAATGCTTTTTTGTCGAATATGAAGAGAATATAGTAAATAAAATGGAAAAGAAATAGAAAAATAGGAAGAGAAAATTGAAAACTAAAATGAATAGAGAACAAAAGTGTAAGTACCTAGGGTCTAGGATTTCACATGCGTCTTTTACAACGGATAATGATATAATGATTTAATCTAGATATTGTTTGTTAAAGGAGAACAAATCCTAATTTATCATTGTACATTCTCTCAAAATCTACAAGGTATACCCTAATTTTCTTAATCACCTATTCTCGTGGGATTAAGTTAATTAGAATCCATTAAATTCTGTGGTTAGTTCATGAAATTCCTCAAGGTTGTCGTGTCTATTCTCATGGTCTTAAATTTTCAGGTTTAATATTTTGATTATCGTATATTAGGTTTTCACCTCTCGATTCTATCACCTAATAAATAAAATTATGCTAAAGTGCGGACCCATGTACAAAGCAAGCATTAAAATCACAAGATATTAAATTAACAACAAAATCCACCATAAATAAATTAAAAACTCATACTACGCTACATTATATGCATACTACATCCTGAATCCTAAATTTAGTGTTTAACCAAACATGTTTAAGTCCAACATAAAATTAAAATTAAAATCCATCTTAAATAAGGTAATTAAAATTAAAAAAGGAAAAAGATAGAAAGGCTTATTGGTTTGAAGCTCTCGATGGTATATCGCCCGCTCTCTGCAACTCGCTGGTCCACTTTTTTTCGGTACTCTCTAACTCTTTGTTCCCTCTGTTTCTCTCTCAAATTTCTGCCCATCCAAAAATCTCTCCCTTTTAAATTTTTGTTCCTGGAATTCTTCTCTATCTCTCCGTTTTGAATTTTTGTTCCTGGAATTCTTGTCTCAAAATTCAGTTCTCCTCTCTAAGCTCCCCGCATCTCCTTTTTATACAAGTGCGTGAAACTCAACTTTGCCTTGAGAGGCCATAACACAATATGTCTAGTTACGGACAGCAATTTGCGCATGGTTTTCAATAGGTTTCAGCTTAATTCCTTGTAGGGCCAACTACTGGACGGTGCCTCTCATTGTATAATATGCTGACGTGGGTAGCAGCTGCTGCTTGGATGGTTTTTGATTTTCCAAAGCTTCATGCTGAAGTTTCTGAATTGAATGGGCTTGTGCAGTGATGATCTTTTTTACATAATATAAATGGATATAATTTGGACAAGATTTTTGGCTAGGCGAACAGTTGATCTGCTTTTATTTTGGATGGTGCAGATCTTGAATTTTCTAGCCTTGAACGGATGGATGAGATTAGCTGGCTGATTAAAACTGAATTGATGGATAAACAACTTGCTTGATTTTTGGCATGCTAAAAAGTTTGGTGGGTCCCACTGAAATGAGCGGCTGATTTTGGTAGTTGGAAAATCTGGATGGTGCAATCTTGCTGGAATTTCTAGACGACCAGGATCATAACTTGAATATTGGACGACCTGATCTTGTGGACGTTGCATGGTTGACATTTTGCGGGGTCCACAGCATGAATTAATTGGCAGTCTGGTTGCTAAGGGCGATGATACTTTGGACATTAATTTCATGAGATTTGATGCGCTGAAGTATGGACTGGATGAGTTGGGTGGTCCAAATTTGAGTAAGTATTAGCTATTAATGTGTTTTGTGTGTTTAAGGATATAAAAATGAAAAATACAAAGTACGACAAGTCAAGTTGATCTCCAAGTCGACTCAGACATCGACTTAGACTAAGTTGATTTAACAAGTCGTCCCAAGTCGACTCCATCTTAGACTTCAAAGGTCATCCTTTGTCCAGAGTTGAAATTAGGAGCAAGAATTTTCGAAGTCTTAGACGAAGTCGACTCCACTTGCGACTTGGGCAACGTCGCAGACTAGGTCGACTCCAGTATCGACTTCACATGATACTTTCCTTCCGGCGTTGAAATTGGAGAGCAGAGCTGCCAAAGTCGCACATGAAATTGACTCCACTTCGACTTAGGTGAAGTTGAAGACCAAGTCGACTCCAACATCGACTTGAGCATAACAATGCAGGATTTGAAAAGCTAAGACGCAAACCAAGTCGACCTGACTTGTAACTTGAGTGAAGTTGAAGGCTAAGATAACCCAAGCTTTCAACTTAGATCAAAATGAAGACTAAAAAAAATTTAAAACAAGTAAAGTTGTATAAATTCATGTAAAAGTGATGAGAGAACAATTATTGGATAAGCGGAGTCATTTTAAGGTATTTTAAGTTCACTTAGCAGGATATGAAGGCCAAGTCGCAAATGAAGTCAACTCCAAGATCCACTTGAGCCAAGTCTAAGGCCAAGTCAACCCGAGGAAGAACTTAATGAAGCTGAGCACAGCCAAAGTCGCACCCAAAGTCGACTCCAGCATGCGACTTGGGCGAAGTCGCACACGAAGTCGACTCCATCTGCGGCTTGGAGGAAAAATGTTAGAATTTTTGAACGTTAGAACATTTATTATGCGCCAACCTACTCTATAACATTCAAAATTATCCCTCCTCTATATGTAGACACTCAAGCAAATGTAGAAATACACAAGAAAGAGCTAAAAAAGAAGAAAGAAGTGCTACTAAGACTTTTATCTTACTTTTTTCTACAAATTGAGTGATCTAAACACATTCAAAGGAAGAACGGGCTTTAAAGTTGTTGTTTGCTTCAAACGTCAAAACAATTCGTCGCTTCCACAAATTCTTCCTCAAGCTAAAACTGTCTACACAAATCTGTAAAGTGTAGATTTATTTCATTTCAGCTTATTATTTGTTTTTGATGTTTGACTTGATTTTGGTGTTTCAAACCAAGCTATAGCAAAGTAGGGTTGTGATTGGGTGGAACTCGTTGCCTACTTATGCTGTTTGTCGTACATGCCCCCTAGAGCTAGAATTTAGAAGAGAACAGAGGCTCTGGTTGTATATGCCCCCTAGAGCTAGAATCTAAAAAACAGTGGAGACTCTAGTTGTATTCGTGAAATATATAGTGGAACCCAAGTCACAAGGGAGTGTGAGCTTGGAAGAGTGGAGTAGGGAAGGTTGCCCGAACCACTATAAACCTTGTCTACTATTTTTATTTTCGCTTTCATTATCTTATTGCTTTCTATTTGTTTTATTTAAAAAGATTAAACTAAACTGGAGTAAAATCTCTAATTCAAGTTTTAAAATTTTTAAATACCCAATTCACCCATCCTCTCTTGGGTAATTTTCATTAACTCAGGACCATCAAGTGGTATTAGAGCAGTTGTTTGAGTTTTACCAAAGAGATCGTTTGATATGGCATCTCAATCCACTTCCGTTCCTGAATTTGCCAAACGTCAATCCTTTACTAGGCCACCATTGTTTGATGGAAATAATTTTGGTTATTAAAAGCATTGTATGAAACAACTCATCATGGTTATAGATATGGACTCTTGGATTGTAATCCAAGACGGTATGACTTTGCCTATTGATGAAAGAGCTTCCAAATAGACAGATGAGGAAGTGAAAAATGTTAAGAGTAACGCCAAGGCCATGAATTCATTGTTTTGTGCTCTTACTACTTCCGAATATGATAGATTATCCTCTTGTTTGAATGCTAAAGAGATATGAGATACACTAACATCTATCTATCAAGGAACTTCTCAAGTCCAAGAGATAAAGAGAAATATTTTGATTGAAAAAATGGAAAACTTTAGAATGTTAGAAATGAAAAATATTTCTGAAATGTTTGCTAGATTTTTCAAGATTACTAACGCCTTGAAAGGGCTAGGAAAGGCAACTCTGAATCTGAACAGGTCATGAAGATTCTAACGGCACTATCCGAATCATGGACTCCAAAAATCATGGCAATAGAAGAAGCCAAGGACCTAAACACTTTGAAATTGGAAGATCTTATTAGCTCACTAATGTCACATGAGCTAATCAAGAAAAGAAACAAGGATCACCACAAAGGCAAAAGAGAAATCGCTTTAAAAGCTGCACAAGACTCGGATGACACCATCTCATCATCACAAAATTATGATGAAATTGTCTTACTTACAAAACGGTTCAGAAAATTTATAAGGAAAGGTAGAAATTTCAGAAACTTTAAAGAAAGAAATTCCAAAAAGAAAAAGAAATATTAAACAAAATGTTACCGATGCGGTAGTTCGGCACATACGCAAGCCCAATGCCCAACGCCCGAAGAAAATAAAGCAAAGAAGCAATGAGAAGATAGAGGCGACAACAGAAAATTTCAAAGAAATAAAAAAGAGGAATGTACGTAAATGAAGAGGAATCTACAACGAGTAGCTGTTCAAGTAAAGAATGCGAAGCAGATTGCGCAAAATTTTATTGCATGACAAATTCTGACATATGTTTTGCAGCAACGAAAATCTTGAAGGATCAAACTAC
The DNA here is from genome assembly GCA_035584095.1 of Annona squamosa. Lineage (NCBI taxonomy): Eukaryota > Viridiplantae > Streptophyta > Magnoliopsida > Magnoliales > Annonaceae > Annona > Annona squamosa. The sequence continues at coordinate 32,381,403 of JAXCLR010000081.1, read as the reverse complement.
TTCAACGAAATGCACAAGTAGTCAAGAGGTAACCTCCAAACAAAAATCTTTTTCAAATTTCTTTTCTACAAATAAATGTCTCAAATGTGCTAAATTGGAAAAACTTCAATAAGCCTATGATTCATTATATGAGGAGATAAAGAAATTAAGAAACAAGTTTGCAATAAAGAAAAGACAATGCGATGCAGTAATAATTATGAATGGTAAACTTGCTGAAAAGATAGATAAATTGAAAAGTGAAAAGAATACCTTGCAAAGTGAGTTAGAGAAACTCAAAAAGGAAAATGAATCATTGAATGAATCGCTTGTCAAGTTCTCTAATCTAGGAGAAAATTCGAAAATATTTTTGAAATGACAACCCAAACTTGTAAGAAAGGACTTGAGTATACTACTTTTGAGCAAAAGAAATCTAATGCTCCGATAAAACCCATTTATACCAAACCTAAGATAAATCATGTGGTTTGGACCAAAAGACCAACTGAAGAATAAATTACCAAATGGCTTCCCGTTTCTAGACTCCTGGGAGCTTGTAATTTTTGCACCAATATGAGACACAAGGTTTATCAATGCAAATTGAGAAAATTACAAAACCTTAGTACAAAATTGGTTTGGATGCCAAAAAGCATTGGATTTGTAGCTTCAAAGGTAGATCAACAAAGATTTCAATGATTAACTAACCCAAATGGACCCATAAAATGGGTACCAAAAGGATGAGCTCCACTTAACTTAATTTTTGCAGGTTTGTCTTAGAGCTAAAACCAATGACATATAATTTATGGATAGTGATTTCTCAAGACATATGACAGGAGAAAAATGACTGTTCCATAAGATTAGCCCATGCAATGAAGGAATAGTAGCTTTTGGAAATAATGAAAAAGGTAAAATAAAAGGTAAAAGAAATGTTTGTGGTATTTCGAATGCATGTATTGAGGATGTACTATTTGTCGAAGGGCTCAAATACAACCTAATGAGTATTAATTAATTATGTGATAAAGGACATAGAGTTGTATTTGAATCTTCTATATGCAATTTTTTTTTTATGATGAACAATAGTATTTAGTGGAAAAAGACAGAAATGTATATTTGGTTTGCTTTGATGAACTAGAAGGAAAAAATTTAATAGCCATAGAAAATGATCCATGAATATGACATACAAGGCTTGGACATATAAATATGTCAAATATTAAGACATTGTAGAAAAAGAATCTAGTACAAGGATTACCAAAGCTCAAATATAACAAGGATAAGATTTGCAAAGCTTGTCGACTATCTAAACAATCCAAAATGCCATTTTGCACCAAAAAGAAAATTTCAACAGCTAGACCACTTGAATTTTTGCATATGGATCTTTATGGGTCATCGGACATTTTAACTTTTGGTGGAAAAAAGTACATGCATGTAATTATTAATGATTTTTCAAGAATTACTTGGATTATACTCTTAGATAGCAAAGATGAAGCATTTTCTATGTTTATCACGTTTTCAAATTTAGTACAAAATGAAAAACAAAGTTCAATTGTTTTCATAAAAAGTGATCATGATGGTGAATTTGAAAATAATCGATTCATAGAATTTTGCAATGAAAAAGGAATTCACCATACATTTTCTGCACCAAGAACTCCTCAACAAACTGGAGTTATTGAATGGAAAAATCGGACAATATAAGAAATGGTTAGAACTATGCTAAATGAGAGTAAATTGTCCAAAAAATTTTGGGGCGAAGCTGTAAGTACAGCTTGTCATGTATTAAACTGAGTTAACATTAGAGCAATTTTGAAAAAGACTCCATATGAATTCTAGAAAGGCAGAAAACTGAACATATCATATTTTCATACTTTTGGATATACTTGTTATGTGTTAAATAATGGAAAAATAAATTTGGAAAAATCAGATGCCAAAAGTGATGAAGCTATTTTCCTTAGTTATTCATTAAATAGCAAAGCATATATGATTTTCAACAAAAGAAATCAAATAGTAGAAGAATCAATATATGTTGTTTTTGATGAATTTAACCAAACTCCGAGAAAGAAGAATGAATTAAGCGATGCAGATGATGCAAAAGCAAAACAACAAGAGTAACAAAATGAAACCAAACTCAAGCCAGAAAATTTTACGGAGGAAAAGGTAAGTGAAGGTAATGATTTCTGACCTCCAATTGAGTTGAAATTCAAAAATGTCCATCCAATTGAGCAAGTCATTGGTAATATCTATAAAGGAGTAAATACTAGAAGGTCAAAGCAAACATTTGTGGACAATGTGTTTTTATATCAAAAATTGAACCAACAAGGATTGATCAAGCTCTTAATGATGAAAACTGGGTTATTGCAATGCAAGAAGAACTAAATCAATTTGAAAGAAACACTATATGGTATTTAGTTCCTAGACCAAATGATTGCACCATTATTGGTATCAAATGGGTAGTGGACTTGTAATAAGAAACAAAGCTAGATTAGTAGCCAAAGGGTATTTCCAAGAAGAAAAAATTGATTTTGAAGAATCATATGCACCTGTGGCTAGATTAGAAGACATACGCATCTTACTTGCATTTGCTTCTCCCATGGATTTCAAATTTTTTCTAATGGATGTGAAAACTGTGTTTTTGAATGGATATTTGAATGAAGAAGTATATATAGAACAACCACCTAGATTTGAAGGAAAGGATCAATTAAAATATGTTTATAAATTAACCAAAGCATTATATGGACTAAAACAAGCTCCACGAGCTTGGTATAAGAGGTTGAACAAATTCTTGATTGATCATGAATTTCAACGAGGAAAGGTTGATACTACACTATTCATCAAGTACAAAAGAAAAAATATTTTAATTATACAAATTTATGTAGATGATATAATATTTGGTGCCATTGATGAAACTTTGTGTCAAGAATTTTCTAAGATTATGCAAAGCGAATTTGAAATAAGTATGATTGGAGAATTAAATTTCTTTCTTGGACTGCAAATCAAGCAACAAGCTAAAGAAATATTCATAAATCAGTCCAAGTACATCAAGTAAATGCTAAATAAATTTGGAATGCAAACTAGCAAGGGAGCAAAAACTCCAATGAGTTCAACAATCAAGATCGATACGGACGAAAACGGTAAATGTATCGATCAAAAGTTTTATAGAAGTATGATAGGATCATTGTTGTATTTAACTGCTTCTAGATCGGATATTCTTTTCAGTGTTTATATGTGTTCTAGATTCCAAGCATGTCCTAAAGAATCACATTTAGTGGCTGTAAAAAGAATTTTTAAATATTTAATAAATACCACTAATCTTGGATTATGGTATCCAAATGGGTCAATTTTTGATTTAATTGGCTACTCGGATGCAGATTTTGTCGGTTACAAAGTAGATAAAAAAAGTACTAGTGGAACATGTCAATTTCTTGAAAATATGTTGGTTTCATGGTATTCAAGGAAACAAACTAGTGTTGCTCTATCTACGGTAGAAGCCGAATATATAGCCGTCGGAAGCTGTTGTGCCTAATTACTTTGGATGAAACAATAATTGAAAGACTATGGTATTGATTATTATAACATTCTAATTAAATATGATAATACAAGTGTAATTTATTTAACATTCAAACTATGCCCAATCCTGTATTGCATTTAAAAACCAAACATATAGATTTAAGACATCATTTTATTCATGAACATATTGAAAATCATAATGTTTGTTTGGAATATATGAAAATTGAGGATCAAATTACTGATATATTCACCAAACCTTTGGCAAAGAATCATTTTATAAAATTAGAAATGATATGGGGATGATTGAGTTAAATTAGGAATAATTAGATGAAAATAAAACTTAGAAAAATCCAAATCGATAAGCCAAGTTGACTCCAAGGCCACCAAGCCGACTCCACTGAAGTCGACTTGGACATGGCGAAGTCGACTTTGTCTAGGACGACGCCGACCCCAGCGCGCGCGACCATCGGTCTTCTTCTTCTCTTCTTCTCTCCTTCTTCCTTCCCCTGCACCGAACCCTATCTCTTCCTCAGCAATCTCTGTCTTTTCTTTTTCCTCGATTCTCTCTTCCAGCATCTCTCCAGCCTCTCTCTCTCATTCCTCTCTTTTCCCCATTTTCTTTTCTATTCTAGAGCTTTGGCAATCCTTTTATCTTCTCTTTTTGTCATCTCTCTTTTCTCTTCGGTAATCCTTCTATCTTCTCTTTCTATCATCTCTCTTTTCTCTTCAGCAATCCTTCTATCTTCTCTCTTTTCTCTTCGGCAATCCTTTCCCATTTCCCAGCAGTTCCTCTCTCGCTTTCCGACAGATTCTATTCTATTGCTCCGGAGTTCTTTCAACTGTTCTCATTGTTTTAGCCTCGATATTTGAGACTATCTCTCAACTCTCTAGCTCCATTTGAATATCACATTTCAAATCCCATTTATAAATTCCATTCTCAAAAATCAAATTCAATGGCTCCTAAATCCCAATTGCCTAAACTAGCAGTGTCCAAACCATCACTAAGGCCCATTCCCAGACCATCAGAATCCCATACTAAAGAAGAAATTCCTAGAAGACAACGGACTCCCACAAAACATGCCAGGAAAGAATCGTCAACTTTCAAAGGTCAATGTGTTTGATTCCAAGCTGCAACTCCATCAATTGCAGCTGCCCGGGGAGCGGAAACCCAAACATCACAAAGCACACAATCTGGAGTTAGAAGAAAGGGAACCCCTGCAGCTAAAGCACAGGTCTTGAAGATGCCAACCACATACTTCAAGACAGAACTCCAGCATAGTCGTTTTTACAAGTCGTTCTATGAGCGTAAGGTATTCATCCCTAAAATCATCGATTTCAAATTTTTAAAGGATTATGAGTCTGACATTGAGGAGTTATTGGATTTCTAAGGGTGAACTAGCTTACTTAAAGCAGATGAAAGAGTATACCCCGTTTTGACTCACATTTTCTATTACCTATGGGATGACAAGTACTTCGGTACATTTGTCAAAAGAATTGACATATTTTTTGGAATCGGTGTAACCCCAAAGTTAGAGGAAGCAATCATGAATGTGGGGCAAATCTTAAAGGTACCTTATGAGGATGAGCCATTGCCTAAGAATTTGACCCTATCGGATATCTATAACCAACTCACCAGAAGTAATAAGTATCATCCTAGGATCAAGTTTCTATATTACATGGACTTATCCCCGAGACTCAGGGTCCTCAGACTATTGGTTTCACATTGCATCTACCCCAAAGGTGATGGTAGAAATCAGCTCAACCCACAGGAGGTCGGCATACTATTGAAACTAGTGAACCGGGTCAAAGTGAACCTCCCACAATTGTTCATAGAAGCCCTAAGTTCTAGGAAAGACAATCCACGAGGGGTTCTGCCTTATGGAACTTGGATCACAAAGATCCTAGAGCATTTCGGGGTTGGTATTGATGGAGAGCTATTCAAGGTGTTAAAGTCTACGAACACAATCAACAAAGCATTGATTCAAAGAATAAAGATCAATATAAATCAATTTCGGGCTGAAGCAAAAGAATGTGCACTGGCTTTAGAGGAAGCCCGGGATGCACAAGTTGAGGGGGAGCAGCCCCCGCCATAACAAAAACCACAACCTGCTCCACCACAGGATGCACCCGAGGATCTTGTATCACTGATGTCACATGGGTTGTGCTCTCCTAGAGGATCTGAGATTCCAGACCAGGCTCCACACCTACCTGCTCGGGACACCTCCATTCATGATATTCGAGAGCATCTGGAGCAGCTAGAGGACTGGATGACCAATTAGATCACCGAGGTCTTACATGCCGTCACGGATATGCATTCTCGAAAGAATCGCATGGATAGGGAGTTCCGGACCATCCGTTATCATTTAGCATCCTGAAGCCATCGTCATCGATCTATCCCCGAGCTTGATCCCTTTGACATGGGATCAGTTCATCGACATCCCACACCGGCTCTAGTCTCATCTTTTTACTCCTCGGCCCACATACGACCAGTTCGCCCAACTCCATATCTTATTTCTGCGTTCTAGTTCACCAAATCTCTTCGAGTCGACCCCTATTTGCTCGATTGACAAAAAGGGGGGGAGAAGTTTGAGAGTTTTGAGTTTAGAATTTTAGGATTTTGGGTTGGGTAGCTTGTATATAGGTTTCATTTGCATTTGAAACTTATATGAAACTTTTTGATCATATATATGAAAAGGTTGCTTATGAAAAAGTTTATTTATGTTCTGATTACTTTTGCAAAGTTTATTATCACTTGAATCATGCTCTGATTACAAATGCTCTATTTTATGCTCTAACTTATTATGTTTGCTCTAATCATTAGTACTCTATTTTGAAATGGTTGAATGATTGTTCAAATCAAATTTAACTTGTGAAAAAACATATGCAAATGATGAAAATGAAATAAATATGAAAGTTTCAACAAGTTCAAAAGGTAAAAGATTTATGATTATCCTAAAAATGTCAAAATAGGATAAAATGACATATTAAAAGGTATAAACTCAAATTGGTTTTGTCAATCATCAAAAAGGGAGAGATTGTTGAAATCAAATATAAAATATCCAAAGCATGTGTTTTGATGATTAACAACACAATTTGAGTAAATATTAGCTACTAATGTATTTTATGTGTTATTTAAGAATACGAAAATGAAAAATAAAAAGTACGACAGGTCAAGTCGACTTCATCTTCGACTTCAAAGGTCATCCTTTGTCCAGAGTTGAAATTAGGAGCAAGAATTCTCGAAGTCGCAGACGAAATCGACTCCACTTGCGACTTGGGCAAAGTTGTAGACCAAGTTAACTCCAGTATTGACTTCACATGACACTCTCCTTCCAACATTGAAATTGGGGAGTAGAGCTGCCGAAGTTGCACATGAAGTCGACTCCACTTGCAACTTGGGTAAAGTCGCAGACCACGTCAACTCTAACATCGACTTGAGCATAACAATGCAGGATTTGAAAAGCTAAGTCGCAAACCAAGTCGACCTGACTTGCAGCTCGAGTGAAGTTGAAGTCTAAGATAACCCAAGCTTTCAACTTAGATCAAAATGAAGACTAAAATAAATTCAAAGCAAGTAAAGTTGTATCAATTCATGTAAAAGTGATGAGAGAACAATTATTAGATAAGCGAAGTCATTTCAAGGTATTTTAAGTTCACTTGGCAGGATATGAAGGTCAAGTCGCAAACAAAGTTGACTCCAAGATCGACTTGGACCAAGTCTAAGGAGAAGTCGACCCGAGGAAGAACTTGATGAAGCTGAGCATAGCCGAAGTCGCACCCGAAGTCAACTTCAACATGCGACTTGGGTAAAGTCCCACACGAAGTCGACTCCATCTGCTACTTGGAGGAATAATGTTCAAATTTTTGAACGCTGGAATATTTATTACGCGCCAACCAACTCTATAACATTCAAAATTCTCCCTCCTCTATATATAGACACTCAAGCAAACGTGAAAATACACAAGAAAGAGCTGAAAAAGAGGAAAGAAGTGCTACTAAGAGTTTTATCTTACTTTCTTCTACGAATTGAGTGATCTAGATATATTCAAAGAAAGAACGAGCTTTAAAGTTGCTATTTTCTTCAAACGTCAAAACAATTCGTCGCTTCCATGAATTCTTCCTCAAGCTAAAATTGGCTACACAAATCCGTAAAGTGTAGATTTTTTTCATTTCATCTTATTATTTATTTTTGATACTTGGTTTGATTTTGGTGTTTCAAACCAAGCTACAGCAAAGTAGGTTTGTGATTAGAGTAGAACTCGTCACCTACTTATGCTATTTGTTGTGCACGGCCCCTAGAGCTAGAATTTAGAAGAGAGCGGAGGCTCGGTATATGCCCCCTAGAACTAGAATCTAGAAGAGAGTGGAGACTCTAGTTGTATTCGTGGAATACATATCGAAACCTAAGTCATAATGGAGTGTGAGATTGGAAGAGTGGAGTAGGAAAGGTTGCCCGAACTACTATAAACCTTGTCTACTATTTTTATTTTCGCTTTCATTATCTTACTGCTTTCTATTTGTTTTATTAAAAGGGATCAAACTAAACCAGAGTAAAATCTCTAATTCAGGTTTTAAGTTTTTTAAATACCTAATTCACCCCTCCTCTCTGGGGTAATTGCCATCAACTCGAGATAATTAAACTCAACTAATTAGATAGAGAGGACAAAGAAGGAAAAATAATAACTGAGATAAAAAGGAAAGTCTAAAATGGAGAAGGAAAGACGAGGAAGGAGAGAAACGAAAGATTTATATAGGAGGATGATCGAAGAGAGAGAGAGAGAGAGAGAGAGAGAGAGAGTGGAGTCACTTCTATGAATCATCTCTTTTATGGAATCCCTTTTTTTAACATCTAGATAGTTTATGAAAAATATAATTCACTTAATATATTTAATATCATTTATATTATTATAAAAACTTTTAAATCCATTTAATATCATGTACATGGGCTTCAATTATAAACATCTAAAATCGATGTAATAAAATAATTTAATGCTAAATATTAATTTTTAGCACTTTCAATATCTAAACCATCTATAATGTCATTGATATGTAGATAAATGATTGTATAAAGTATTACTATATAAGCATCTTTCTTAATTTGCACATTAATGTACCTCTTTTGAGCAAATATGGTTAATGCATATATTGAATTTAGATAAAACTTAATCTTCTAACTAAGAAAATGATGTTGGATCCAATGAATGAAATGAAAGTCAACTCCGGCATCGACTTAGGTCAAGTGTCATTTTTCGACAGGGCTGACATTGTGGACGTGTGGGCAAGCAAAGTCGCAACCTAAGTCGACTTCGGTATCTACTTGACCTAAGTCGATGCCTGAGTCGACTTGGCCTGCAACTTGGCCTATAGAACTTTGAATATTGAAATTCCTAGGTCTCTGATCACTTTAGCACACACGTTAATACCGATAACTTTTCACATTTAATTGTTAATCATCAAAACACAAATTATAGTTGATTGCCATTTATTTTCAACAATTGGTATATTCTTATCTATATTAACATCCAACACAAATAGGGTTGTGATAACTCATGAAAATACGAGTTATTATGACCCATTTTAGACTTTATTTGTTCGTTAGTTCAAGAGATTAGGCTTAGTTTTCATCCATTTAGCTTAATTTTCACTTGCTTTGCATTTTAGGAGTATTATTTAATTTTTAGGCATTTTTAGCATCAATTAAGCATTTTTATTCATTTACTTTGTTTTCCCATCTTTTGCAGGAAAGACGGGACATATGAAGGTAATGTAGGCGAGTGGAATGTAGATCAAGATAAGTCAGAGGCAGATGGATGGCACTTAGGCTCCACCCTCCGTGCCCTTGCCATTTTTTAACACAGTTCAACATACAACTTGTTTCTAGTGAATTGGTGCCTAGGCGCCAACCGGGGGCGCCCAGGAGCCACTTCATCAATATGTAGGCAAAGTTTAGAAAGTTTTCAAAACCACAAAGACAACTGCTTTTAGGGAGTTAGCACCTTGGCACTAGCCAGGGGTGCCTAGGATCCAAAGCCTGAACTCCTAGGCTTTGCAGAGAAGTTCCAAATTGCCCAACACACAAAGAGTTGGCGCCTAGGCACAAGCTAGGGATGCCTAGGCGCCAATACGCATCCATCTGCGCAAATTCCAGTGCATAAGCTGCACAAGCGGACTTTATGAATAGATCCTAAGGGTTCGCATGCAAAAAAAAGAGGAGAGAGCCTAGAGATGAACTACAAAGCTAGAGAAAGAGGAAATCACGATCAAAGCTCGGATTGAGGAGACGATTTAACGCCGTTAGTGGAAACTGCTAGGAAATAGTTTTCTCTATTTCTTTCTAACTTTCTTTGTTTGCTTTCATGGATATTTTTTATATGGATGTAATGGATGTTGAAATCATGTCTTTGAACTAAACCTCTATTAGATGGATAGTTAGGATAAATTAAATTCTAAATTATATTGTTTTGGTTTTTTGAATATTCGGGAATGAATATTAATATATGCTTGTGTATGATTTACTTTTGCATGTGTGGATTTAATACTTTTTACAAGATTAACTACTTTGTAAGATAATTTAATTGCTTGATTTATCTTTAGAAGAGGAAGGTCTCTTCTAGATCCATATGCAAGGCATAGGTTTCCACCACTTTTGTGTAAAGTAAGTTGTTTAACGAATAGGAATATACCATTAAACCCTGTACAGTCATTATACAGGTTATGAACTTATCAATTTCACTTCATTTAATGGCATGGGAACATAACAATTAAATAGGGTGTAATTAGCTTTATATAATGTTGAAAGACATATATAAAGATTAATGAACTTAGGCTAGTAAATCCATACACAATCCAATAAAAAAGAACCAATGTGACATAGTTTAGATTCAAGGATTCCAAGCTATCCATCTGGCATCCCTGATTAGTAAACCCATTTTTAGTATCCAGCAGTTTTGTAACTCTACTCTGATTATTCATTGCAGTCGTTAGTTCTAGTTTAAATCATAAATTTAGAATTTTCAACCCATCGAAAGCAGTTTAACTAATTAATAATTTCGGTTAACAATTCTTCATGGGAACGATACTTTACTCACTCTTTATTACTTGACACGACACGTATACTTGCGTAAATAGTGAGCATTTTAATTGACATATACGCAGCTCATCAAGTTTTTAGGGCCATTGTCGGGGAATTGTTTAGCCAATTATTGTTAGTTTTGTTGTTTTCTTGTATAATTCTGTTGAATAGTTTATTTTCATAATTTCTTTTAGCTTAGAATTGTTTTGCTAGTTCAATTGCATTGGTTTTTTGCAGATTATTCGCAAATTGCATGCGTTGAGGCATAGATGGAAAGGAGATTGTTATTCCTTTCGATCCGAAATCTGAATGAACGTATTTGAGAAGGTGTCATAAGAGCAGGGAGGCTAGGAACCGATAATATACCATGGAGCGCATTAAAAACCAGGATGAATATGTTCACGCAAACCAATAGGGAAACCAAAAGATTGAGATTCCAAATCATCCACCTCAAGTAGATTTGGACCAACCCATTTGGGATCTCATTGCACTGGGCCAGAATGTAGTTCAGACGAGCATTGTACCTCCTCCTAGCAACATCAACAACTTCGAGATCAAGCCGGTGATTTTCCAGATGCTCTAATCCATTGAGCAGTTCAGAGGTCTCGCATCTGAAGACCCACACCGCTAGCTGTAGAATTTTCTACAGATTATAAATACATTCAAGCAGAATAGAGTCTCTGAAGAGGCGATGCGGCTTCAAACTTTTCCATTTTCTCTGTGGGATAGAGCTTCGGAGTGGCTAGACTCTTTTCCCTCAAAATCTATCGAAACATGGAATGACTTGGCTCAAAAATTTCTGAAGAAATATTTATCACCTACCAAGTTAGCCAAGCTGAGAATGGACATGGTTTTGTTGAAGCAGCATGGAGAGGAGACCCTATCAAAGGCATGGGATTGCTTCAAAGACCTGCTCCAAAAATGTCCGCATCATGGAATTCAGCCGTGGGTTCAAATATAGATTTTCTATAACGGTCTCCAGGATTCCACCTGCCACATGGTTGATTCTTCATCAAATGGTTCTCTGCTAAAGCTATTGAGAATCATATGCCCTACTTGAAAACATGGCGGCCAATACTTATCAACTACCATCTGACAGGAGCCAAAGTGAGGGTCTACTTCAATCGGATGTCATTTCATTGATAAAGGCCCACATCAACACTTTATCTCGGCAAATCTAAAACTTATCTAGGCTAGCCAACATCAGTACGCTAGGGGCATTTACACCACAGTAGTCAACAGTAGCGGATATTTGCACGTGGTGTGGCGAATTTAGCCATCCTAGTGTTGAATGTGCGTCCGATCCAGAGTCCATTAATTATGTGAGAAATTTCCAAAGAAATCCAATAAATTAGTATGGAAACGACTACAATCCAAGTTGGAGAAATCATCCAAACTTCTCATGGAACAACCAGACAAGGCCGAATCAGCTGCCTGGATTCACGAGAAGAAAAAAATTTGATCTGAAAAACATCTTTGTGCAATTCATGCAATCCTAGATCACGAAAAATAGGAACTTAGAAGCTCAGATAGGCCAACTGGCCTCAGCTCTGAATAATCGGCCTCATGGTTCATTTTCGAGGGACACCGAGCAAAACCTGAAAGGAAAAGGCAAGGAACAGGTCCAAGTAGTCACATTGCGTAGTGGAAAGTAGTTACCTGATGCAATTCCACCAGAATCAGTAACTGAACCCACTAATCCTCTGATTTAGCAGTCGCAGGAGCCAGAAGAACCAGCTATTACCCAGAAGCAACCAAACGCTGAAATTGCCATAAATCCAAGGTCGCCTCCTCCATTTCCTCAGCGATTCGCAATGACTAAAAAGGAGGGCCAATTCAAGAAGTTCTTAGAGGTATTACAGTAGCTACACCAAATTCATGAAAGACGTGCTATCAACAAAAAGGCGGTTAACAGAATTCAAGATGGTGGCATTAACGGAGGAGACCATCGCTAGGGTGCAAAGAAAGCTGCCTCCTAAGTTCAAGGACTAAGGAAGTTTCACTATCCACTGCATAATTGGGCACCAATACTTCAGGAGAGTTCTATGCGACTTGGGAGTCAGCATTAATCTCATGCTAAGTCGATTTTTAGAAAATTAGGCCTTGGGGAAGCCCAGCCTACTATTGTCATGCTGCAATTGGTGGATCGATCTATCACGTATCCGGAAGGTATTATTGAAGATGTTCTTGTCAAGGTGGATAAGTTTATTTTTCCTATCGATTTTATTATCCTGGACTATGAAGAAGATTGAGATGTGCCAATTATTCTCGATTGGCCTTTTCTCGCAATAGAAATGCAATAATCAATGCAGGAGCTAGAGAATTAACCATGTAGGTGCAAAATGAAAAAGTTACGTTCAACATGCTCAAGTTAATACAGAGCCCAATTGATTCAAAGGATTGCTTAAGGATTGATATGGGCAATTCAAAGATTCAAAAGCTACCCCAGAGTAGTATTAAGAAGTACCTAGAGAAGATTGAAAATAAGGGATGCCAGTTATCTGCCTATGCTAAAGACCGACTCGCTGATCACATCGGACTCAAATGATTGATCGAGCCGGTAGAAAGCCAGGACATGGAAGTTAAAGCTATTGGTCCCGAGTTAATGACAATTACCTAAGAGGGGAGGGGTGAATTAAGTATTTAAAATTTTTTTCTTTATACAGAAATTGAAATCTTTACTTCGGATTAATTCAGTCCCCTTTAATGAAACAAATGGAAAGCAATAAGATAATGAAAGCAGAAATAAAAATCAATGGACAAGATTTATGGTAGTTCGGGCAACTTTTCCTACTCAACTCTTTCAAGCTCACACCCCTTGTGACTTGGGTTATATTATGTATTCTGTGAATACAACTAAAGCCTCCGCTCTCTTCTAGATTCTAGCTCTAGGGGGCATATACAAAACGCAACACAAGTAGGTGACGAGTCCCTACTCCAGTTGCAACACTACTTTGCTATCACTTGGTTTGAAACACCAAAATCAAACCAAGTATCAAAATCAGATAACAAATGAAAATAAAGAATTTACAATTTATAAAATTGTGTAGGCAATTTTCAACTCGAGGAAGAACTCGTAGAAGTAACAAGTTGATCAACGTTGGAGTATGCAGCAAGTTGAAGCTCATTCTTCCTTTAAAATGTGTATACATCACTCAAACGTAGAAGAAAGTGAAATATAGAACTTAGTAGTTTCTCTTTCCTCTTTTTCTGCTCGATCTTGTATGCTTTCACATTCACTTGAGTGTCTATTTATAATGGAAGGAGAGATTTGAACGTTAGAGAGTTGGTTGGCACGTAATAAATGCGCTAACATTCAAATTTTCAAACGTTGCAACCTTAGTCACAGGTGGAGTCGACTTCGTGTACGACTTCGCCCTAATTACATGCTCGAGTAAACTTTGGTTGTGACTTCGGCTGTAAGCAGGTTGCACAAGTTCTTCCTCAAGTCGACTCGGTCTTGGACTTGACCCAAGTCGCATGTGGAGTCGACCGTCGGTGCGACTTCGATTTCTTCCAATTTTCAAGTCTCTTCTTCAGGTCGATTGGACTGGAACTTGACCCAAGCCGCTGCTAGAGTCAACTTTGGTTGTAACTTGACTTTCTTAGCTTATCAAGTGAACTTAAATTCCTTTGAAATGATTTTTCTTGCTTAAGTTTCTTCAACATAATTGTTCTTCCACTGTTTTACAGTACTTAGAACTATGTATGATTATTTTAACTTGAAACCATTTGACTCCATGTCTTGAATTCTTGAAAACTTGAGTCTTAGAGTGTATAAAAAATGTCCAAATGCTAGTTCTTGATCTATTTGATGAATTTATGCAACTTTACTTGCTTTAGTCTTGATTTGATCTTCATTTAATCCAAGTCGATTGTTTGGGTCGACTTGGTCTTCAACTTCGCTCAAGTCGAATGTCAAGTCGACTTGGTCTGTGACTTTGCTCTTCAAAATCTGTGCCGATCAGTTGAAGTCGAAACTGGAGTCGACTTGGTCTGCGTCATCACCCAAGTCGCATGCGGAGTCGACTTCGTTTGCGACTTCGGCAACTCTTAGTCCCCAATTTCAATGCTGGACAAGAAATCACGCTTGAAGTGGATGCCTGAGTCGACTGGGGGATCGACTTGACCTATCATGCTTCATATTTTTCATTTTTATATCCTTAAACATTGCAGAAAATATATTAGTAGCCAAAACTTCCTCAAATTGAGTTGTTAATTATCAAAACACATACTTTGGGTATTTTGACTTTGATTTCAACACTTGTTTCCAACAATCTCCACCTTTTTGATGATTGACAAAACCGATTTGAGTATATACATTTTGATATCTTTAAAATATATCATTTTATCCTGTTTTCACTTTTTTAGGATAATTATAAGTCATTTGCCTTTTGAACTTAATGAAATTTACATTCATATTGCGTTTTCAACATTTGCATATTTTATTTCCAACAAAATTATAAGTTGAATCCATTCATACAAGCATTTCATTCATTCAATCAACTATTTCAATCCAATGCAAGAATAAAAACAGAGTAAACATAGTACAAACTTTTCATATCATATCAAAGCATTGTATATAAGTTTCAAAAGCAAATGCAAAATGCATACCTGTATACAAACTACCCAATACAAAATCCTAAAAAAAAAATAAACTCAACTATTCCCCCCTAAAAAATAAGAGCAAACTCAACTATTTTCCCTCTTTTTATCAATAGATCAAATAGGGGTTGACTCGCTGAGATTCAACATATAGAAATCCCTATATGGGATATGGAGTGGATTGGAGAGCAGGAGTAGGGCGGATGGGTCTAACATGGGCCAATGAATAAAAAGATGAGATGGGGCCCAGAGTCGGATCTCTGCTTACTGACCCGATGTCAAATGGATTCAGTTTAGGTATTGGTTGATTGCTCCCGGATGCCAAGTGATACCATATCGTCCTCGATTCTTGATCCATGTGATCCTGTCTCAAATGCATGTCCATGATGGCGATGAGGACCCTAGCAATATGGGATGTCAATCGGTCCTCTATCTGCTCCAGGTGTTCTCGGATGGCATTCACCGAGTTATCCCATGATGGTAGTCGAGGAGCGAGTTATGGGATCTCGAAACCACAAGGTAAGCAAAATCCATGTGACTGTGGTGATGCGGGCTCCTTGGAAGCATCCTGAGGTGGAGTGGGTTGCTCCTTTAGTGATGGCGAGGGCCGCTCCCCCTGAACTTGTGCTCTTCCGGCTTCTTCTGGAGCTGATACGCCCATTCTTTCTTGGATCCGCTTTCCCCTGAATTGATCCACATTGATCTTCATCCATTAGAGTAGGGCTTTGTTGATCGCGTTCGTCTGCTTCAACACCTCGAATGACTCTACTTCAATGACTACTTGGTAATGCTCTAGGATCTTAGTGATCCAAGTCTCGTAAGGTAAAACCCCTCATGGGTTGTCCTTTCTAGAGGCCAGGGCTTCTATGAATAATCGTAGGAGACTGACTTTGACTTTATTGGGGACTTTCCAAAGAATTTTCACCTCCTGTGGGTTCACCTGATTTCTGCCTCCGCCCTTGAGATAGATGAGATGGGCAATTAGCAACCTTAGAACCCTTAGCATTGGAGATAAATCCATGTAATGTAAAAATTTAACCCTAGGATGATATTTATCACTCTTAGTAAGCTGATTATACATTTGGATGAGAGACAGATCTGCAAGTAACCGTTCCTTATCATAAGGGACCTCTAGGATTCGTCCCACCTTCCTAATAGCTTGATCAAGGCTTGGGGTCCCTCTTGATCCCAAAAATATTTCAACTCCTTTCACAAACGTGCTAAAATACTGATCATCCCATAAATAGTAGAAAATCCTAATTAAGTCAGGATATACCCTATCATCTGCCTTTAACAACCTGGTCCAACCTTGAAAATCTAGTAGCTCTTTGATTTCAAACACATAATCACTTAGGAATTGGAAATCTATGATCTTTGGTATGAAAATCTTATGCTCATAAAAACTTTTGTAGAATCGGCTATGCTATAACTCGGTCTTGAAAAATATTGTCGGCATTTTTAAGACCTGTCTTTTAGTAGCCGGGGTTCCCATTCTTCTGGCCCCAGTTTCAGTACTTTGAGAAGTCTATAGTTCCTCTTCCATACGAGTAGTTGTCAATGGAGTCCTAGGTTGGAATCAAACCCAACGGCAGGTGGAAATCGATGGTTCTTCCCGGGCTCGTTTTGAGGGAGTCCATTGCCTTCTGAGGACTTCCTCTTTGGCTTGGGAGCCTGATTGTCTAGGAATTAGCTTAAGAGATTGTTTTGAAATGACTAGTTTGGGCAATCTAGATTCAGGTGCCATTGGGTTTGATTTTTATAATGGGATTTTCAAAGTGAGATTTTGAGAGGCAACTAACTGAGATGAGAAATGTAGACTGAAAGCTGAGAATAGAGAAAGAGAGATGAATTGAGAGGGATAGATGAACTGATAAAACTCAAGCTTGAGAGAGAAGAAATAGAGAGAATGAGAGAGAGAGAGAGAGGAAGCTATAGATAAAAAGGGAGATTGAGAGGGAGAGTGAGCAGGAGCTGGAGGAGGATAGAGAGAGAAAGACAGGGTGTTCAGGGGGGAAGAGAGAAGAGAGATAGTTGGAGAGTCTGAAAAGGATGAAGAGAGTAGAGATTGAGCTAGAGAATGTCGGAAGAGAAATGCTGGAGAGGGAGAAGGAGGACTGATAAAGAGCTCGAAATAGGAGGGTCAGCGCGGGACAAGAGAGAAATGAGAGGGAAGAGAAGAAAGGAAGAAAGAAAAAGAGGAGGAGAAGCCCGACGGTCGCACGCTAAAGTCGACTTACCCTAGTCGAAATCGATTTTGCCCTGGTGCGGAGTCGACTTCGCCGGAGTCGACTTCGCCGGAGTCGACTTGGCCTATCGACTTGGACTATTTTAAGTTCATTTTTCCTATCTAATTGTTCCTAATTTAACTCAATCATCCCCATATCATTTTTAATTTTATAAAATGATTATTTTGCTAAAGGTTTGGTGAATATATCCACAATTTGATCCTTAGTTTTCATGTATTCCAAACAAACATCATGATTTTTAACATGTTCACGAATAAAATGATGTCTTACATCTATATGTTTGGTTCTAGAATACAATACTTGATTTTTAGTCAAACAAATTGCACTTGTATTATCACACCTAATTGGAATATTATAATAATCAATATCATAGTCTTTTAGCTGTTGTTTCATCCAAAATAGTTAGGCACAACAGCTTCCGGTAGCTATATATTCGGCTTCCATTATAGATAGAGCAATACTAGTTTGTTTTCTTAAATACTATAAAATATTCCACTAGTACTTTTTCTATTTACTTTATATTTAGCAAAATTTGCTTCCGAGTAGCCAATTAGATCAAAGGTTGACCCTTTGGATACCAAAGTCCAAGATTAGTGGTATTTATTAAATATTTAAAAATTCTTTTTACAGCCAATAAATGTGATTCTTTATGACATTATTGAAATCTAGAACACATGCAAACACTGAAAAGAATATCCGGTCTAGAAGCAGTTAAATATAGCAAAGATCCTATCATACTTCTATATAGCTTTTGGTCGACACATTTAGCATTTTCATCTGTGTTGATCTTGATTGTTAAACTCATTGGAGTGTTTGCTCCCTTGCTAGCTGGATTCCAAATTTTTTTAGCATTTCTTTGATACACTTGGACTAATTTATAAATATCCCTTCAGCTTGTCGCTTAATTTGCAGTCCAAGAAAGAAATTTAATACTCTTATCATGCTCATTTCAAATCCGCTCTGCATAGTCTTAGAAAATTCTTGGCACAGAGTTTCGTCAACAACACCAAATATTATATCATCTACATAAATTTGAACAATTAAAATATTTTTGCTTTTATACTTGATGAATAATGTAGTATCAACCTTTCCTTTTTGAAATTCATGATCAATCAAAAATTTATTCAACATTTCATATCAAGCTCGTGGAGATTGTTTTAGTTCGTATAATGCTTTGGTTAATTTATAAATATATTTTAATTGATCATTTTCTTCAAATCCAGGAGGTTGTTCAACATATACTTCTTCATTCAAGTGTCTATTCAAAAATGCACTTTTCATATCCATTTGAAATAATTTTAAATCCATGTGCGAAGTAAATACTAGTAAAATACGTATACCTTCTAGTATAGCCACAGGTTCATATGATTCTTTAAAGTCAATCCTTTCTTCTTGGGAATACCCTTTGGCTACTAATCTGGCTTTATTTCTTATTACAAGCCTACTATCGTCTAATTTGTTCTTAAATATCCATTTGGCATCAATAATAGTGCACTCTTTGGATCTAAAAACTAAATGTTATATATTATTCCTTTCAAATTGATTTAGCCCTTCTTGCATTGTAATAACCCAGTTTTCATCATTAAGAGCTTGATCAATAGTTATTGGTTCAATTTTTGATACAAAAGCATATTGTCCACAAATATTTTTCTTTTGACATTCTAGTTTTTACTCCTTCATATATATTGCCAATAACTTGCTCAATTGGATGGGTATTTTTGAATTTCAAATCAATCGAAGGTTTATAGGAATTATTACCTTCACTTACCTTTTCCTCCGTGAAATTTTCTGGCTTGGTTTCCTCTTGTTGGTCTTGTTGTTTTGCTTTTAAATTCTTTGGTATATTATCTGCATTACTTAATTCATCCTTTTTTTCGGAGTTTGGTAAAATTCATCAAAAAAACATGTATTGATTTCTCTACTATATGATTTTTTATTGAAAATTTTATATTCTTTGCTATTTGATGAATACTAAGGAAAATTTTCTCATCACTTTCGGCATCTAATTTTCCCAAATCAATTTTTTCATTGTTTAACACATAACAAGTACATCCAAAAGTATGGAAATATGATATGTTTGGTTTTCTTCCTTTCTAAAGTTCATATGGGGTCTTTTTCGATATTGCTCTAATGGTAACTTGGTTTAATACATGACAAGTTGTACTTACAGTTTAATACAATTTACTCTCATTTAACATAGTTATAGTCATTTCTTGTATTGTCCATTTTTCCTTTCAACAACTCCATTTTATTGAGGAATTCTTGGTGCAGAAAATGTATAGTGAATTTCTTCTTTGTTGCAAAATTTTATGAATAATTTATTTTCAAATTCACCAGCATGATCACTTCTCATGGAAATAATTGAGCTTTATTTTTAATTTTGCACCAAATTTGAAAACATGATAAACATAGAAAATGTAGCATCTTTGCTAGCTAAGAGTATGATCTAAGTAAACCTTGAAAAATTATCAACGATTACTAATACATACTTTTTTCCACCAGGAGTTAAAATGTTTAATGGTCCATAAATATTCATATGCAATAGTTCGAGTGGTCTAGTTGTTGAAATTTTTTTTTTTGTGGAAAATAACATTTTGGGTTATTTAGATAATTGACAAGCCTTGCAAATCTTATCTTTATTATATTTAAGCTTTGGTAACCCTTATACTAGACTCTTTTTTCACAATGTTTTAATATTTGACATATTTATATGTCCAAGCCTTGTATGTCATACCCATGGATCACTTTTTATGACTATTAGATATTTTTCCTCAAGTTCATCTAAGCAAACCAAATATACATTCCCATGTCTTTTACCACTAAATACTATGTGTTTATCATGAAATACATTGCAAATAGAGGATTCAAATATAATTTTATATCCTTTATCACATAATTGACTAATATTCATTAGGTTGTGTTTGAGTCATTCAACAAATAGTACTTTCCAACACATGTATTTGAAATTCCATAAACATTTCATTTACCTTTTATTTTACATTTTTTATTATTTTCAAAAGCAACTGTTCCTTCATTGCACGGGTTGATCTTATGGAACAGTCCTTTTTCTTCTGTCATGTATCTTGATCTACCACTATCCATAAACCATATATTATTGGCCTTTGCTCTAAAACAAACCTGCAAAAGTAAAGTCAAGTGGAGCTCATTCTTTTGGTACCCATTTTATGAGTCCATGTAAGTTAGTTATCCATTGGAATCTATGTTGATCTTCCTTTGAAGCTATAAATCCAATGCTTTTGGGCATCCAAACCAATTTTGCACCAAGGTTTTGTAATTTTTTCAACTTGCATTGAAATGCCTTATGTCCTATCTTGTTATAAAAATTACATGCTCTTAGAAGTCTAGGAGTGGGAAGCCATTTGGTAATTGGTTCTTCAATTGGTCTTTTGGTCCAAACTATAATTTAACTTTGGTTTAGCATGAATGGGTTTGGCATTGTTCTTCGGAGCATTAGATTTACTTTGCTCAAATGTGGTATACCCAAGTCCTTTTTTACTATTTTGGGGGTTATTTTGAAAAATATTTTGACACTTTTTCCAAGATTAGAAAACGTAGCAAGCGATTTATTTAATGATTCATTTTTCTTTTTGAGTTTTTCTAACTCATTTATCAAGGTATTTCTTTTATTTTTTATTTGATCAATCTTTTCAGCAAGTTTACCATTCACAATTATTGCTGCATTACATCGTCTTTTCTTTGTTGTGAACTTATTTTCTAATTTCTTTATTTCCTCATATAATGAATCATAGGCTTGTTAAAGTTTTTCTAATTCAGCACATTTGAGGCAGTCATTTGTAGAAGGAAAAATTGAAAAAGATTTTTGTTTGGAGGTTACCTCTTGACTACTTGTGCGGTTTGTTGAAATAGCTTGATCCTCCAAAATTTCTATCGCTGCAAGACATATGTGGGAATTTGCTATGCAGCAAATTCTTGCGTAATCTGCTTCATTTTCTTCACTTGAAGAGCTGCATGTTGTAAATTCTTCTTCATTTACGTACATGCCTCTTTCTTTGATTCTTTGAAATTTTCTGTTGTCATCTCGATCTTTTCTTTGTTCCTTTACTTTAGTCTCTTCGAACATTGGGCATTGGGCTTGCATATGCCCCATATCTCCACACCGGTAATATTTTGTTGTCTCTTTCTTTTTCTCTTTAGAATTTCTTTATTTAAAGTTTCTGAAATTTCTTCTTTCTCTTACAAATTTTCTGAATTATCAAAAGATCTCTTTGGTTTAAACACAAAGACCTGCTCTTACACCACTTGTTGGTCCTGAGTTAATGACAATTACCCAAGAGGGGAGGGATGAATTGGATATTTAAAATTTTTAGCTTTAGATAGAAACTGAAATCTTTACCCCAGATTAATTTAGTGCCTTTAATAAAACAAATTGAAAGTAATAAGATAATGAAAGCAGAAATAAAAATCAATGGACAAGATTTATAGTGGTTTGGGCAACCTTCCCTACTCCACTCTTTCAAGCTCACACCTCTTGTGACTTGGGTTCCATTATGTATTTTGCGAATACAACTAGAGCCTCCACTCTCTTCTAGATTCTAGCTCTAGGGTACATATACAACACGCAGCACAAGTAGGTGACGAGTCCCTACTCTAATCACAACACTACTTTACTATCACTTATTTGAAACACCAAAATCAAACTAAGTATCAAAACCGAATAACAACTGAAAATAAAGAATCTACACTTTACAGATTTGTGTAGGCAAGTTTCAACTCAAGGAAGAATTCGTAAAAGTAACAAGTTGATCAACATTGGAGTATGCAACAAGTTGAGGCTCATTCTTCCTTCGAAATGTGTATAGATTACTCAAACGTAGAAGAAAGTGGAATATAGAACTTAGTACTTCTCTTTCTTCTTTTTCTACTCTATCTTGTATGCTTTCACGTTCACTTGAGTCGATTGGGGGATCGACTTGACCTATCATGCTTCATATTTTTCATTTTTATATCCTTAAACATTGCATAAAATATATTAGTAGCCAAAACTTACTCAAATTGAGTTGTTAATAACCAAAACACATACTTTGGGTATTTCGCCTTTGATTTCATCATTTGTTTCCAACAAAAGCCAATAATGGAGTAGAAAGGGTTACAATTGATAAAACTTAACACATTCATATCCAAATGCTCCTATCTCACCTGATAAAAGGACAAATTTGGAATGAATGAATGGATCGCTGGGCTAAGATTAGATTTGAACCTCCAGGTTGTAATCCAAATGGCCGAGAGTTCGAAGTGGTGAAATTGAAAGCGGATTGAATAGCAGGAACGCCGGGCTAAGGACGTTAAGCTTAGCATCTAGATTTCATGCCATTTCAACTTAAATCTAACGACATTTCATTAAGGATTCATCCTCTAATTTCATCCATTTTTCATTTTTTCCCCTTTGCTTAGATCCACTCAAATCCATCCAAAACTTTGGTTTTTCATCACCAAATCCTAAGCCTAACACCTACATTGAGGTTCCCATCACTTCCCCCTTCATTTGGGCTCAATTTTGAGCCCCACAACCTTCATCTTCTCCGTCCAGCGCCGACACCCCTGCACCCTGGCCCCAGTGCTAAAGTAGGGTAGCTTTAAATTTTCAGGTGGAAAGCTCTGTGGGTAAAAAATTTCTCTATTTTTAGTGCAGTCCAATTGCTTTGAAGTGATTTGATAACTGTTTGAGTCGAAAATTGGATTGGATTGGTGAGTTTGTATGGATTGGTCTGCGGATTGGAGATTAATTTGAGTGGATAGTTCTTTGGATTGCTTGGTGTTGGTTTGTACTTGTTTGGTCTTGGTGGTTGGTTGGTGGATGCTGACCGGTGATTACTTGTGGTGCATTTTGAAGTTTGGCTTGTTTTGTATTGAACTTTTGATTGCAAGGGAAGATATGGCATCATCATCCTTGGCCAAAAGGAAGAAAGTTCAGGAACTCATGAACTTTGATGCAAACAAGTTCGTAGCCCCTCAGGCTTTTAAACGGTAAACAGACTCACTCCAGAAGAGACATTTGATTCCAGAAAGGGAAATCAACATTACTTCTTTCTTTGATAACTTTATCAATGCATTGAATACTCCATGTTGGCAGAAATTCCTCGCACAACCCGAATCTGCAATTGTACTAGTGGTGAAAGAGTTCTACGCCAATGCGGTAGAACATGAGCAGGGCAGGGTGAAGGTCCAAGGCAAGATCATCCCATTGCATGCTGAGGTGATCAACTCCTACTCCAGATTGTGTTCTTTTGACCATCCGGACCAGTACGAGGCGTTTTTGGCAGGAGAAGACCGAGATGTCAACTCTATCACTAGGCATCTCTGCAAATAGCCTCCGACATGGAAGTCTATAGGAGGACAACTCACTTCATTCAAGCATAGCGAGATGATGTAAGACAGGCGGATGTTCTTCCATTTCATCTCACCGCAGATGATGCCATCGACCCACGTCAGTGAGGTAACGATGGACAGCGTGCTGCTTTTACATGCCATTTACAACGGCATGACGATCGACGTGGGCTGCCTCATCTACCATTAGATCTGCACCTATGCAACCGCACCCTAGGGTAGCTATTTCTAGGGTAGCTATTTCTTCCCATCGCTCATCACTAAGCTCTGCGAACGGGTCAGAGTTAGATGGAAGCAGACGGAGGAGGTCCTGAACTATCAAGCCATCATCGAATTAGAACAAATGACAATTATTTAGATCAATTACGAATGATTTTCATTGTAATATTGACAATTTAATTGTAATTAGAACAAATGACGACGAATGATCAATATAAGCCGATATGGGTCAATATGATTAAAGAAACTTAATGATGATTAGAAAATAAAAATATATTAAGGATAGTTACCTCATGTATTAAGATTTAATTTATGAAGATTATGTTGCTAATTACGAAATTAAGGTAGCAAATGCTAGAAAGTGCATAAATCGACGCTAGGATGGCGGATTCAGATGAAAATTGACAGGTAAGCACATAATTTTGTGGTTAATCTTATGAAAATGATGGATTGTAAACATAAGGATGAAATTATGGTGAAAATTGATCATCACCATTCAAAATTCGAATGATCATAACTTGAGCTATAAAAGTCAGATTGAGACGAAATTTGAGACGAACGGTTAAAATTATGAGATCTTTGCAATGAGAGACTTAGATTAAGCAAATGATGATGGGATATAGGTTGCACAAAATGGTTATATAATTATTGAATTTGTGCACCAAAAAATGTAAGCTTGTGTTTATATTAATGTAAGGTGATTAACTATATGATTAATGGCATAAATGAGGTGGTAAAAAGGAGGTAATGACAAGTGAATTTTATGAATTATTTAAAATGATAAAATTCATAATAAAATCTAGTGCTTAATGGAATAATTTAATGGCTAATAGATTGGCTCAAATGAGTATGAAATAGGTAGCATGTAATGGACGTCCAAACGGGTTGTTTATATGGAATTTTTTATTTTTAAAAATTATAAAATATGTAGTTAATTGAGGTACATGACAATGGTAGTTAATGGGATTTATTTTGAATGAATTTTATGGTAAAAAATGCCACAAATTCAATAATAAGTGGACCCCACCAAAGTGGACAGCTACATGTGGTTATCAAGTGGTGTACGTCCAAACATATTTGGGAATTTTTAATTATTTTTTAATAGCTAATTTGACCCTTAAATTAGATCCTAGGTAGGGTGATTAATTATACGTTAAATTAAGGCTGCAATTTTGTGGAAAATTTTCAAAAAGGGGCAGCCGATGTGGACGTGATTGCATGGACATAAAATGGACAACAAGAGATGTGGACTGCTAAGCTGCATAATGTGATTTTTATGATTTTTTTGATAAGCTAAATGGTCCCCTAATTAGGCTACTACCTAGGGTAGTTAATTAGTCATAAATTAAAGTGAAAATTTGTTGGAAAAAATGGCAAAGCAGCTGTTGAAATGGACATCTAAACAAGGGGCAGACTTGTTTCCATTAATGAATGGATTTTTGATATTTTTATAAGATAATTACTTAATTTAAATGACCCATATTTTGCCATGTCATCAAAGGGTATAAGCATGTCTTAATTATGCTCTAATTGCTGTGCCAAGTGGGGCCCACGAGATAGAAAATTCAGCTACATCAAGAGGGACTGTCCATATGGATAGGAGAGAGAAAGAGAGAAAATAAAAATGTGAAAGATTCCCAACCAAGGCCACTCACCACGTCCCCATTCCAGCAGCATAAGGAGGAGGAAAAGAGGGGAAAATGAGAAGAAAAATAGGAAGAAAGAAGAGGAACCAAGCTAGGAAAAATGAAGTTCAAGTTGATTCAATTCTAAGTAAGTATACCCTTTGATTTTGGGTTGAAAACCATGGATAGAATTTTCTTGAATTCATATATGATGTTGCTGTTTTGATGTTTAATCATGATTATATAATGATTTATGGTTAGATGAATTATATAAGTTGATTTATAAAGTTTAATTTGAAGATTAACCAACCTATATCATCTAATCTACACTTAAGTGTAGTAAATCCGAACTAGGAAAGAAAAATACAGAAGAAATAGGAAATGAACGAATTTTATGATGAAAAATTGTGAGAAGATTCATTATGAGGTGATTAAGGAATGATCCAAGTTTCATCTCAAAAAGATAAGCATGTTGAAATTAAAAATCTGAAAAAATCAACATGAACAGGGTTGAATGGGTGTCAGGATCAGCGGTACCAAATGACTTTTAATAATTGTGATATAAGAAATTTTGGGCTGAAAATTTTACAAGATATATAAAACATGTTAGGATTACAGAAAAAATTAAATTTTTTTTAATGGTATAAATATTCTTAATAAATAACGTGATTTGGACTATCTGAAAATGGATACTGCTATCTAAGAGAGTAAAAATATGAAAATAAATATAAGTTCTTAATATTTTGTGATGAAAATATTTTGATTAATTCATGTAGTTATTAAGGTGTGAAAGAAATTTTAGATCAAAACTAATTGATTGATATTAATTTAAGATTTTGAGAATTCAATGTGCCTGGATTTAGCATTATGGGCAGTTAAATTTCAGGTTTTTAGGATGAAATTTAGATTACAATGATATATAAATGATCATTACAAGTGATTATGAGGATTTAACCTATTAGAGGTGGGTTTTAGAAATGATGGAATTTAGGGTCACGTATAAGACCCGATTTCCATATTTTGATGTTGAAAATGATAAATGGATTATGTGAAGTGTTAAAATGCAAAAGTGTATAAAGATATGATGAGAAACGTGGATTAGGTTGCTGTTTTAATAAATAGTGATAATCTCAAATTTTGAGATTATTATATAATGTCTAAATTAGTAACTAAGTGCTTAAAATAAGCACAGATGAGTAATAAATGAAAACTATGTTAAAAAAATGATAAATAAAAGTAATGAACTTCCAGATAATGATTTAATGAATTATTATTATGTTTAAATAAGTTTACCCTACATAAGGATATTAAAATGAATTAATGAATGATTTTATATGCATAGGCTATGTGTTAAATACAAGTACCTGTCTTGAAGGACAAGCGGGTCAAACTAAGCCAAAATGAATTTATGTAGGTTAGAAAACCTAAGGGATTTGTGTATTTGAAGTTGATGCGAATAAATGAAATGTTATTTTCATTTATCTAGGCAAAAGCAAGAAAAAGAATTGAAGAAAGGGATTATGGCGATCTCAGGTAAGCAAGTGAACTTTTCAAATTTACTAATTTTTTCTTATATGATGAAATGATGATATGCCAATATTTTTATGAATGTTTTACAAGTCGGCAAGCACAAGTTTTGGAAAATAATGACTTTAGTGAAAAGCTTTAAGGTTTGCTTCATGGGAAATGAGCAACACTGTTTAAGATTTGCCAATGTTGGGAATACTTTGTGTTAATGGATTTGAGAAATTACTTATGAGTAAGTAAGTCTCCGTAAATATAATTTTAAAGGATTTTATGTTTTATGTTGATAGTTTTAAGGAATTTGCTTTTAAGTAAGCAAGTTCTTTAAGAAAAGAGGAATTTTTCCCTTTTTCACAAAACAATAAATGTGAATAACTTTTGAATTTCTCTTATGATGTTTTACAATAAATAATTAAGATTATAAAAGACAATGATTAATTTTCTACGTCAAAATATTTAATTATAAATGATTTTTTAGACATAGTCCGTATGTTTTGAAATAATATTTGAAAAGTTTTGATTTCCTTTAGATAAGAAAATCTATGATGAAAATATTTTTAAAAATGTTTATACGAATATTGTTGAATGGGATTTAAGGATGACCAACCTAATAAGTGATTTCATAAAATGATTTAATTTCAGGTTGCTAAATGACATATAAAAGACTATGTAATTCCCCTTTATGTAAACAATAGTATAATAGATATGTGGACAATAATATAATTTTTAGGTTGTGGAGAAGGGTATGGTATAATTGCATAAGCAAAAGGCCCTGAAATGAAAACCAAGAAAACATAAGAAAAATATATAGTTTATTTTTGAAAATTTAAAAGTTTTAAATTACTTTGATTATAAGAGTTTTTAAGATGCAAATGTTTATCAAAATATTTTACTCAAAATATTTCTAAAAGAATTTAAGGAAGGTCATCCTAAAATTGGATTTCAAATGACAACTTGTTTAAAGTGGGTGCGCTCGCTTTACAAATTGACACGGACTGCAGTCTGTGATGTTTTTTCAAAAAAAATTTTAAAAAAAATATAGACTTCGGTCTATAATGTTTTTCGAGTGTGGATGCAGACTGCGGTCTGTGATCCCAGTTTAAAAGGACACGGGCTGCGGTCTGTGATTCTTTAAACTAAATGGACTGCGGTCCGTTAGGATAATGTATGGTGCACTAGTATAAAGAATAGGCCGGTTGTAGAGCACGGTCGAGATGGTCGGAGCCCACTTTATATATGGCCAAGTCGCTAAGGGATGACAGCAGGCCAACAGCGCCCTCCCTGAGATGGGAGCAGGATAAAGAAAATAACCGCCTGGTTAGTGTGCTGTTAAGGATTCTCTTCCAAAAGGTACAGTGATCACTTGCTAAGTATCACTACTGGATGGAGAGAAATGCATTTCCTTATTTTTTGCTTTTGAAAAGCTCAAAGATTGGGGCATGAAACCATATTTTTATAAAAGTTATCATAAAGGGATTTTTATGACATGGTTACCTTAAAAATAGGGTGTTTTACACAAAAATAAATAATAAGGATGAAAGGAAATATTTTTATGCAAATGCGTTTATAAAAATAATTTATGTATTTTAATTGCCTTGTTTCCTATAAACAAGCCCCAAGATGGGGATTATGGAAAAAAATTTATGTCAAACTTGGTTCTAGACATGAGAATGTCCATTTCCAAAAGGCTTAAATGGAAAAGTGTTTTAGGACATATGGATGTCCATTGCCAAAGAAAGATATGTCAAAAATATTTTGAGACATCAAATGTCTCTTAGCTTAAGGAATTTAAGATGTTTTTAGACATAGAAATGGCTTTTGCCGAGAAAGGCTTATACGTATGATGTTTTTAGGACATAATAATGTCCTTCTCTAAAAAAGAGTTATGAGGAAAAATATTTTGAAAGTAAAACGTCCACTAATGAAAGATGATTTTATATAAATGTCTTTGAACATTAGAAATATTCATAAAAGACTAAAGAAAATTAATTAAAAAGGGTAAAATGAATAAGTTTTGCCTTAACAAGCTTACACGTGGCTTGTAAATGATTTTAAGAATAATATTTATGAAAAATGTTCAAGGACATGGAACTATCCTTATGAACAAGGATTTTATGATAATGTTTTAGGACATATATATGTCCTCAAATAAAAAGATGTTCAAAATGTTTAAGAAAAAGGTTTTAAAGGAAGCCTTACCGTTAAAACATAAACGGCTTGCTTACTGAGTTGTCACTTATGTTTTGTTTTCTCAAACTTTAGGATGCAAATTTAAGCAACAAGGGAAAAGTATGTAATGGTAGCCATGTAGGCTATAAGGAATGGAATGTGATAATCTAGTTAAAGATCCAAGGTATGTTGAAGTATATGTGAACTCATATAGAATTATAATTTCTATGTGATCAAATGCTTGTATGGATATATGTATGAAATATAAATGTTATTATAGAAAAGCATGATGAGATGTTATAAATGAAATATGAAATGCATTACAAGTTTGTTATAGCTTATATGATGAATGATGTTGATTGTAAAGAAGCGATTGATGAAAAAAAAAAATTTTTTGACGAGTTTCAAATAAAGAACCTGCCACATGATTAGGGCAACAATCCTGATTCACATTTACCAATCAGTAAGGTCTTAGGGTAAGGAAGTGACGTCTCGGTTTGGGGTGCCACGATAGCGGAGGACCGCCAGATCGACATCTCCACCCTCCCGCCTTTCCTGCCGATGCCACTAAAGGTTAGAGCTTGCTTCGGGTAGCCTTCCCAGCCCCAGCCCAACAACAGCGAGGACGAGAATGCCACCGAGTCCGATTCTGGAGGGAGTCCCGATCCTTTCATTTTTTATTTTATTTTTGCTTTTCATTGTATTTTCATTATTAGTTCATTTTAGGTCATCATGTATTGAGAACAATGCATCTCTCAAGTTTGGGGGGTGTATAATTCTCAACCATAGGTTAGTTTTTCATTTTAACTTTTTATGTTTTATTTTATGTTGCATGTATGTCAATTCTAGCTAATGAAAGTTATCTTTGTTTCAATCCAGTTTATTATGAAAATGTACAAGGTTGTGATAAATGTTGACTTAAAATTGAATTCATGAAAGAATGGGCAACTTAGATTCAAAACTAGGTATAAAAGCAAGTTGGAATTGATATGTGAAAGAATTAAAAAGAAATCTCATAATACATTGTTCTAATTCAACTATATGTCAATTTTTAAGACTGAAATGATGAAAATTGAACTAAATAAATGCTAACCAGATACTTTAATGGGTCCAAAAATGGTATTATTTCACACAATCACACAAGCATGTTCAGTACACCTAACAAGACATCAAAAAAATAAAAAAGGGGGTGGTTTACCTAAACTGAGTAACTGGGACTTGGCATCAATAAATGGCAAGGTTCGCGTAAAAAGCAACAAAAAATCACAGTAATAATCTTTAAAATCAAAATTCTCTCTGGATACCCTGAAATATGATGAGGGGAGCAAAAAAAATAGATCTCCAGATATCCAAAAATATGGTGAGGAGAATTTTTGTAATAAGTTTGGGAGGAGGAAGAATGTGCAGTTGGTAGAATTTGAATCTAGTGACTTGATACCATTTTCTGTGACTAGTTTACTCAGCTTAACCCTTGGTTTGCTTATGTTCATTACTTTTCTAACCAGTTTTTTGATCGAATGAAAGATTAACTCATCAAATATAACCATGCACTATGGAATTTTAGCATCCACATGTAACTTAGTTTGATAATGAAAAAGCATGTCGTGTTTTTTGTAATGGATGATTTTTTAAGTTGGATTAGTCTTGAACTTGTGAAATAGATAAGTGGATTGATCAAAGCATAACAGGAGAAAACAAAGTTGGATGAGTCTGCATTTATTCATTGTTTCATTCATTCATTCATTCATTTATTATGTTTGCATGTGTTACTTGAGGACTAGCAAAATTTAAGTTTGGGAATGTGATAACTCATGAAAATACGAGTTATCATTGCCCATTTCAGACTTTATTTGTGTGTTAGTTAGAGAGATTAGGCTTAGTTTGCATCCATTTAGCTTAATTTTTACACGCTTTGCATTTTAGGAGCGTTATTTAGTTTTTAGGCATTTTTAACATTCATTAGGCATTTTTAGTTCATTTACTTTATTTTTCATCTTTTCCATGAAGGACAGGACATATGAAGGCAATGCGAGCAAGTGGAATGTAGATTAAGACAAGTCAAAGGTAGGTGGATGGCGCCTGGGCATCAATACGCATCTGTCTGCACAAATTTCAGTGCGTAAGCTGCACAACTGGACTTTATAAATAGATCCTAGGGATTCGCGCACGAAAAAAAGGAGGAGAGAACCTAGAGATGAACTGCAAAGCTAGAGAAAGACAAAATCGCGATATAAGCTCGGATTGAAGAGAGGATTCAACCTCGTTGGTGGAAACCGTGGGAAAACAGTTTTTTCTATTTCTTTCTAACTTGGATACTTTTTATAGGGATGTAATAGATGTTGAAATCATGTCTTTAAACTAAACCTCCATTAGATGGATAGTTAGGACGAATTGAATTCTAAATTACATTGTTTTGGTTCTTTAAATATTCAGGAATGAATATTTGATTTTATATATGATCGTGTATGATTTACCTTCGCATGTGTGGATTTAATGCTTTTTACAAGATTAGCTGCCTTGTAAGATGATTTAATTATTTGATTTATCCTTGGAAGAGGGAGGTCTCTGCTAGATCCTTGTGCAAGCCATAAGTTTCTACCTTTTTGTAAGAAAAGTTGTTTAACGGATAGGAATATACCGTTAAATCCTGTGTAGTCATTATACAGGTTATGAACTTATTAATTTCACTTTCTTTAATGGCATGGGAACATAGCAATTAAATAGAGTATAATTAGCTTTATATAATGTTGGAAGACATATATAGAGATTAATGAACTTGGGCTAGTAAATCTATACACAGTCCAATAAAAAAGAACCAATGCGATATTGTTTAGATTCAAGGATTCCGAGCTATCCATCTGCCATCCTTGATCAGTAAACCATTTATAGTATCCAATAGTTTCATAACTCTACTCTGATTCTTCATTGCAGTCATTAGTTTTAGTTTAAATCATAAATTCAGAATTTTCAACCTATCGAAAGCAGTTTAACTAATTAATAATTCCGTTTAATAATTCCTCATGGGAACGATACTTTACTCACTCTTTATTACTTGATATGGCACGTATACTTGCGTAAATAGTGAGCATTTTAATTGAATATTAATGTGTGCTTGCAACATAACTCTCTTTCCATAAATTTAACATAAAGTCTATAAGGTAACTACTATATTTTCCTACAAAAAAAAGACACGAAACAAGTAAATATCATCTTAAATGATTTAATGCAATAACAATAACCTAAAATGATATATAGTACTTTGAATTCAACTAAAAATGCATGAAATCTATACATAGTGCATGAAATGCAGACATGACGCAAACTAATGAAAAATCTATGCAAATTCATAGGTTTCTCTTAAACTAATATTAAAAATGCATAGAGAATGAGCCTTGACAACTCTAATTTTATAGAGTTACCATAATCCCTCAACCTCATGATTTTAAGACTCATTTTTCATTCATTTTCAATATCAGTTTAAGAGAAACATATGAATTTGCATAGGTTTTTTATTAGTATACGATAATAAAAATGTGAGTCATCACAGCTCATTTCAGACTAGTTTTAAATGTTAGTCAAAGAGAATTTGATTAATTTATACTCATTTAGCTTAGTTTTCATTTATTTTGCATTTCATGCACAACATTGAGATTTCATTCACTTTTAGTGTAAATCAAGGCAAATTTTGTAGTTTTTAGTTTTTTGTATTATCATCTCATCATTTATAAGTACATTTATTTGTTTTAGGGTGTTTTTTCAGAATAAGAAAGTACAACCACTTGGCAGAATGATGGGATGAAGTATGAAGTAGATAATGGTAGCAACTAAGCAAAATTACGATTGCAAATAAAAAAATAATTTAAGTATGTGATCCAACTAGACTCTCTTGTCAGGAAGCCAAGCTTGTTATTTTCAATGATTCAAAAACATAGAGAAGGCAATGCTTGGATTGGTAGATTTGACTATAAACTGATCATTCAGTGGAAGTTTATGATGCGATTTCACGAAAAATGGTATTGTTGAAGTGATTTTGTTTTGCCAAAATCTCACGAGTATGAAGATGTAGGTGAAGCATGTATATTTATAAAAAAAACAAAATGAAAAAATTTTTACAATCACCTATATTGCACGGCAACATGAGGGCCAAGGAAAGGAACTTATTAAATAACTCTGCAGCTTATAACATTAGATAGGGTTGATGTATACACAATATTATATATAAGGAAAGGTAGTTGCCTATAATATTAAAAGTGGCAAAAATTTTTATTTGGCTACATAATTACACCACATAAAATGATTTTTCTTCTAGTCATGCTTACTAATTCGATTTTCGGCATTACGATATTGCATGTACAATTTAAAGAATGCAAAGTAACCAACCATTTAAAATCATAACAAGGTAAAAATAATACCGCTTGAAATTGTAAGAGGGAAAGAATAATAGGAAAAATCATCATCTTTTGAATGAAGAAGCTCCCTTAGCTTTCTAGATCCAATAACTATCATCATTTCTGCGGGAAGAGTTATGGTTGCTTCTATCATTTTATAAATATAATTCATTATTTTACTTATATTTAATAGAAGTATTGATATGTGAGTGTACCCTCAAATAATGATATTTTGGAGTAACATATTTTTTATTTCTTTCTTACCATGTAGTTATACATTTTTTTGATTTGGATGTTTATGTCAATGACTGATGTATGGAATAATCAATTTATAAAAAAAGAAAAAGGCATATAATCTTCTATATTTAAACTAACAAAGAATGGGAAAAATCTTATTTTCTTAATTAGGGTATGTAAATCAATTCATATAGATATATTTGATCAATTTTATATATTAATATACGAAGATTCAATGCCCAAGTATAACCCCAAAATAACTCATGCTAGCTTTGTCCTATCCTTCCAAGGTTCAAAAATTCAACTTCCACCAAGGAAATGTTGCCTTCCCCTCTCCCTCTAATAAATAAATATGACAAGGATTTTGCATGAAGCACTTAAACATATAAAACAATTCATTTGGGAATTATATAACAATACGTATCATTTCCACATGTGTGGCCGAAATAATTGTTGCATATGATATTATACTAACAAAATTATACTTCTATTTATAACATAAATTGTGAACATTTAGCAATGTATTGATAGATAGTTAACACAAACCCATATACGTTGTAAATTTTTTGTTGCATAAAATGAGCTATAGGTAGCCAAAACTAAAACAAGTACCGCAAAAATATCATACGAGGACGACATTTTAAAATATAAGTATTAAAAGTTTAGTATTCCAACCATTTTAAAAATTATAAGTATCACTTAATGTATAATTAGTAACAGTTTAGAATTCCAACTATTCAAGGAGTTAGACATTTTTGGACGATTTTCACAAACTGTTCCTGTCTCTCCTTTACCCTTTTGTTGGCAGGGTGTCCATCTATGCACCTTTGTATTTTAAAAAAGTTCGGGTAACTGATGAAACCCATAAGGCGTGAAACTTGGTCCTTGCGCCTGGGTGCTCTTTCTTCAAGGAGTGCGCCCTGCTGCATGTGTAGGCGAATATCCTGCGTTCAAGCGCTTTATGCTTAGGCGCATCTTTCACAACTATAGGTTTAGTAAAATTTTAATGCATCCAAGGTATAATTAAAATACGCACTAAATTTTACTATTTTTAAAATGCATATATATTTATTTTGAATTTTAAACACGAGTACTTTAGTGAAAAATGAAATAATGTTTTGGGTTGTATTACCCATCGTTATGTTATTAAGACTATTAGTATTTATGATGATTGAAGTGCATTTTGCACTATTTTAGTCATATATAATGAATTTGTAAGTGAATATGGTATAATGTAGGATTATTTACTCTTAGACCATGTGGATTGAAGCTTTTACATGGATAAGAATCTATGAGTAAATTGATAAACAATGTGGACCATATTTTACATGATATAAAGTTGTGAGAATTAAAACTCAAGTTCATTCAAGTGTAGCAACGTAAATTGGTTATATTTTGACTTTATTTTCTTTTTTTATTGTATATCTTGACTTTATTTGATTTAGATTTTTGTGATTCAAAAATAAATTCTAATATGATAATTAGGTATGTCATAGTTCATTGATAAACGAAATCATATATAACTTTCATTTTTATTTTAAAAATAGCATTATATTTTAAGGAAATGAGTTATAAAATTTTGATTAATTCAACCAATCAATGGGGATTTAATAATTTTATGAAAAGACTTGCTAATTTGAATTAAACTGTTTACAAGTGATTGAGATATTTTTTTTTTTTTTTTTTTTGATCATGCCAGAGCAACACCCGCTCAATGGCAATGTGGGGATTCGAATCCCGGTGGGTGGGCACTAAGCCCCCCATGCGACACCAACTGCCCTACGGGCAGGTTCGCAGTGATTGAGATATTGGAGTTCCATCTGCGTTCAAATTTGGAAACTAAGCCGAATAATTAATATAAGGGGCTTACATTTTGTGCATTTGAAATTTAATAACGTTGAGATGATTTCTTGTACTTTTTTATGATGAAATCATAATTCGTTACCTTAGCTAATTCATATTTGTCACCACGGCGCCAGAGGCGTTGTGGTACGAGCATTTCCCCATCGGTCGGATAGCTTAGTTTCGAACTGTGGTGGTGGAAAAAATTATGTTTCTAGCGTTAGTTCTGTCTTATAGAAGCGTTCGCAAGAGGCTTTGGTTAGACCATTTGTAAGGAAAGAAACAGAAATTATGAGGGTGTATGGAGCAGGCAGCGCTCCCTGCTCCCGGTTGCATATACTTATTATTTTTTTATTTTTTTTGAAAATTTTTCAATAGAACTGTTAATATAGGTGTAGTTAATATGTGTATAAATTTTTACCATTTTTGGAGTATTTTAGATATTTATTTTTGATTTTTGAAAATCAGTGGCATTTTAGT
>JAXCLR010000081.1:32328579-32345056 GCA_035584095.1 Annona squamosa | reverse complement strand
TACTTTTAAACAAA
Source organism: Annona squamosa (assembly GCA_035584095.1). Lineage (NCBI taxonomy): Eukaryota > Viridiplantae > Streptophyta > Magnoliopsida > Magnoliales > Annonaceae > Annona > Annona squamosa. The sequence goes on along the minus strand of JAXCLR010000081.1, from coordinate 32,345,042 downwards.
TTCAAAATTCAAATGAATTTATGTCTCCAAAGATTAAAAATCATATATAATTTATGAAAAAATTATATATAAATTACATCGGGTTCGGACCGGGTTGGTGCGAACCCAGGTTTGGTTTAGGTTTCTACGGGTCGGGTTGAAACCGGGTCTATTTCGGGAAAAATCTTTAAAATAAAACTTATTTTATGGTTTTGGTACCGAGTTGGGTCGGGCGAGTTTGGACCGATCCGGTACGAAGTTGCACCCTAAGTTTGGCGGATTGTATTTACGCGGACCCCGCAGCATAAGAGTTCGGCGGATTGTATTTACGCGGACCCCGATTCAGTTCGCCCGCGAGCATGCAGCACGAGAGCACTGAATCGGAGTCCTATGCACGGCCTGGTTTGCAGTTAGCTTCCACGCGTCATTCTCTCGTTGGTGTTTTCCAACACATCTTAAGTGACCGTTTACCACACTTCGGAAGCTGGTTTGCACGGTGAAGATATGCGCCATGTCATCTACGTGCCCATTAAGGCAAGGTGCTTCTGCGTCGTTTTACTTTCGTCCTTTTCTTCTCTCCGACGCTCCATCACGCCTTCGAGTTTGGAGAAGCTCCTCCCCCTACCTCACCGTTCCCAACCCTTATCTATACCATCGCTGCGGAATCTCAGCCATTCTCTCGTAAATTTCATATCCGTTTCATGCATAGCAGCAGCGTGCAGAAAATCCGAGGAAGGAAAATCGGACCAGCAGTAGATGGACTTGCACCCTTAGTCCGCTTTTGTAGTGTTTCCCGCATCCTTATTGGCTGGCAATCCTTAGTTACTGCATGTATCTCTTATCGATTTTTAGGAGTTCAAGTTCAAGTTCAAGGATCAATCAAGGAAGTTTAGCGGTTGGATTATAACTGACAGAGAGTTGGTTTTCCTTGCATAAATAGATTCCTAAACTATAGCATTGGTAAAATTTGCTCCTGCTCGTGAGATTGGACTTTGCAATGAGGTGAGTTTCTAGCATCCATTTTGGGTCATCGACCGTCATTGCCGGAGAATATGGACTGCCAGCGTTAAAGTTCTTTTCTTTTTCTTTTTTCTTTTCAAAGTCCATTTTCTCTTTTCTTTATTTTTTCAAGCGTTTCGTGCCTATATGCAGGGAATTTGTTAACAAAAACTACAAGGATTTGAAGTTGTTGAATCCCAAATTACCAATATTGATTCGAGAATGCAGTGGAGTTGAGCCCCAGCTTTGGGCAAGATACGGTGTGGCTTCTTGTTTCATTTTATCCCACTGTTATTATGTGCAATGAAGTTTCTTTCTGATATCGATATAATGATTTTACATCTTAGGCAAGATACGGAAAGTAGCCAGAACTCGCCCTTCCTTCCATGCTATCATGTTTTCTTCTTCATTTTTGTGGCTGTGCCTACCTTGGCCACGGCAAATCTGCATGCTTCTCTATCTCTCTCTCTCTCGTTCTTTTCTCTTTTTTAAATGAAAATCTAGATGTTCATTATTTGTCTTCTTCTTTCTTTCTTTCTTTTTTTTTTTTTTTTCTTTTTTTGTACTGAAAAAACAAAAAACTAGCGTTTCCATTTTTTTCTTTTGTTATTCAGAGGCTTTTGCTTCACAGAAGGTTAGCACCATCGCACCCCTTTGTTGTTTTTGTTTTTGTCTTTTTTGGTGTGCTTTACAGTCTTTTTACTTTTCCACTGCCATTTATGCCGAGATGGCTTGCGGTTCATCTCAAAATTTTGGTTGCCATTCCTTTCATGCTATCATGTTTTCTTTTTCATTTAAGTGGCTGTGCCTTCCTTGGCCATGGAAAATCTGCATGGTTCTCTCTCCTCGTCGTTATTTTTTTCTTTTTTAAATGAAAATCTAGATGTTCATACTCCGTCTTCTTCTTTCTTTTTTTTTTCTTTTTTTTTGCACAAAAAAAAAAAAAAAACAAAATAACTAGCATCTCCATTTTTTGTTCTTTTGTCATTCGGAGGCAACACAGAAGATCAGCACCATCGCACCCTCTCTTTGTCTCTTTTTGTTTTTATTTTTGTTTTTTTTTGGTGTGCTTTACGATCTTTTTGCTTTTCCACTGCCATTTATGTCAAGATGGCTTGCCCTTCATCTCAAAATTTCAGTCTTCATTCCTTCCATGCTATCATGTTTTCTTCTTCATTTTAGTGGCCGTGCCTTCCTTGGCCATGACAAATTTGCATGCTTATCTCTCTCGTTTTTTTTTTTTAAAATAAAAATCTAAATGTTCATTCTTCGCCTTCTTCTTTCTTTTTGTTTGTACTAAAAAGAAGGACAAAATAACTAGCGTTTCCATTTTTCTTCTTTTGTCATTCAGAGGCTTTTGTTTTACTGAAGATCAGCACCATCGCACACTCTTTTTTGTCTCTTTTTGTTTTTATATTTGCTATTTTTGGTGTGCTTTACAATCTTTTTGCTTTTCCATTACTATTTATGTGAAGATGTCTTATCGTTCATCTCAAAATTTCGGTCGCCATTCCTTCCATGCTATCATGTTTTCTTCTTCATTTTAGTGGATGTGCCTTTTTTGCCACGGCAAATCTGCATACTTCTCTCTCTTATTATTTTTTTTTTTTGAAAAAAAGTAAAATCTAGATGTTCATTCTTTGTTTTCTTCTTTCTTTTTTTGTACTAAAAAAATCAAAATAACTAGCGTCTCCTTTTTTTCTTCTTCTGTCATTCAGAGGCTTTTACTTCATAGTAGATCAGCACCATCGCATCCTCCCACCTTTTTTTTCTTTTATTTTGTCTTTTTTTTTTGTGCTAACATCTTGTTCAGTGCCATACATCTACCCTTACTGGTCTTTCGGCAATCTGTATACCAATTGTGTTCTTGTAGCCACGAAATTTTCATCTCTCTCTCTCTCTCTCTGCGATTTTGGCCATCATAGCATTTATGCACCAAAAATGAGCTGGAAATAATCTTCATCAGTTTGGTTTTGCAAAAGTAGGAAAGTTTGACTATCGTGCGATTGCGATGCATCAACTTGCAAGAAGTGCACTTTCCAGAGTGCGAACTCTGACAAAATCTATTTGTGAAATTTTTAGTGATGGTGGAGGTTGCCCAGTGCTGAATTTATTGGTTCTGGACAACTTTGATGTATTTATTTTCTTTTTAATGCTTTCTGTTGTTTATTTGTTCCCATGAAGTGTTGTCTGGATGTAATTGAAATTTACAAAATATATGTTGCAGAATGTAATAGTTGCCTGCCTATCTATCAGATATATTTACCGTGGATGATGTTCTGTTGCAAACATTACCAAGAGGTTTTTGTATGTACTCTAGTTCAAATGGTTGATGTTTGATGCTGCAAACCATTTGTGTTTTTTTTATTTTTATTTTTTACAGAGATTTCATTACAACTTCTTGAGCAAAACCTAATGAGAGAATGCAAATTATATTTTCTTTTCCCATTCTTTTACCTATATGCTATGAATGTGTTGCCTAAACTTTGGTGGTTGTTTATTAAGTGACCTCTCAAAGTTTGTAACAAAAGGCATGTCATATCGTTGGAGTCTTGCAGTATGCTATTTATGGCCACTAATTTGGAAGTAGTTCAGTTATAGTTTCTCGAATGATGAGCTATTTGTTGAGGGTGGCTAGTGGATCCTACTTGTATGATCTCATCTTTTCGGATGGTTGAGAATCGTCAGATGATCAGATGATTTCTTAGCTTTGCATTTGAATTTTTAATTTAATACTCTTGAGAAACAAATTGTTGTTATTTCCCCGTTTACAACAGTTTCTTGAAAATTGTGTGCAGAACCTGTATTATGTTAAGGCCAAGCAAAATTATCTTACAGCCTGTCATAGGCAAGGAGAGAAAAGTTTTCTATAATCTCAAATGATTCTGATTTTGTGGCTTATCTGGGTGTTTTGTGAGTATGATCTTTAGCTCTTTACTATGTGGATAGTGTTAAAGATGATGCAAGCCTGTCATAGAATTCTAAAATTTTATGTTTGATGAGAATGATAAGTTCGTAAATTTTTAAATTTTCATATTTGTTGAGCACATGAGTTGTTCTTTATTTTTATATTATGAATTATTTAATTGTTCAACACTTCAATATTGTTGATTTATTTCGTTTCTCATTGTATTAGATATATTTACAAAAGTGCAATTCATAAAAGCGCCAAGATAAACAGAGAGAATTCAAAAGTTAAGCATTTAGGGTCAAGGCTTATTACACATTTCAAGTTAGTTAATATAGTTAATTTTTTCTAATTTAATATGCTGAATTTGTGCTGAGTTATTGATTTCTAAAATTTTCTAATGATTTTTTTGCATGTTTTGTTATGATGATTAGAGTCTAACATATATAGATTTAAGAATTATGAATATATAATTTTGCTAATATATAATTAATTAAAAATAATTAAATATTTATGACATCATAAATATGTTAGGCCGACATCACTAGTTTGAACTAGTTTGCTTAACCTGTCGAACTTGTTCAAACTAGGATTGTTCCTTTATGGGTTTGATCACTGGTTCGGTTTTGACAACATTGATTTTAGTTAATACTTTTAATTTTAAAAATAAAAAAATCACTTTTTATCTACTCACATGAAAATTGATAATTGGTTTTTACAACTTTAATATTAAAAAATATTAAATAAAGTCAATAAATGATAAAATTATGTATAATAAGTATATGTCTAGGCCCTTGTAATGATGAAACTTCAAAAAAATTTAAAAAGGTAGTGTTTTTTTTTTTTTTTTTGACATCCTTTCGCACGTTGCATTTCAAGTCATTTGTTTACCCATAAAATCATCTGTATCCAAGTTTGCAAGACCCGATTTATGATAAATGCATACAATATACATAATAAAATTATTCGATTTATAAGATCAAATTCTAAATATGATCACATTTTTTACTCTTATTTCTAGATACAACCATGTATTTACAAATATATCGTATGAACATGCATTTTCATTATACTTCCAAATATGACAATGCAACACCCCAATCTGCAGATGGCTCATAACATAAAACTTTACTCCACATATTTTTATAAATTGTGAAACTTGTGAATGAAACTAAAGTTTCATTTCTATGTAAGCGGAAATTTTTGTTTTCTTTTTTTTGATGGAAGCGTAAGTTTTTCTAAGGTGACTACAAAATCGGTCGAAATTTGTTTCTTTTCTTTTAAAAACTATATCGATTCCATTTTCTTAATTAAAATTTGGCAATATATAGTCTGTATTTTATACATTTGGGCAATATGAAACCTGATAGTCATTATATAATCTAACATTCTCTAATAAATTCATTCACATATATATATATTTATTTAAATTCATCTAATTTCTCACTTATACAATCATAACTTATATGGAAAGCTAACTTCTACACTATGTAATATCCACAAAATAAATTTAAATTGAGTACATACTTACAAATTCAATAAATACATTTCAAGGCTCCAAATACACCAAACACACTAAAAATCACATCTTCACTGTTTTATTGGCCGTGAAGACTTTTCTATTAAATCTGCATCATTTGCATTTACTGGTTAATTGAAACATAATGAGTATAAAATACTCAGTAAGCGAGCATTTAAAAATATATATTTTCTAGAACTTGTGGCTTCAATTGAAAACATAAAATTCTTAAATTCCATTGTGTGTGTGTGTGTGTGATAATGAGATGAGTATACACATATCCATAATTTAATGACATCATCTCTATTCAATAGTGACACTTACTGAGTGATCATCTACTCATAAGAACCCTTCTACTGAAAGGTGTCGGGCGCACTAACTTAGCTACATTAAGGCGGACAACTTGTCCTCTTGCACCCTCAACGAGCCTGCTTAATTCATTTTTCATGCATGACTTTCATTCACACGTGTATCATATGCATTTGGTGGCATGAATTGAGTTTTGCTAATTGAACATGATAACAATATTTGCACATAAAAATCAAGTTGTGAAACATATCTTAAAGCACACATTTTTTCTTTAAAACATATACATAGTGTAATGGTCATCCCTAAATTTTTTTTACAATGCATATCGATTTAAGAAAACATTTAAACTCATTAGCAAATAACTTTTTTGAAATGAAGTAGTAAAAATAGATTTTCTTACCAAATCATTCTTTTGAAATGAAAACTTGAATGTTTTGTTTACCTTTTTCCTTTAGCTTTGCTTCATATTTCTTTTACCCTTTCCTATCATAGCCCACCAAGAATGCATCTAAGTATTTAAACCGTTACACATACTTGTTTCATGTCTAATCATGCATCTAACTACCTAGTTCTTTATTAGGACCCTTGGACATGGATTTCAAGTATTCACTAACTTAAAATCTCTTATCCAAATTCCCTTTAACTTAGTCACACTTTCGAATTAGATATATGATAACCTTGGTACTAACTATGCTCGAAATACATCATTCTTAGACTTGTATTGAATTTGAAATTTCATACTTTATAGGCTATTTAAGCTTCTATATAATACCACCTACCATATACATTTAAATAAGCTTATGATTCACATTAGTTTTGCATTTAATATATAACTCAGAATTATAATTCAAATTTAACTGTATGCATAACACATAATAAGGATATAAGTTTAATATAGCTTTTACCACTCCTTTTCATGACTTCAAAGTTTGTAGATTGCATTTTTATTTTGTGTCCATAAGAACTTGTATTTTGAAACATTAAAATTACCTACTACAACTTAGATCTCATTTACATATGATAAGGTTATCCACATTGGCTCATTAATTGGGTTTCCTATTACTTCATTTTTCTTTAAAACGACAATCATTCGATTCAATTTACCCTTCTATTATCTTGCTTATTATAATTAATTAATTTTATTAAAGCATTTATATCTCAAGAGAAATCCTTTTTTATTCAAGTCATTTCTATCAATCATATCGACACTTGTATTTCATTCGAACCTTACTTATCATATGGAAATCATTTTTGGCTCCTATAAGGGTCATTGATAATCTAAACAGCTTTACTAATGCATTTCCACTCCTCGAAACTAATCATTTTATGCATTCAATTAATTTCAACTTAGATCACTTGTCTAAAGTATTCTAAAATAGGCTTTTTGATTTAACAATTCAACCTCATTTACACATGTCCATAGGCTATCTACACTCTCCTTACTTTTATTCCTTTATTTCCTATAAAATTCTCAATACTTATTTTTAAATAAATGCTAAACCACCAATTAAATCACTTGACACCTCCAATATCAGACATGTCACAGAAAGTGATTTATTATTATAATTAATATATACATCAAACGTTACCTTTTAGCTAAGTGTTATCATTTATAAGTCTATTCTATTGATATATATCAACAAATTTCATTTATGCATTTTTACTAAAATTCTAGAAATATACTTAAATAAGCCTCATATAGGCATAAGTCTGTTTTACTCATACAAAGCAGATCTTATAAAGTGTTTGCTGAATAAAGTTATCTATTTTATATCTTAACTCATCTCAATGGAGAAGTGAAAAATACTTCTTATTTCTCGTTATAACTTGCAAGTTCATCTTGGATGACTAAAATTCATTTAAGATGTGTTCCGTCTTATTGGTCATACAAATGACTGCATTTGTTACTTAGGTAGAAATTTACACAATTTGTAAGCCACACAATTAGGTAGAAATTTGGTTTGATTCAGATCGAGTTTAAGAAAATGAGTCACGGTTTGATTTGAGTAGAGCCTGTTCATTTTAGATTAGGGATGTAATCACTTCAACCCAAATTGAGTTGCACTCCGTGTGTAGTAAAATTTTGACATCGATGTTAAAGAATATGGTCATTTGCAGCCAGCCTAAAATTGGCCGATTATAGGCCACAACTTGGAAATATATTTTTAATTTTTAACAAAACAAGGTTTACCTTTTTCAAAATTGGCCAATTTACATATTTCAATAATGCCTAAAGTTGGTGAATGAAAAATAGGATTAATATTCAAAAGACAAATACATGCATAATTACAACTTACAGGAGTAGAAACACAACTCAAACCTACCGTATGGAAGCAACAATTCATTTGAGCAATCACTCAATTTCAGCAAATATAGTTTATTGCAGGTAATTAACAAGTATCTACTAACCAAACTACATTTTATGGCAGCAAGCTACAATCAGTTATCCAATTATTCAAATTTAGCCGTACCAGCATTAGCACTAATACATTCTGTGGAAATTTAGCAGAAAAATTTATTTTGAAAAATAAACAAAGAACGTGGGGAGTGAGGCAGCACAAAGAGAGGGGAAAAGGGGAGTAATAGATTAAACAAGGAGGGAAATGAGCACATAGCATGAAGGGGCATGATCAAATGATTGGTGAAAAAAAAAAGAGGCATGCTTGCTGCCTGAAAAGTTGGGTGCATACCTATGCCACCAGTTCAGGTTTGGGTCGAACTTGATATCAAATCCTGTGCTATCAATTTTTAGGACCAACATGAAGTGGGTTCAAAAAATAAAGTATTTTTTCAAATTAATGCATAAATAATAATTATAAAAATTAGAAATATAAAAAAAGAAAGACATGTTAAGGGAAAATCTTATTCATTGATGAAGCCCATTTCCTGTTTTCCCCCTAAATTTACATCTAAATCATGTTCTATCACTTATTCATTGATGAAGTCCATTTCCTGTTTTTTTCGCTCAATTTGCATCTAAATCATGTTCTAGCAATTCTATTTTGTAACTGGGTTCAAGGTTTCCAAATTTGGGGCTTGAAATTCAAGTATTGTTCTCTCCCATTCTTTTCAAGTTCAAAATTTTGGATGTTTTATTGCATTTCCTTAGTGGGTTGAATAGATTTTTTAGCCCATTTATGAAACCCCAAAATTTGCATGTCAAGACAAATCATTTGGAAAATGGAGTCGCTACCCCCTATTCTATTTTGTGACGCCTCGTTGGCTAGCCTTTACCCTTAGCCAATAGTCGTTATATTTTACCATAAATCTGACAACATCTTCCTAAAATCATGAGGTTGAGAGGTTATGATAACTCTATAAAATTATAGTTGTCAAGCCTCAATTTGTATTCATTTTCATTATTAATTTAAGATAAACATGTGAATTTGCATAGGTGTTTCATTAGTTTGCATCATGTCTAAATTTCATGCATTGTGTGTAGATTTCATGCATTTTCAGTTGAATTCAATGTAATTTATATCATTTTAGGTTATTGTTATTTCATTAAATCATTTAAGATGACATGTACTTGTTTTGTATCTTTTGGTGTAGGAAAAGATAATGACTATCTCATAGACTTCATGCTAAAGTTATGGAAAGAGAGTTGCGTTGCAAGCATGCATTAATATTCAATGTAGCAAAGTTGGTGCCCCGGCCTCAGGCACCGTTATAAGAAAATTCCAAAAATAAGTGGTTTCCAGATAGCTCCATCGCCGACCCCCTCATGTGCAAGTTTTGGCACGTGGGAAGCGGTTATATATATATATATTCGTAGGATTTGATAAACATAGTCCTAAGAGCTCATGGCTATTGTGGAGAAGGAGAAAAGAAGGAATTGCAAGCCAAAGGGAAAGACAAGTGCAGATTCAAGCTATTTCATTGAATATCATTGAGGTTCTTTTCCTTACTGTCTTTTGTTGGGATGATTGTAAATGTGGTTTTATGGATATTGAAATCATGTTTATGGGCTAAATCTCCTCATGGTGGGAGATATGGAAGATTTGATAACATAACTATGCTATTGTGGTTTCCTTGTATTTGAATGAGAAAATAGTTGTGTTGTGACTTTGGTTGCTTGAGTTTACCCTTATATATCATGTTTAATGCATTTGCAAGCTTTGCAATATTGTAGATTGATTCAATGTTTAGATTCATGCTTGTAAAAGTGGAATTTGGACGAGATCTATATATAAGGCATAGGTTTTCCAACCCTATTTGTTTGAGTGTTAATATAGATAGGTATATACCAATTGCTGAAAATAAATAGAAAATCAAGCACATTTTGTGTTTTGATAATTAACAATTCAATTTGAGAAGTTATCAATGCTAATGTGTGTGTTAAAGTGATCAAAGACCTAAGGGTTTCAAGATTCAAAGCTTGGCAGGCCAAGTCACAGGCCAAGTCAACTAAGGTATTGACTTAGGTCAAGTCGATATCGAAGTCGACTCTAGCATTGACTTCAAAGGGTCATTTTTCAACAGCGCTGACATTGTGGAAGCATGAGTAGGCGAAGTCACACTTGAAGTTGACTCCACGTGCAACTTGAGTCAAGTGGCAACCCAAGTCAACTTCGGTATTGACTTGACCTAAGTTGATACCTAAGTCGATTTGGCCTGCGACTTGGCCTACAAAGCTTTGAATCTTGAAATTCCTAGGTCTTTGATCACTTTAACACACACGTTAGTACTAATAACTTCTCAAATTAAATTGTTAATTATCGAAACACAAATTATGCTTGATTTGCCATTTATTTTCAACAATTGATATATTCCTATCTATATTATTACCCAACACAAACAAGGTTGGAAAACCTATGCTTGTATATAGATCTCATCCAAATTCTACTTTTCCAAGCATGAATCTGAATATTCAATTAATCTACAATGTTACAAAGCTTATAATGCATTAAACATGATATATAAGGGTAATCTCAAGCAACTAAAGTCACAACACAACTGTTTTCTCATTCAAACACAAGGAAACAAAAATAACATAGTTATGATGTCAAATAGTCTATATCTCTCACCATGAGACGATTTAGCCCATAAACATGATTTCAACATCCATAAAACCACATTTACAATCACTCTAAAGGGAGGAGAATAAGAAAAATAAGTAGGAAAAAGAAAAGAGCAGATGAAACTCAATGATCTTCAATGAAACAGCTTGAATCTCCACTTGTTTTTACCTTTGACTTGAAATTCCTTCTTTTCTCCTTCTCTACAGTAGTTGTGAGCTCTTGGGATTATGTTTAGCAAACCTTAAGAATATATATACATACATACATATATATATATATACATACATATATACTTATATACATATATCTATATATATCCGCTTCACAGTGCCGAAATTTGCCTACGAGGGGGTCGGCGATGGAGCTATCTAGTAATTACTTATTTTTGCAATTTTCTTGTAGCGGTGCCTGAGACCAAGGTACCAGCTTTTCTACCTTGAATATTAATGTGTGCTTGCAATGCAACTCTCTTTCCATAACTTTAGCTTAAAGTCTATGAGGTAGCCACTATCTTTTCCTACAACAAAAGACACAGAACAAGTAAATATCATCTTAAATGATTTAATGCAATAACAATAACCTAAAATGATATAAATTATATTGAATTCAACTAAAAATGCATGAAATCTATACACAATGCATGAAATGCAGACATGATGCAAACTAATGAAAAACCAATGCAATTCACATGTTTCTCGTAAACTAATATTGAAAATGCATACAAAATGAGCCTTGACAACTCTAATTTTATAGAGTTATCATAATCCCTCAACCTCATGATTTTAGGAAGATGTTTTTGGATTTATGATAAAATATAATGACTATTGGCTAAGGGTAGAGGTTCGCCAATGGCACGTCACAGTTATACAATGAATTATCCAACACAAGAAATAAAGAATTCAAGAAATCTTAGCTTGACTCAAATCAAGTCTAAATTATGTTCCATGAAGCTAAAGATTACACAAATTAGAATAATGACCAAAGTCAAGAGTAGATGACAATCTAGAGTGAAGTTGAGGTTGGATGACATTTAGCTATTTTAAGACTAATCCAAGTAGTATTAAATTAAAATGGGCGCGGTGTCAAGCAATCATTACCCACAAAGCATTAAAGATTATGACTATTTTTCTTCCTCATTTTATTTTTTGAGAAAGCTTATCAAGGAATTTTTTTTCCTTTCAACCCTCTCTTAATATGTAGAATAATGCTAGGTAGCTTCCTACTATAACTAGAAGAATGCAAAACTTTTAGAGTTTGTACGCTAAAGTTCATAACTTAGTTGCTATTAATTGAACAATTAATGATCATAGAGACTTTGCTATTAGCCTATTCAACCACCAATTTCAATTCATGTGCATGAAAGTATTCAAGATGTGGAAAATTGCTTATAATCAAAACAAGGCTTTGAAAATCCATAAGAAAATATAAATTTTGATTTTTGGTTGAAATATAAACTTTTCATCTCTATAACTACCCTATTTTTAATTTTGTTCATATTTTCCTACATAAACTACTTTACTTTTCAATCATTTTCACACAACTACCCATAGAACTTGTTTATCTATTTTAATTTTATTTTCTTCATATCTCATTATTACTCCTATCATATCACATCATTTTCTATCAATTTGATAACTTTTACTTCAAGAACTTTTTATTAGAAAGTTTTACCTCCAACTAAACACACATTATATTGCTTATTTTGCAGTCTTAGACCTCCATCAAGCCTATTTTATGGAAGTTTTCTTTAATTGTTTGATAGTGAATCTTCATCGGTCTGGCTGATACCACTATTCTTATGAAATCTATGGTCCATTTCGGTATATCCCTCATCTTTAGCACGATTCCCTTTATATAAAACTTATTCCATAAAAACCAATCTCTCCACAACGAGCATAAAAAGAAAATGAGAGGGAACTGTTTCTTTCTCATCAATAGAGATCGAACCGCATCCCCTAGACTCTAAGCATTCCTACCTGTTAGGAGACTCCACAACTACTCTACAAAATCGTCTAGAAAAGACGTTCGCATATTTTGTTATTTTCTCTTATTTAAAAAATTTTTATACCAAAATTTTTTTTATCAAAGTTTTATTACTTCTCAAGCACACCTTTAACGTATAGCAACTAGCTTATATGGTGACGAAAGGTGAATAGCTAAGTGAATGAATGCATGGGGCTATGCTATCTAATTATTAGTGATAACTAGTGAATGATGATAAAATTACTATTCTCATGTTTATATAAATAAGAATGTGAGAAGTTGGGGAAACTCGACTGTTCAGTTTAATATATGAGCTGTGATATTAATTTAAAATATTTTTGCATATTTATTTAATTCATGTAGATCATGATTTTATAATGATTGATTTAATTGTGAATGTTAACATGCATGTGACTGTTAGGATATGGATGTTAAAAGTGCAGGATGTAATGTGATTAACTAAAAATAGCTAAGGGACTCTTTATAGCACTTTCAAGAAATTTATGCAAATTGTTTAACTCGAGATAGGCTTATGTAAATAATGACAAGTGACTTTAAATTGACAAGTTGGAATATATTTTTGAAGGTTTCAGTTGTATTTTATAAGATTACAAGTTATGTAGGATGATATCGATACTCTTCATTTTTTAAAATTTGATATGAAATATGGTTTCTTATGAATTAATACTTGATGTGGGATTCAGATTTATGATTTATTAATGTGAATTATGAATTTCTATGTGATAATGGAATGCATAAATATGTTAATATCTGATTTCTTTTAGAACAATTATGCTGATATGATAATGCGAAATGAGTAAAATAGGTTCTATTGGATCTGTAAATGTATATTTTGTTGATATATTACTCAACGTAAAATTTAAATATACATGAGTGCTTAAGATATTTTGCCTAATCTAAGTTATTTTCGTTAATAAAATTTGAATACTTAGACATGGGGTGATTTTATGGATTCTCAAGTGATGAAATAGGTCTATAAGGCCTAAATGACTGATAAATATAATGAACGTTTGAAGTTGTTTGGTATAAAGTGATAAATTTTGTTAAATATGATTTTATCATATGAAAGATACATTGGTGTTGAAATATTCTAGGACTTGAAAATAGAGTGGAAAAGCAAATTCTTGATGTAAATGATTGATTTAGCTATGTCATATTACTTAGATTAAAGATGTAAGTGTTAATAACATCGAGTGGAACTATCATTTGGATGACCTAAACATTCTTATGACTTCTAGCGAATTGCTTGAACGAAAGTATAGTCGATTGATTTGAAAAATAACAATGCAATTTTATGACTTAAGGCATACCCATTTTCATTAGGATGAAGGTTATAGTTTTCACAAATTATAAATACACTATTAAAGATAATGCAATTGTACAACTTTAGGCATAGAGAAGGAAAATAACTGTGGAATTGTATGACTTCAAGTACACCCATTTCCATTGCAATGAAGGCTGTTTATAACTTGATTTCTGCAAGTTGCATATATACTTTTGAAGGTAATGTGAATAATAAAAGTGATGCACTAACATGTAAAAATACAAAAGTAATGATAATAGAGTGCTAGTAATAAGGACACATGAAGGTTGAACTAAACTAGTTGATTGATTGGTTTGTTTACAAGTTTTGCTTTGATAGCATTGAGTTGAACTATCATTTGGATGACCTAGATAGTCTTATGATGTATATTATCTCAATTAGACTTGGTCGATTCATTACATGCTAACTGGCAAGTAACGTTGAACATTAGACAATAATATTATCATTTGAATCCCCATAAATGTGACTAATAAATTGCTTTGATGAAGATGCAGTTCATTGACTAAAATATCTTGTTGACATTAGTTTATATAAAACATAACTTTATGTTGTCTAGTATGCATTTTTTTATGGAACAGGTAAAAATACTATGGAATATATTGGTGCACAATAGGGACAACATTTACCACCTGAAGTTCACCTTTTTTCAGCAAATGTCGTTTTATATTCCTATGTCTTCGAAGGTTCAATTCCTGTGATTTTGGGAATTTAAAGTTGAGAGTAAACGACTTTTGATTGTTATGTAATCGCCTACAGACTAAGGATGAAAGAGAAATTTTGCAAGAGGGCAATGTCATAGCTGACGTGATTGCAATAATTGACGGCGAAAGTGAGTTTACTAAAAGTGCACTTTCTCTTCTCAATGCATAACAATTGTCATTGCATAGAAATTGGTGTTTAACCATCAATCTTAGCATTTTAGTGTCTCTAAAATTTTATTTAAAATTGAAATATGAGCAGGATATTTGGTTTTTTCGGGTTGAAACTTCCTTTCGACCAGACTTAGTAATTACAAATATGCGTGTACGTTTATATCATTCTAACTATGAATATTATTTATTTTATTATGACCGTTTTTATTATTTGTTCTAACGATTGATTTTTTCCAAGCTAATCAAGATTTTTGTCTTGCACATAATTTATCAGCTCAACACTTCCTATGAAGTTTTTATAAAGTGGAATGACGGTGTTCTAATAATTTTAATTGAACCTGATCTAAACAACACCAACATTAACTAATAGGAGTTTACTAAGTAAGCTCTTTTGCTCTTATTTTTCCCTTTTCCTATCTTCCTATTCCCTTTCTATTTTTTTCTCCTCCTTCCTAGTGCAATAAGAAGGAGATGACATTGGGAAGGAGGAAAAAAAATAGAAGGGAAAGAAGAAGAGTGGAAAAGGAAAAAATAAGAGGAAAGAAGAATAAAAGAGCTTAGTTAGTAAACTCCTGTCAGTTAATGTTGAGATTGCTTAGATCGGGTTCAATTAAAATTATTGGAACATCATCATTCTGCTCTACAAGAACTTCATAGTAAGTGTTGAGCTGATGAACCATGTGCAAGAAAAAAATCTTGATGAGCCTGAAAAAAATCAATCGTTAGAACAAATAACAAAAACAATCTTAATAAAATAAATAATATTCATAGTCATAATGATATAAACGTACACCCATATTTGTAATTACGAAGCCTAGTTGAAAGGAGTCTTCAACCCGAAAAAACTAAATATCAAGCTCATGTTCCAATTCTAAATAAAACCTTAGAGATGCTAAAACGTCAAGCGAGATGGTTAAACATTATTTTTTGTGCAATTATAATTGTTGTGAGTTGAGGAGAGAAAGTGCACTTTCAGTAAGGGACCGGTTTCAGTGAAAATGTTTTTACATTCAGCCGAATGTGAAAATGCCCAATCTGCAGTTCATCTTAAACGCATGGTTGAGATACATGGGGGTAAAATAGGAATGTTGTTTTGCATACACGCTTGTGGGAGGATGGTTGGCTGTTGGTTTGCTTACCAAGGAAGATCCTTGCTAAAGTCGATGAGAGAATAAAAAAAAAATCGACGACAGAAAGAGATGGTGAGGAGTGTGAGTGAAAGAGAGAGAAAAGAAAGGAGGGGGAAGAGGAAGCGAGGTCGATGGTCACTAATCCAGCCATTCACCATTGCAACTGTCACCGGGGGAGAAAAAGCCGACAAAAGCTACCGGATCTACCTGTCAACAAAGGTGAGCCAAAAACCTTTTGATTTATATATATATATATATATATATATGGGAACCGATCTTGTGCTGCACCGTAATTACGGTGCAGTCCGTTGTAAAATAGATCCCACACATATTAGATTGTAATGAAACTTTATACACTCATTTATCCATATATAATTCATACTTTAGACGGTTTAGAT
>JAXCLR010000081.1:32296967-32308618 GCA_035584095.1 Annona squamosa | reverse complement strand
AAAAAATACAAATGGAATATTTGATGGAGCGATTTAACAACTATAGAATCATTATTGTATGTTTTGAGTCATCCATTAACAGTATCCTCTACATTTGCATTTGGTCTTCTTTGATTCTCAGTTGTAGGTTTACAATATTACTCCATCAAAATTCAATGCATGTAGACTGGGAGACAAGCATAAACAAGATCATCATTAGTGTATTCACTAGCCTTTTTCACCCAAGTTTAGTTCATTAAATATTTTTTTTGACCTCACATTCATTAAGATTTGCATTAAGTACTGTAGGAAAAAAGAATTTGGATCAAGAAACGCATATTTCAAAAGTAAAAAAGTAATTTAACTTCCACCTATAGTGCTTCTTCCTTATCGTGAATAGATGATGTGTATTTTTCAAAGTCGTGCTTCTAAAATTTTCAATCTTGTGACACCATCTATGGTGGGCTTTTCTTGACCAACTTTTCAAATTTACAATCTTTTCTTCCTCGCCTTGAGTTGCTGGTACTTGCATAATTAATGATTCTATCACATCTTCCGATTGACTTCCAATTGATTCTTCGTCACAACTTGATTAATGATATCAATCTGTGGACATGAATCTTCTTGAAAAGGATGCTTTCATAGTGCAAATAGATCGAACTCAACATTTTCATCACCTACAGTCAATGTGCTCTTTAGTTCTTCACATTAATGAGTACTTCGACTGTTGCTAACAAAGGTCTTTCTAAATTAATTGAGATATGCATATTCCCTTTTATTTTTAGCAAAACAAAACTTCACTAAAATGAAAACCTTATCAAACTTTATCAGAATATCCTAAAAAATACAAATGGAATATTTGATGGAGCGATTTAACAACTATAGAATCATTATTGTATGTTTTGAGTCATCCATTTTCAACTTCAAATGACAGAAGTGATCAAACTAATGCTTACTCCTAAATCATAAAGAGCTATATTAATTTAGATATTACTAAATAGACACAGGATAGAGAAAATCTCTAAGCTTCTGTGGATGCAGATTCTGAATATTCTTTACCAAGTGCCAGTGTCCTGTACTCTTCCAACTTTCTTTTGCTAATAGGATATCTTTCAAAGATTCAACATAAAACAACATCTGAGCTAATGTTTCTAATGTAGATGTTTGTCTATGCAAATTTACATATTTTGCATTTGTTAAAAGTTTAATTACATTATTAAATCAACGCCAAATTGTATTGCATTTTAACTACATTATCCCAATCTAGGAGGTACTTTACCAATTTCAATAATAATATAAGAAATAATAATATAGACTTCCATTAAAAATAATAATGCAGAATAAAACAGACATTTACTTAAAATGTCGTAAAATCTTGTCATAGATGAGAATAGCAGTTTTTTTAGCTGCATTGGACTTATTGTTGATGAGAGGATTTGATACGAATTCCTAACAAATATAACCAGTCTAACTGACAAGATATGACATGTGTTAAGGGTTTCCTTTTTCAATACAATATTAATGATTACATATTTTCTGTAGCTTCATCCTAAAGATGGAAATGAAGTTTTTTACCCTAACAAGGTCAACGGACAAGAATAGACTAGACTATTTCTTCATAATAAGTAAAAAGAACAAGAACAAAATTATTCTTCCTAAGTCTAGTTTTAAGACATTTTCAAGTTGATTATGCGGTGCCCTGATGAGATAATGGGACCTAACAATAAACATGAAAACTGATTATATCGTTGTTCGGTTCTAGTAACTGTGAAGACCTCTTTGGAGGCTTGAAAATGGAGACTTGCAAAAGTTATCTTAAATGTAGTTATTAAAGTAAGCATGAAGCATTTTGAGAGAAAAACATGCTCAGGATCTTTTATGTAACTATTTGATAAAAAAAAATCTTCACGTTCTTCAAAACAAAGAAAATCCTTCAAATGCCCACCTAAACTGCAAAAACTAGAAAAGCTGTTCGTCAGATGCAACAAATAAAGTGGAGAAATTTACAAAACCATTAACAACACAATCTTTAAAATACAACGAAGATCACACTTAAGAATTCTCTCTCAAATGATGGATCAACACGCACCTAAACATGAGATGAAAAAAAATACTTTGTGATATCCTCTTACCGACCACCTAAACTTGTAGGCTAGATCAAAGAAAAATGATCATCAGTGACTAAAGAAGGTTATCGTCATCGTGATCATCTACTTAACATAACATATTTTCTTAATTCAAACCATTTCTTGTATTTCTTGATATTTATACACTTAATGTGAGGAAAACATTATCATATGCATAATTGGGCCACTTAAGAATTTTCATGAAAAATCTTGAACCAACATTCATTGTAAAGCAGCAATCCTCAATCATAATGATTTTCAATATTTGAACTAAATAAATATTCATAAACCCAGCTCAAATAAATTTTCAAGAAATATGTTGAAGCCACATTCTTTGTAACCCAGCAATCTTCAATAAGATAGATGGACTGAATTTATAAAGACGACGTGGAACATGAAAACCAAAATCTACGCTAGTAACTAGTTCTACTTTGATATTAGAGGAATAATCATGTTAGCCTAGCCTACTCAAATGCCCCCCGTAGCTCACTTCAAAAAATCCATTTACAACAACTTTTTTTTAAAATTTTTTTATTTGTATAGTTATCTACATGTATTTAAATGTGTATGTATATATTTATGTATTAAAAATATGTGTATTTTAAATAAATATATACACAAAAATGTTCAAGATTTTCAAAAAGATATATAAACATATCCAAAGATGGTAAAACTTATTTTATATGTTAAATACACTTAGATAAACAAATGTATGCAAATTATGCATTGCAAGAATAATGAAAAATTTTATAACTTTAAGCAAATTTGAAGACTAAGAAACACTAAACTGATTGCTTTGAACGCCACATGACAAAACATGTTAATAGTGCACATAGGAAATCTACATGGCGTAATAATTAATGGACATAGCAAAATCATGACAAAGATTTCATTCAAAAAAGCACAAGAAAAAAAATCAAAAAGAATAAAAAAACCCAAAGAACAATAGAGCAAATGACTGATGGAAATGTGAAGTTTCAAAGAACATTGGAATCCCAGTTCATAGGATAGAAATTGCATAGAAATATTTCTAATTTTAAAATGAATAACGATGACAAATGAAAAGACTAATTTTTTAATCAAGACAATTGCACTCCTCAAAGTTACAAAGATTCAACCTTCCCATAGCTGATTCCCAGCATATTCTATCTAAAACATTGCAGCGAATGGAAAGCTCAATCTGTCATATCAGGAAAGCTCAATCTGTCATATCAAACCTTCTTTACAGCCAATCTCCGGGATATTCTATCTTACATATTCGAGCAACTAAAAAGCTCGATCAATCTCATTAATTCTTTCTGCAGCCAATTTCCAACATAATATACCAAACATGTTCCAACAAATGAAAAGCTCAATCCACAGTCCACAAGACGAAATATCAAGCATTCGCCAAAAGATCCTCTAAATATGCATATTTGGAAATTAGACCTTGTGATTTCCATATTCACAAAATAGGTCCTTTAAGTTTGTACTTTGTGTAAGATATCTTACATAAACAACAATGTCTACTTTGCAGAAAGCACAAACTTAAGCCTAGCTAGAAATACCACAAAACATGAGGTGTAATTTACAAAATATCAACTTTTACAAGGGGCAAACTTCGTCCTAATTTGGAAATAAACAAAACATTAGGTCTAATTTACAAGATACCACAAAAATAACATCCTAAGAGAATTTTTTAGCTGCGATGAATATAAATTCTTATTTTTGTCTAAATAAAATAGAATTAATTTTACTTAAAACTGTGAACTTCTATTCTCTTACTACATGTAAATGATGAAAATTATTTTATTTTTCATCATATAAAATGTTGTCCTTGGAATGTGGAGATTGATAAATCACTCGGAGAACCAATCCAAAGGACACAATTCCTTTGAAATTTCAAAAGTACCTCTTGGACCATAAAATTAAACATGTTGTTTTAAGCATAAAGAACAATTTGGATCTCATAAATTAAAACATTATACCATCAACAAAGAGATTCTTCAAAATTTTCAAAGTAATAAATTCCCTTAGATTGTTCCAAAGCAACTAATAATTGCGCAAAAAGGTTTCACTTTGGTGCAACTGGCTCTAAGTTTGGAAAGTATTTCTTGTGGCACACCATGATGTATATTCTGAATTCAAACCATTCCCTATATTTCTTAATATTTATACACTTAGAATATGGAACCTCACAATTATCATATCCATAATTGGGCCGCTTAAGAATTTTCAAGAAATATCTTGAACCCATATTCATTGTAACCCAACAGCCTTCAATCATGATGATATTCAATATCTGAACTACATAAATATTGATAAATATTCAAGAAATTCAATCCTTTGCTACAGGAAGATGATCTTTTGCAATGTGCACAATTGATATCTTTATATACTTCACGACCATTCAATTTGATTTAAGTCCAGACACTGTCTATGTTGTATCCATCATATGCCACTTTTAGGTCCACACTTCAATGGCAGAATCCAATATGTACGTTAAGTAACTAAGAACAAGAACAAATAAAATGTGGTCATTTCTCCATCATAAAAAAAAAGAGCACAGAAAAAAAAAAATTGTATTCCATGTCTCTTAGCAAAACTCTCTAATGCTCCCAGGAGTTCATGTAATGTTGGGGGTAATCATACAATGGATGGACAGCTTGAAAAGCCGCTCTCAAATCATGTTGCAGCTCAAGCAGAGCAAACTGCAACCTCGGCTGACTACACACCAAACAGTATGCCCAGTTTGTCAAATTTAGTTGCATGAATCATGGAAGCGTTGAACAATGAGAACAAAGATTCACACGTGCAGACAACAGAGATACTTAAAAAGGTCAAACGATTAGTTGCAGGACTGGGAATCAGTCACACAATGGGCGACAATGGAATTCACCCGCTTGTAAGGATCATCCAAAAGCAATAAGCATTCCCCAATGAACCTCATTGCTCAAGCAAAAACTAAAGGAACAAGGCCCTTGAGTAGGCCTGTGGTCTTGTCTTTCATCACTGCTTGTCAGCAACAAGTCTATGATAGGTTGACAAAACAAAAGAATGTAAAGAAGACCACCTCCCCCCTAACCCAAAAAAAACTCACAATTTATCGACCATCTCCTTGCGAGTTGACTCATTCAACTGATTCCACCAGTCATTGTCATTGCCACTGGATTCCTCTTTTCTTGCATGTAACCAGTTTTTGCCGTCAATGGAAAATCGCGCAATCTAGAATTTTCATTTGCATCAGAGTTTTGAGAGTTTGCAGAAAAAATACACAAACAAGGAAATCTCCTTACTCCTTAGTACAAAGAACATCCTCTCTGGATGAACATGATAGATGGAAACTTTCGCATATCATATAGATACGTGGAGAGAGAAATAAAGGAAGAAAATGGAAGAGGAATTAATTCTAAAATCGAACATATTTCGCCCCACACAACTCATTCAATACCTACATTTTTTGTTAAGTGATTGATTTTATTTGATTTCCACTCCACCAAAATTTTTAATAGTTAATATTAAAATTTTAATGTTAATTACAATTAATTATCGAAGAACATGTGAATTCTAAATTATTTGCTTGGCATGATGTATGTATAAGTAACGAATTTCAGCATTTAAAAATAGTTAAATTTAGTTCCACTATGGCCCAAAATCATGCGAAAAATTTTAATAAATTAAGGTTAACAAAGAATTGTTACATGTATTTGCAATCTTATATGTCATATATGGTAACAAGGAATTGTTCTTAAATAAGATCGAAATCTGAAACTAAGGTTCATGTGGAAGTAGTAAAATGGCTGATGAGAATTGAACGCAAGATTTTAAGTACACCTAGACATTCGAATCTTGTGAAGAGACTATAATTTTAGGAGTTTTTCTAAAAGACTTTGTTGCAATGTTTTTGAATCCTTGAAAAATACTACATGGTTTCAAATGATGTTTCAGCATCTCTTACAATAAATTTGTATCTACTTTAAGTTTACTTTCCCATGAAGTTCACTTAAAATGCTATTTCAGCTTTTAAAAGATTATGCCCTTAATCAATGTTACTAAAATAAGATAGAGTATTCAACTATAAGTACAACCCAAGTAAGCAAGCATCAGCTCGAGATTTGTATAAAAAAGTGATTTCTTCGGCTTCTCTTCTACGTGTTCTATTACTTATCCTCTCTCTTTATTTTTATTTTTATTTTTGCTTTTTCTTATCTATTTCTTCTCTTCTCATCTCTTTACAGATTCTCCCTTTTTTCCTATCATACTCGACATCAATTCGACATAACTTCACAACTGATATGACCAGTCCAATCGTCAAGATATGTCATGGGTTCGAGCTTTCTTTTCAGCACGATACCCAATACTTACACATTTTCTTCAGCTTCATCCTAAAGATGCAAATAAAGTTTTTTCCCTCCAAATGGTTAGCAAATGGAAACGGAGCAGATTATTTCTTCCCAAAAAGAAAAAAGAATAGGAAGAAACTTCTTCTGCCCGAATGAACAAAACACAACAAGAAATAATATCCGAAACAAAGTAAAGTACTTCCCACACAAAAACATGACTGAGGACATTGCAACCCCATCAACCACTCACTAATTTGCATGAGGATATGAGCCCTCAACGGCAGCAATGTGCATGAGAAGGACGTGACTGGGATTCAACTTAACTTTGCACAGGTAAAAACTATAGTTCCACAATAATTTATCTTGCCAAAAAATGTCTTCTACATTCAAATGTGACGAAAATCCCAGATGCTTTTTTGTTGACATTGAGAGGTGCGTTGGCAAATGATTGTGTCAAAACGAAAATTAGAAAAACCTCTCTAATGTAACTTTTTTCTCTTGAGAAAAATCCATCCTTTTCATGTTTGGCCCATCCCATTAGAATTCATCCCACCACTTCATGATTAACAACAAGCATAAACCATCTTTTTCAATGAATCAATCTTCCACCCTTAAAAAAAACACGTGCATAAACCACGATGGCGATGTATGGAAAATGGCCAAAGCATGTTCGTATAGAAAGAAATCATGCATATGTGATTTCTTAGATTAACACTCAGAGAAAAATAATCAGTGGCGATAGATGAAGGTTGTCATCATCCTGTTATGCCACGGCAACGTGTTCAAAGATCGAACCAGGGCCTATCAACTCAATAATGAGACCACGCGACAACTGTCATCTTGGTCTAGGTATTTTAAAGCTTTGAAACCAGTAATCCAACTTTTCTGACCTCCAAAGGAAACACTTGATACACTATTTTCTACAATTAATGTTCACTCTTTGCTGTGACTAACAATGTGTTGAATCTGCTTTTCACGAGTAGCGATTGGGACGTCATTTTTTTATCGTATATAAGAATGATATCAGATGCTCCCTCCCCCGCCACCCAAAAAAAACACATTATAAAATAAAATCATACACTAGCAAATTTGCATAAAAACTTACTCGTTCATTATAAAAGATGATTTCAAGCATGTTATTTTCAAATGAAAGGAAACAGAACCTGTGAGATTTTCCCAGCTTCCATGCACAACTCTTTCAGATGTAATTCCTTCATCGATTTAATTTGCAATATAAAAACAATCAATCTTTACACTCAAGAGGCCAAGAGTAATAAGTTGTTGTAGAGGAATCTACTTGAACCGCATTGCCAAGATTAAAATGAAACCAATAAAAAGAAAAAAAAATGATCATTAAATGCATCCAAAATATAGAAACCCGATGCCATGTCCAGTTTTAAGATATTCTCCAGCAGATTCTGCAGTGCCCTGATGAGCTGATGGGACCAAACAATCAACACGAAAATAGATTATAAGATTTTTGGGTTCCAAAAACCATGAAGACCTCTTTGGAAGCTTGGAAAATGGAGACATGGAAAGGTTATTTTAAATGTGGTTATTTAAACAAGCATGAAGCATTTGAAAACAAGATAATGCTCGAGATCTTTTTCTATAATTATCGGCTAAAGCCAACCACTGAATAAGATCTTCATGCTCTTCAAAACGAATCAAGAAAAAAAATCCTTCATACAGCCACATAAACTTCAAAACTAGAAAAATTGTTCGTCGTGTGCAACAAACAAAGCTAAGAAATTTGCAAAACCTTTGACAATGCAACATGTAATACAAAGCAAAGATCAATGTAAGAATTGGAACACAAATGATGGATCAAAATGCACCAAAAAAAGATATTAAAAAAACTGTCTGATGATATCCTCTTCCAAATCACCTACACTTGTATGTTCGGCCTGTGCTGCGGAATCCATGGACATTGATAAGGAAGAAATAGCGATTAGTGAATAAACCAAACGAAAAGCTATAGAATCATCAACTCAATAAGGAAAATAGGAAAATGATACCTATAAATCAACATCTACGGAAGACCTAGATTTTTAGAGCTAAAATAACGCAAAAAGGGAGTGAACTAGCACCCCAACATACGGGATTCATAGATGGAGTTCATCAAAGCATCAATCAAAAATTAACAATGATATCAAAGGTCAAAGGTCTTTGTTATGGAGAGATGGCATAAGAAAAGGCTAGAAGAGATCTGAAGGCGCTTTAATCCAAAGGCCTTTGTTATGGATTCGGTGATCAATCTAAAACCAAGCATGTAGAGCACACATTTGATAGTGGTAACATAGGCAATGACGTGTGTGTCAAATCATTAACCAACCTTTACATCCTAATGACCCTATCATATTCGTATGAAAAGGAATAGTGGTACAACCCACAACATGATGTTAGAAGCAGTTGGGAAATTGAAAACGAACAAAAAATCCACAACTTCTTCACACACTTTCTACACAACTACTTTAGTGTTTGATAATTTCTTCATATCTTTACATATAACTATCCAACCTATTTTAACCTGACTCCTTTTGCTTTTAATCATTACCATTATCATATCACATCATTTTTTTTAGTTTTTCTAAACATCTCCCCCATAACTTCCCAGCCCCCACCTTTTTTCATATGCCAAACAAATTGCACCTTCCGTGTCACATAAGATCCAAGGTCATTTCAAGTAGAATGGAATCCTATGCATACGCGCAATACCAACCACAATTTTAACAAGCAACATATTGAGTGGTCAGAGAATCTTAGGATCGATCGCTATGGCGCGATGGTGTTGAGACAACAAAGTGATAAAAAAGCAATTGCGCAAGCAATTCAAGATGACTGCAGGAAACACCCCAAGCAATAATTCTAGGGGATAATAAGAAAACTAGATTTATGGCAATTATCCACATGCGTGAAGCAAGTTGGATTGTTAAGAAGGACAAGAAAGTCGCATGAGTAAAAAGAAGCCTAAATAACCAAGCCGAAAAAATTAACACAACCCAAAACAAATTGTAGTTAGCAGGAAACAAAGCATAGATGATTGTGATAACGATGATGATAAATTCTATATTTCAGATCCGGAGAGGATCAGTTTGTAGTGAACTTCCTTCCAAGATTTAGAGAGAAGTTAATTTTAGTTCTTAATTCATTATGAGGGCTCACCTAGCGAGTTGCAACCTCGAAGTGAAGGATTCAGGTACAATGTCTTTAGCAATATGTTAGTTCCACTTGGCTCGGTCTCCACTCGAAGCACCTTCATAGATATTCTCTGCAAGTAATCTGACTGCAAGACAAAATTTTAGAAAAGTTAAAGCACCCAGTTTAACAGGTAGGTCTTGAATAGAGGTTCAACCAATTATGCATTACAAGAATAATAAAAAATTTTATTACTTCAAGCAAGTGTGAAGACTAAGATAGAAATGCTAAACTGATTGCTTTGAACGCCACATGTCAAAACACGGAAGCCATCTCCCAGGTTAATAGTGTGCAGAGGAAATTTACACGGCATAATAATTAATGGACATCACACAATCATGACCAAGATTTCATTCATAAAAAGCACAAGAAAAAAGTCAGAAAGAATCAAAAGAAAGCCCAAAGAACAGTAGGACAAAACGACTCATGGAAATGTGAAGTTTCCAAAAGCATCGGAGTCCCAGTTCACATGATAGCAGTCTCACGGAAGCATTTCCAATCTTAAAATGAATAATGATGACGAATATGGAAAGACTAATTTTTTGATCAAGACAATTGCACTCCTCAAAGTTACAGAGATTCACCCTTCCCATAGCTAATTCCCAGCATATTCTATCCAAAATATTGCAGCGAATGGAAAGCTCAATCCACACAAGTTCTACTCCAATATAATTAGACTATTATAGCGAATAACTTGCAAATATTCAAAGTTAAGAGTGCTTAATTGGCAGATATCCCTAAATATCCTGCTGCATGAATAAACTTCCTCTAAGAATCCACTACTTTTGTAAAATCAGTAGAGAAAACCAATCAAATTCCATTCTCCAAACACCAACATCCATACATTTTAGAAAATTGAAGAACGGTCCAACCAGATTCCAACCTGAATGAATCAAAAACCTCAATTTCAAATTCGGCAGAAGTTCAACTTGTTGGAAACAATGTTCAAAACAAAATAAAATTGACCAAAGCATGAGTTTTGATGATTAACGAAGTTGAATTTGAGTTTTAAGATAAGTACTAATGCATATGTTCAATGTTTTAAGGAAAGCAAGAAGTCAAGTAGATTACCAAGTCGACTTGGACTTCGACTTGGGGTGAAGTCGATACCCAAGTCGACTTCACTAGCGACTTCAAATGGCAAAAAGTGGACAGCGTTGAAAATAGGAAACATACAGGTGAAGTCGCAGGCCAAATCGACTCCACTTGCGACTTGGGAAGCCAAGTCGCAGACGAAGTCGACTCCAGCATCGACTTCAAACGTCAAAAAGTGTCCAGCGTTGAAATGTGGATTTGAACAAGCCGAAGTCGCAGGCGAAGTCGACTCCAGGTGCGACTTGGGTGAAGTTGCAGACAAGGTCAACTCCATCCTTGACTTGAGAAGTTCAAACTTCAAAGATGCAGTTCCAAGCTCATTTCCAAGAATCTATTTGAACTTTCTCAAATCCAAAGTAAGGTGCAAAGACTATTCTCAAGATTAACTTGAGTTTCTTAAAAAGTAAGGATTCAAGTTCAAGATCAAATCAAGTCTATCAAGTCCAAGGCAAAGATTCAAATATGCTTCAAAATGGAGATATACTCAAGACATGAAGATCAAATGACTCAAAAGCAAGCAAGGTGCATGAATCTACCATGCAAGACTCAAGCTCTCCAAAGTTTTACAAGGTTCAAGCCAATCCAAGAGGAATCAAGGTCAAGCTCTTCAAGAATCACAAGATCTAAAAGTATGAGGAGCTATTTCAGAATTAAAAGGACTAAAGAAAGAAAGCCAAGCAAGATAGAAGCAAATCAAATGAAGATCAAAGCGTTTTTGGCAAAAGACCAAGTCAAGTCGCAACCCAAGTTGACTCCAGGATCGACTTGAGTTGAAGTCTGAGTCCAAGTCGACCCAAGACTCAGATTTGGAAACCTGAAGAACTGAAGTCGCACACGAGGTCGACTCCAGGTGTGACTTGGAAGCCAAGTCGCAGGCCAAGTCGACTCCATCTTCGACTTGGAAAATAACGTTCGAATTTTTGAACGTTGG
>JAXCLR010000081.1:32272331-32287769 GCA_035584095.1 Annona squamosa | reverse complement strand
AAGAATATAGTAGTACTTCATAGAATCATTTATCCATGTATGAGGTGATATTTTATATGGTTTAGATGTTGAAGATACTACTTTAAAATTGATATTTAGTATTAAATTATTTTATTATGCTGATTTGATACGCTTGTAAATGAGGCTCATATGCAATTATACTAGACAAATAAAAGGATTTCCATAATAATATAAATGACACTGAATATAATACATCGAATGAATTTTCCATCAACTATCTAAAACATCGTTGCGAATGGAAAGCTCAATTCGCCATATTGAAACTTTTTACAACCAATTCCCGACATACTTTGTCTTACATGTTCGAGTAACTAAAAAGCTTGATCGATTAATACTTTCTACAGTCAATTTCTAGCATCATATATCAAACACATTCCAACAAATGAAAATCTTAATCCACAGTCCGCAAGACAAAATATCAAGCATTTGCCAAAAGAACATCTAAACATGCATATTTGGAAATTAGACTTTCTAACTTGCGTGTTCACAAAATAGGTCCTTTAAATTTGTCCCTTGTCCAAAACATCTCTAACATTAACAACAATGTCTACTAGGCAGAAACAACAAACTAAAGATGTGTGGGAATGGATAAAACTTTTGATGGAAAGTTTTGAAGAGTAAAAGTTGTTAAATGATGTGATGTGATAGGGATAATAATGGAAAGTAAAAAGGATAAAGTTAAAATAGATAAGTTATTTGTGTTGACAGTTGTATAGAAATGATTGAAAAGTAGGATAAAAATGATTAAAAAATATTATAGTTGCGGAAAGCAGAACGTTTTAGATTAAGAAGTTTTAACTTGACATTTTCTACCCATTGCCAAACAAACCCTAAATCCTAACTAGCACACAACATGAGTAATTTATAAAATACCAACTTTACCAAAGGGCAAACGTAGATCTGATTTGGAAATACGCAACACATTTGGTCTAATTTACTAGATACCACAAAATAGCTTGCTAAGAGAATTTTTTAGCGAAAATGAATATAATTTTTATCTTTGTTTAAATAAAATAAAAATAATTTAATTAAAATTGTAAACTTCTATTCTCTTCTTACACGCAAATGATCAAAATTATGTTATTTTTCATCCAATAAAACGTTGTCCTTGGAATGTGGAGTTTAACAAATCACCAGGGGAACCAATCCAAAGGACACAATTCCTTTGAAATTTCAAAAGGATCTCTTGTATCATAAAATTAAACGTACTTTTTTTTAAGCACAAGGAACAATTTGGATTTCATAAATTAAAACTCTCCACCATTAACAAAGAAAATTCTCAAACTTTTCAAAGCAATCAATTCCCTTATTGTTCCAAAGCAACTAATAATTGCATAAAAGGTTTCACCTCAGTGCAACCAGCTATAAGTTTGGAAAGTCTTTCTTTTTTCACACCATGACATATTTTCTAAATTTAAACCACTCCCAATATTTCTTCATACTTATACGCTTAGTATGAGGAAACTCACAATTATCATATGCATAATTGGGCCGCTTAAGAACTTTCAAGAAATATCTTGAACCCACATTCATTGCAACCCAGCAACCTTCAATCATAATGATCTCCAAGTTCTGAACTACATGACTATTGATCAATATGATAAACTGACTGTACTTGTAGAGAACAACGTGGAACATGAAAATAGAAATCCACATCTATAGCAAGTTCTACTATAATATAATTAGACTATTACAGTGGATAACTTGCAAATATTAAAAATTAGTGTGCCTAATTGGCAAATATCCCTAAAATATCCTGCTCCACGAATAAACTTCCCTTAAGAATCCACCACTCTTGTAAAATCAGTGGGAAGAACCAATCAAATCAATTAAATTCCATTTGCGAAACACCATCATCCATACATTTTAGCAAATTGAAGAACAATCCAACCAGATTCCAACTTGATTGAGTCAAAAAGCTCAATTTCAAATTTGGAGGAAGTTCGACTTGGATGCACTAACCCATATTTCTCAAGCCCCCACCGATAGCTTGCTACAGAAGTTCTTTTTAGGGGTAAGCTCATAAGATTTTAAGAGAGTAGTGCTTCCCTAATTTCGTCCAATCGCTATTATATAATGACAGGAGCTGCACAAACTCCCAATGCACAGCCAAATAGGCCTTTTATCAAACAAATGGTAAAATGTCAATTCCTTGATTAAAGGAGCTCCACTAGCTATGAAATATCTTAATCTTTCATTAACTGAGAAAATAGAGAACATAAAAAAAAAACTTAAACAAACCCCTCACGCCTTCAGTCTTCCCCCTTTCAAAAGGCCAAAAACATTCCTAACATTCCTAGTTCGCGTATTTAACAACTGCCAAAATATATAAATAAAGAAAAGTCGAAGGAAGATGTTCTAGGATAGAAAGTCTTACCAACAAGAAGACAAAACTTAAAATCAAAAAACAAAGAGTAAATTGGGCAACACCACTGACAATCATATTGTAGAACAATTCTAATGTGGACTTGAAGTTAGCTCAGACAAACGAACATTTACAAGCAACCTCCATCTTCAAGTGATATACTTTTAGATAAATTATCAACTATGTCAATCCAACACTTGTACTTTTTCGATAAGCCACACTGCTCTCCCAAAAAAAAGACCCATTAGGCTGGTAACACTCTACCAATTGGCAAAAAAAGATAAATGAGTTTTGCTAATTAGGAATATTTTTTAATGAACCATACGCTTGAAAGGTTTAGGAAAATGCTACTTTCTAGGCATTCCGATTTCCTAATTACCCTTTAAATGCTAACACGACAACCAATTACTGGACATGCGAATGAACCATTGTTCGTTTGCGGCGCTCTTCAGTACATGTAGTTTACAAAAAATTCTTAAGCAACTCAAATAATTTTTTTTTAAAAATCCATCAAAATGGCGGTGACCATGCAAACAATATATCCAGTTGATTCTGTAATCCACAAGAAACCAATAGAGTGGAAGGATACATAGGAACAACCCACTTCTGCATGTGAAACAAACTAGAAATTGATAACAATAGTTACCACACTTTTGGCAAAAGTATACATCTTTCCTTCAAATTCAATAGCATATTTTTCCACATCTTTGCCTGTATTGTCTAGATAAAGCTTCTTCATAGCTTCCGTTCTGCGGATGAAAAATGACAACGATTAATACTTTAAAAATTTGTAGCATAAGAATCACCGTCCATGCAGAAATTCAATCCTTTAACCAAGGAAGATGATCTTTTGCAATGAGCATAATTGGTATCTTTAAATACTTCATGACAATTCAATTTGATTTAAGTCAAGACATTGTCTATGTGGTATCCATAAAATCCCACCTTTAGTTCCTCACCTCAGAGGAAACATCCAATACGTACATCAATTAACTAAGAAAAAGAACAAACAAAAGTGGTCATTTCTCCATCATAAAAAAGAGCTCAGCATGAAAAAAAAATTTGTATTCCATATCTCTTGGCACAACTCTCTAATACTGCTAAAATTTTATGTAATATTATTAGTTATCATACGATGGGTGGACTTAGGGGTGCAACTTGGGTCGGGTACCCACAAGTCGACCGATGGGTACCCGAAATTGGGTCGGTTCGGCTCAGCTAGGATTACCGTAGGATCGGTTCGGTTCCGGGTAAAAAAAATACCCGGAGTGGATTTGGGTAGGGTCGGTTCCAATAGTTGGGTACCCGGAACCTAACCGAACTTATATAATAATATTATAATAAATGTATATATTATATTTATTATGAGGTTTGCGGGGTTGTGTCCAATGCGCCCTAAACTCTGCCTGTTCTCCAACGCCGATGCCCTCGCCATCGCCTGTCCTCTTTGCCATCTCCTGCCTTTCTGTCCTAAACCAGCAAGGTAGCAATTGGGATTTGGCGCATCGCTGCTCCTCTCTCTCCCCCCTCCCTCCCTCTCCCTCTTCCTTAGTGCATCGTTGCTGCTTTGTCCCTCTCCTCTCCCACCGTCCCGCGTCGCCTCTCCTCTCTCTCCCTCCTTCCCTCCCTCCCTCTCCCTCTCCCTCTCCCTCGATGCACTGCTGCTGCTGTCCCTCTCCTCTCCCGCCGTCCCGTGTTGCCTCTCCTCCTTCCCTCCCTCCCTCTCCCTCGGCGCATCGTTGCTGCTCTATCTCCCGCTTCTCCCTTTTCCTCTTGAATTTTCTAGGCTCTGTTGCTGCATCTCTCTCCCTTTCCAGTGTCAATGCTTCCCTGCCCCTCCCTTCCGGTGTCGCTTTCTCTCTCGCTCTGTCTGTCTCTTTTTTTCTCTCTCTCTCACTCATTCTCTCTCAATCTCAATGTCCCTCTCTTGATCGATCTCTCTCTATCTCTGTTTCTCTCTCTATCAATCTCTTTGTCTTAATCTTTGTCTCAATCTCGATCTCTCTCTGTTTATCTCTCTCTGTCTCTCGATCGATTTTTCCATCTCTCTCTCTCTCTCAGTCTCTCTGTTTGTCTTTCTTTCTCTCTTCATCTTTCATTGCAGCGTTGATGATTCAAGGTTTCATTTTCCCCTATAGAGGATACTTGTTTATGAGTATCTCAACAATGGGAACTTAGAGTAGTGGCTTCATGGAGATGTTGGGCCTTGCAGTAGCTCACATGGGAGATTCGAATGCATATCAATCTGGGAACGGCAAGAGGATATGTTTTATTTCGTATGTACATTTATTTAAACTAATTCCCATGTCAATTTCGAACAAATTTCATGGTACAGATAGCAACAGATTGTTGCATTGCATGTAACACATTATATAGTTTGGCTAGGCAGCTGTGCCGATTAACTGTTGACTCATACTCAACTGCTTATATATTTTATTTGTACATATTTATATTAGTAGATGGAGCAGGTTACATATTACTTTTAAAATCGATTTAGAACCAAAACCGAAACTGGAATTGACCTTGAAAAATAGGGTAGGGTAGTGAAGACATGCTAGAACCTGTGCTTTGCAAAGGCAAGCTTTCCATCTTTTCCTTTTTTTCATTTTCTACCATGGCTGGGCCTTTGGGCAAAAATTGGGTAAAATCTGTAAATCCATAAAACCCTAAGGACTTTATCAATTTAGTTCAACTACAGAGCACATGAAGTGAAGAAAGAGCCTTGCCCGTAGAATTTATCACCCAAATTCTTATCCAAAATTTCTTCTACTAATCGGCATGTGATGAAATTATCACCTTGCAATAAATATTAACTTTTGCATGATGAGAAAATGGGTTATTATACATGTCTGATGGAAATAGAATGAGATTCGGTTGATCGTGCATCGTGATATACTAGAATTGTAAAGCTCATGGAACTGTTTTGGGTGATTAACATGCGTAAGTTAATAATTTACAACCATCTATTAAATTAAATCCAAAGTTAAATTGATTAGATGAGTTGAACTCAACAATTTGTTTACTAGATTATTCACCATTTGATTCATGATAAGAATGAGTCATTCAAATAAAATGGGCAGGAGGAGTCAATGATATCTCAACTGGAAAAGACCCGACCACCCCAGCTTTTTTCATTTACTGAAATTATTAGTATCTTTTATCTTATTCTCATTTTTCTTGAGATTCTTAATATATTTAACATTACATTTTTACTGTTGTCCATCTTTTATGGTTAATGTTGTCGATAATTAATCATTGAAAAACATGCGAATTTTAAATTATTAGCTTGGCATGATGCATGAATGAATCAAGAATTTCAAGTCATTAAAAATAGCTAATTTGATTCCATTGGCCCAAAATCATAAGGAAATTTTGAAAAATTAAGGTTAATGGAAAGAAATTAAGGTACTGTGTCAATTTCCTAAAATTAAAAAGAATAGGGAGAGAAGAAATTTAATGGAAAATAAAAATGATTTAAAATGATGCTACTAAAGGGAATGAAGGAAAAATGCGTTAGTAATTACCAGATTATTAATTCTAGCAATATTTCCTTGATTAAATAATTTCATTCATTTAAATTATTTAAAGTTTGGATTGTGATGATTTAGTCTCATTAAGTGACATGATAAGCCATTTGGAAAATGAGATATGAATTTTAGACTTGCATTTTTATGAAGTTGATAAAAAAATATGTGAACATGCATGTTTAATAAAAAGTGTTCTACTTCTATGTAACCAATTACATAGAAGAGATTTTATGCAAACTCCTCTATTTTTAAGATGTTGATAATAGATGTAAAATCCAATCCACACATTGTATCTGATATCATTTGCTTAACTAGGAGAGAAAATTCCATCCAAATCAAATATGTGCATGGGTCACATTTACTCAAAAAATAGATATAATCACATGTAAATTAAGGAAAATATTTAGATCCATTCACACATGTGTTAAAATGGAATTATTCTTTATGAAATCATTTATTCACATAATAGTGATATTTTGGATAATTTAGATGTTGAAAATACTTCTTAAAAATTACTTTTAGTTTTAAAAATCAATTTTACCTTGATTTTATGCATTTATGGATGGGGCTCAAATATAGTGGTACTAAAAAATGAGAGTTCTGATAATAATGTAAATAATACTGAAGATAATGAATAAAATATATTTTTCGATGAATCATCAAAATATTAAAAATAAAAAGAGTTATATAGAACAAAGGTTTCATAGAAGTACGCCATAAAAAGAGGAAGCAAAACATGTGTGGTGCACATGCACACAACCCAACAATAACAAATATTAAAACAGAGTTCGTGAGAGGGAGAAGAAAAGGAGAATAGGTAACTACTACTATCAACAATTAACAAGAGAGTAGGCACCGCCATTCAGTAGAAAGCCAGTACTAGATATGGGAGAGCCACCCTCCATCGCTATTGTTAATAGGGTATATCTTAGGTTGAGTTTTTCATATTTTTTCTCAAATAAACGCATGATAGTCTTGCATTCAGGCTATATTTCTATGTATTTGAGATCTTACATGTCACATATGATAATAAGGAATTGTTCTCGGATAAGATCAAAATCCTAAACTAGAGTTCATATGGAAGTAGTGACATGGGTGATGAGAATTGAATGCAAGATTTTAGGTACACCTATTTTAGGTGTAAGAACTTCTAGGCACAAGAATCTTGTGGAGAGATTCAAGGTGTAAAATCAAA
Source organism: Annona squamosa (assembly GCA_035584095.1). Taxonomy (NCBI): domain Eukaryota; kingdom Viridiplantae; phylum Streptophyta; class Magnoliopsida; order Magnoliales; family Annonaceae; genus Annona; species Annona squamosa. The sequence goes on along the minus strand of JAXCLR010000081.1, from coordinate 32,280,661 downwards.
GGCTCTAATTTTATAAATTTTTTTAATAGGTACATTGGGAAATTTTTTATTTTGTATAGATTTTTCAATATTTTCATAAGCTCCTTCAGACATGTTTTGAATCTCATCAAGTCTTACTGAGTGAATCTCAGTATCAGTTGAAGAAGAAGATGAAGATGTTGACAACATCCTCTTTAGAGAACTCATCTTCACAGTCAACGTCTTATATGTTGTATTCCCTTCAATGCTTTCGTAGCAACGCGGGATCTCAGCTGGATGCGCGACTTCATGATGATTGAGTTTCTTTAGAGAGATATTTTAAACAAAATTATCCTCAACTTGGCTCTGATACTAATTTGTCAACCCAGGAGACGAGAGATCAAGATTTCTAAAGCTTTTATGTTAGGAGTGATCCAAGTAAGCTGTTCTTCATAATACTAACGAATAACTTTGGATGAGTTGTGTTTATTGAGATTTTCAAATACCATTCTTCTTCTTTTCTCAGTAGACATAATTGTTTTTTATAGTGTGTGAGCCAAATCATAATGCGTTTAAGCTAAGAGTCTTTTAATTACTTTAGATATAAGAATTCTGAGTTTGTCTTCTTCTTGAATATATCTTTCAAATTTTTTCATTGAATATATTATTATAGCATTTTCATTTTCATTATTTTCATCTCTTGGTTTTAATGTTTCTAGTTCAGCTGTTATTCTTTCCTTTTCTCGTCTAATATGATTTAATTGTGCCTTCAAATCTTTGATGTTTTGATTCATCCTAAGAGATAACAAAATTAGTGTTCAATAATTTTAATAGTATATTGAATTATTTTTAGAATAGTGAATATTCTTATGTGAACTAAAAAATTATGAGAATAGACATTAGTGTTATGAATATTAATAAGTTTTACCAATCTATCTTCTTCATCTTGAGAAGGTAATGACATATTAAAATTCTTCGTCAGATGAGATGTAGCTTTCCCATTCAAATTCTACAATGATTTCTTCATTCTGGTTTATAATACGAATTTCTCTTTTTGGTATTTCGTCAGCATGGGTTTCTATTATAGAGGTAATACAATCTTTAAAAACATGATAATCACCATGCCATAAGAGAAATCTTAAGACGCAATATTCTAACCATTCATCATAAGTAAACATTAAAACAAACTTTCATTAAAAGAGAAGACTATCTTACAGAGAGAGAAAGAGGTAAAGAACTTTGATGACCTTCAATCAATCTTATAGGACAAACTTAGAGCTCCAGATTTTCTTCAATGCCCTTATAATTGAGACTCGACTAAATTTGAAGACTCAAAAAGTGAAAAGCGGACTTGAACACGTTTGAAATTCGAGAAGAGATAAAATCAAGGCGCCGAAGGTAGAGACACATGTCCTGGATGAGATGGAGTCATACAAATCCCACTTGTCGAGGTGCACTTTAAGATAAGATTCTTCATCTTTTACAGGATATGACTTTTCTTTAATAAAGTTTTCAACTTTATGTCACTTCATCTTTTATGGAGATAGAGATGCCGATGAGATGTCCATTTGATTATCATCTATCTGGCTGGAGAATAGGAACTCGAAAGCTTTAATCTTTTTCTCCTTTTTAGATAAATGGGAAAATTCTCTCTTCACCATCCTTAAACCAGATTTAAATGCTTCCTTTGTTTCTGTCAATGTCTTTTTGAGGTCTTGAGAAGGAGATGAAGAGCAGAGAGACTCAGCTATAGAAGAAGCCTTTTGAGATGTGCGATGCTGGAGCTGCTTATAACTTTGAAGAACATTTTCATAGTCGAATTTTGGCCACCATTTTAAATATGAAGTATAAATTATAAATGAGGAAGTTTCAGAATCAAGATAAATGGAAATATCCCAACGGCCTATCCAAGGAATAGATTCTTGGATTATAAATTCATTTAATTTCAGTGGTCTAATATAGAAAATGATAAGTGAGAAATAAGATCATTTGGTAAAATACTTTTTTCAAATCCCCAATGTTCTCAAAATTTTTCATAGAACCAAACAGGGGTATCTTAAGAAGGATTTATAAGATTAAAGCGGATCCATCAAGAATGAGAAAAATAATTGTTTTGCCTTAGAAAAACCTTTTTCCAGGCCTCTTAGTAATCCCAAAAATTAAATTTTGGATAATTATAAATTCTTTTCTGAGTTTCAGGAAATGGAATATAAGCATTATGATCATTGGCAAGCCAGTTTTCTAGTGATAAAATTCTTTTTATAAATATTTTGGAATAAATGATCATATCTCCTTTTGGATGTTTATTAACATACTCCAAGGTTATAGAATTTATTTGTAATAGAATTCTTTCATAAAATTCGACATTTTTGCCTAGAGCTAATGGTATAAACCATTCAAATCTTGGAAGATACTTTTGATAAATCTGTTTACATACCTCCGGAATATTTCTGTTTTCTTTATCACTTGAGGAAAAGTGTTCTCCAAGACTTTTAGATTTGCATAATTCATAATCTGGTTTTTCCAAATATAAGAATAGTTGATCATTATACATTTCAAAATTATAATTCTTTGGTGTTGGGGTAATAGGTGGAGTAGATGAGCTGGAGGTTGCCATATTCACTCTTTTCCCTCCAAGAATTATCTAGATAAATAGTCAGGAAGAGAATTATTTCCTCCTTTAATATATTCTATTTGAAAATTATAGGGTGATAACATTACTTGCCATCGAGCGAACATATGATGAGACATAAAATTCATTACATCTTTTTGAGTAATTTGTTTTGCAGCTCGGCAATCAACTCTTAATAAGAATTTCTTATTTATAAGATCTCCTTGAAATTTATTTATACAGATAATGATTGCTAACATTTCTTTTTTAATAGTAGGATACTTCTTCCTTGTTTCATTCCATAACCCTGAAGTATAACAAATTAATTGTTCTTTATTTTGATCTTTTTGTTTTAATATACAATCCTAACCAATATCAGACGCATCTATTTCAACTATTTTATATAAATCTGGATTGGCTAGGTATAGACATGGTAAATACTTAATTTTTCTTTTAATATTTTGAACTTCCTTAGTATGTTCTTCAGTCTAGGGAGATGGATTTTTTCTTAGTCTTTGTAATAATATACCCCTATCATAAGTAATCTTTTCATAAAATTCAGCGACATAATTTAAACATCCTAAAAATCTTTGCAGTTGCTTTTTATCTTTTATTTCATTAGGAAATTTTTCTATAAATATTATACCTCTATTAACTGGTTGTATAGTATTATTTTTTATATTGAATCCAAGAAATGATATTTCCGTTTGAAATAAATTTATTTTCTTTTCAGATAATACTAGACCATTATGATGGATTATATGCTTGAATATCTTTAAATGTTTCCAATATTCTTGAAAAGAATTAGAATATAATAGAATATCATCAATATAGACTATTGCAAATTCTAAATAAGGATTGAATATATCATTCATAATATTTTGAAATTCCGATGGGACATTTTTAAGATCGAAAGGCATAACATTCCACTCATAATGCCCAAAAGAATTGTGAAAGCAGTTTTATACTTATCTTCTTTAGCTATTTGGATTTGCCAGTATGAAGATTTTAAATCAAATTTAGAAAATATTTTTGATTTGATAATCCTTTGTAATAAATCTTTTTATTCAATAAATGATCCTTAATCCATTTTAATACTTTATTTAATGGTTTATAATTTATGACTAACCTAGAAGCTCCTCTTTCAATTTCTGTAGCGTTATTCACATAAAAAGCAGTACAGCTCCGAGGTGATTTGCTAGGTCTTACAAGTTTTTTATCTAATAAAGTTTGAATTTCTTGTTTACAATATTTTAATAACTCTAAATTCATTTGAATAGGTCTGGCTTTTGTAGGTATTTTTTCTTCATTAAATTCTTCTATATAAGGTAGGGTTATTATATGCTTTTTTCTATTCCAAAAGGCATTGGGTAACTCAGAACATACTTCTAAATTTAATTTTTTATGAAAATCTTCAATTATTTTTTAAGGGTCCATTGATTTGTTTTTCTATGTTTTTTATAGTGTTTTGTCTTTAAGATGGCATAAAATTTTTTTCTTATAAAATAATGTTTCTTTTAGTTTAGTTAATAAGGTCATTTCGGTTGGTTTTATAAATGAAAAATACTAACTCTTTATTTTGTATAGTAGTATAGATTCCTTCATCTGTTACTATGAATGGTTTTATCATTAGTAAGAAAGGAGTTCAAAGAATAATTTTTTGTTGCATATTTTTACTTAATATAAATGGTGTTTGAAAGCATATTTTTTTATTACATATATGCGTTTTTGACAATTTATACCTTACTGTCATATCTGTGCCATTAGCAGTGGCTATTGATGAATTTACTCTTTCAAAATATTTAAGAGGAATTATACCTTCTTTTATACAATTTAAATCTGCTCCTGAATCGATTAGAGCTATGAGTTTTATAGAAAAGTCTTCAAGATAATCAATAATTTTTAAAGTAATTTTAGAATACTATTTTTGCGAAATAACCTTTTGTGTTTCATATAAAGTATGTAAAGATGATTCGGGCTGCTTGAGATCCTTTTTCTTTATAATGTTGTTCAATTTTTGTTCAAATTCTTCTTCTTGTTCATGCCTTTCGTGGGTTTAATTATCTATTTTATTATGGAGTTCTAATATGTGAATTTGATTTTTTAGTTCCACAATTTCTTTTTTCATTATTTTTATTTCTTGATATATTTTAGGAATAGTCAGAGGTTTTGTCATAGCTTTTAAATATTTCTTTTGGTGTTTTATTATAATAAATAATGATGTTGTTTCATTAAAATTAGGCGATAACATCCCTCCTTGGGAGTTTTTTTGTTTGAAGTATTTAAAATTTAGTTAATAAATCAGCTTTTTGCTTTTGGTTGAATATTTAATTTATTAAACTAATAGGGTTTTATTTGTGGCATTTAGTATATTTAGGGAGTGATAAGAAGAATCTGATGAAATTTGATATTCATTTGGGGAATAGGAGCATTGCCATTGATGTTCGGGTTCGGAATCAGATAGATCTTGATTTTCTATATAATTTAATTGTTCACCATCAGAGGATTTTTCTTCCTCATTGGAGGTAATAACTAATTCTTTTAGTTTTTCAGTTATAACTTCTAAAGTAAGATTTTCTTTGGCTAACAATTTTTTAACTTGCCTTTTATAACACCTTGAGACATAATGACCAAATTTTCCACATTTATAACATTTTATATCTTTTTTAGGTTTAGAATATTTTTATTTTGATTTATGATGATGGCCCGTCAAATCATTGCTGCTGGACACATCAGCAAATCACGTGGATCTCAAGCTGCCCACACCATTCAACAAATTCAGAATTTGATGGCCCACCAAAACCAGCAATGCGATCACGTCCATCAGTAGCATTTTCTTCAGAATTCACAGTAGCAATATTTTTTATAAACCCAACATCAGATCACGTGAATTGCAACAGATGGACCCCATTCCATTTATTTCCCAGCAGCTCATTTAGTGGGCCAGTCACGTGAATGCATCAGCTGCATCTTTTTAATGCATTTTTTTCTCATAGACCCCATAAGAAGCTGCTACCCATAATGCCATTCACGTCCAAGCAACATCCAGCAAGCGCAGGCATCAACAACTTCACGTGACGAGTGGGCCACCAAAATCATTGCTGCTCATTAAAAATGCTGATTTGATAAATTACATGAGTAGATCAGTTGCAAAATTTCCACCGCCCATTTAATCCCAACCATCACATTCCATGATCCATAAATTCAGCAGCTGGCCCCACAAAATCAGTAGCAAAGCTGCTGATTATTCGCGTGTGCAGCAACAAATGAGATGGGCCCCACTTTCAGCAATTGCCTCTCTCCATTCACGTAAATTATGTGTAGCAACAAATGAGATGGAAAATTCAGCAGCAAAATTCCCATCACAAATAACTTGAAATGCATTGAAGTGATGGGCCAAATTATTCAGCTATAAAAGAGCATCAGGTGGCATGGAGCAGCATTGAGGGTGGCAGTAAAAATTCTGAGAATCAATTAACAAGAACATCCCTCCAAACATACTACTGCAAAATATTTTAATAGAGATTTTAGAAGAAGAAGAGAACAAAATTGTGAGACAAAAAGAAAGCAAAAGCAAGGTGGAGAGCACGAGCAAAAGGCGGATTTGCAAATTGTGTGGAGCAACCACCACACCATCGGGGCTTCAAACCAATAAGTTTTTCTATCTTTTCCATTTTTAATTTTAATTGTCTTGTTTAAGATGGTTTGTAATTTTAATTTTATTTTGAACTTAAACATGTTTGGCTAAATCCTAAATCTAGGGTTTAGGACGTAGCATGCGTACAATGCAATGCGATGTGGATTTTTAATTTATTTATGATGGATATTTTTATTAATTTAATATCTTGTGATTTTTATGCTTGCTTTGTACATGAGCCCGTACTTTTGTATGATTCCATATATTAGGTGATGGAACCGAGAGGTGGAAGCCTAATATACGATAATCAAGATATTAAACCTGAAAATTTAAGACCATGAAAATAGGCATGATAACCTTGAGGAAATTCCATAAACAAACCACAAATCTTAATGGATTCTAATTAACTTAATCCTATGAGAATAGGTGAATAAGAAAATTAGGATATACCTTGCAGGTTTCGAGAGAAGGTGCAAGGATAAATTAAGGTTTGTTCTCCTTTAACGAACAATATCCAAATTAAATAATTATACCACTACCCGTTGCAAAATAGGCATGTGAAATCCTAGACCCTAGATACTCACACTCTATTTTTCTCTACTCATTTTAATTTGCAGTTTCCTCTTCCCATTTTGTTTATTTTCTTTCCCTTTTATTTACTGCATTTTCTCCCTACTTTTCTACTTTATTTGCTATATTCTCTTCATATCCGACATGAAAGTATTTAAAAGCAAAATTTATAGTCCCGAATTCCCTGTGGATCGATAATTTATGTACTAAAATCTACGACCTGTGCACTTGCGGTGAGATTGCGAACAGTCTCTTCTATTTTTTTTATGACATAATTTTGTTCCTACTTGTCTAATTTTTGAGAAGAATGTCCCCCATGTATAATTTTCATATAGTAATTTCCCACCATTTTCTTATTTTATTAAAGTTTTGACTTTATTTTCTATAACAAATGTAATTCTTATAAAAAAATTTCTTTATGTATTGTTTTTGATCCATCATCTAATAATTGTACGTCTGTTAAAAATACATCTTTATACCATTTGAAATTAGATAAATGTTTACATCTTAATTTTAATATTCTTTCCCTAATAATGGCTTGGTAATCTTTTATCATTCCCAAAAATTGATATATAATAGTACTAATAAGTGTGTTTAAAGTTTGTTCTTTGTTTAAAATATGACTTTTTCTTCCTGTGTCATTTGTATGTCCCACCATGCTTTAAATTGTCTAGTAAATCCCCATATTATATAGACAACAACTAAATTTTTTGGTAATCTTCTAATATGTTGTAATACTTGAGCATACATAACCATATTATTATATATATTCCACATTTGACATCCACTTGTTCCATCTACATTCCATTCATATATTGAATTAAGATTAGTTTCATTTCCAGTGTGTTTTCTTTCTTCTTTAAATTGTTTATCTATTGGTGATGGTCTTGAATAATAATTTTTTATATTTTTCATATACATTCTTTATAATAGATTTGATGGATCTTCTCTATGAATAGATGGATTATTTTTTGATATGGTTTGGATAAAATTTTAGTCTCTATATCTATTGTTTAGGAATGAAAACCAGGGGGCTAGAAAAAATATTATAAAAAGTTCCGTGATTCAGAATGGAATAAAGCAAGGGGAATTTTTTCGGAATGAACAATGAGTGAAAATGTAAATAATAAAAATAACAATTAGATATTATTTTGAATATTAATTACTTTGTTTGCATTAAAAATACAAATACTTGAAAAGGATTGTTCATTTCCAAAACGAAATTGGAAATTTACATTTTAATCAAGAGTGACGGGTTAATATAATATTTATCAGATTATGATATTGTTAGCTTGATGCATATGTTTTTTTATTGCTTTTTGGAATAAAATTATGAGCTTAAGTATAATTGATTCATGTACTAAATTTATAGGTTTTGGATGCGTATTTTTTATTTAAACATATAAGCGATTATGTTAGTCCAGGTTAAGAAAATATTTTACTTAATCTATCTCAAAAAATAAATTTATAACTTTTTTCTGTTGGTCCCGAGTTGATGGCTAAACCCAAGAGGGGAGGGGTGAATTGGGTTCTTTAAAAATCTTTGGTAAATCA
>JAXCLR010000081.1:32248310-32272231 GCA_035584095.1 Annona squamosa | reverse complement strand
CTACCCAAGTCGCAAGTGGAGTCGACTTGACCTGCGACTTCACCTGTCAGTCCTTCCATTTTCAAATCTGTCCACCTATGGCTGCTTCAAGTCTCTAGTGAAGTCGACTTGGGTATCGACTTCGCTCCAAGTCGAAGTCCAAGTCGACTTGGTAATCGACTTGGCTTCTTTGCTTTCCTTAAACACTTGGCAAACTCATTAGTAACTTCTTAATCTCAAATTTGTTCTTGTTAATCATCAAAACTCAAGCTTTGTTCAATTTGTTTTATTTTGAATCATTGTTTCCAACATTTTCCTCACACGCTCATTTATCTAAATGAATTTAACATATAAACTAAATTTTTACCCTTTTTTGATATGCGTATATCTTTTTAACATTTTTAAAGATAAGGGTATTTTAAATACATATATGCACATGAATTTTAAAAATCTCAAAAAAAATATATTTTTTAAAATAGTAGAACTTAATTTACATGTTAAATATACTTAAATCAACAAATATATAAAGAAAAATATATATAATTGGAACATTTGATTTTAGAGGTGAATATCAAATTAAAACCTTAGAAACTATATTAGAATTTGGCGAAGAATCTCACCAAATACAGTTATTACAAAAAAAACTCTAAAAGATTTATGAGATAAAGAATATAAATTTCTATATTTTGGATTAATACAAATTGCTATCCAACCTTTAGTTCGAGCAGGCCTTCAATCTTCTATATTAGTGTGTTTAAAAGATAATATGCACATACAATTCTCAGATTTTATTTTAGGTATAATAAAAACTTCATTACATGCTGGTCCCGTATATTTTAACAGTTTTTCAGATTTCTCTATTAGTTTATCAGATCCATATGCTTTAGATGTATTATCACTATTAATCCAAACTCAAGGATTTAATATGCGATTAGGATCAAAAACCTTTATGTGTACAATATAGAATATATTATAAAATTATGAAGACATTAGTACCCAGATCTTTAGTTACTCAAGAAAAAGGTGCTACTCCATATTTTATAACTAATCCTATACATAAAAGGATTGAACCAAAAAGAATTTTAAGGTCAGATATAAATCTTTCAACTGAATGGAAAATAGATAATGACTTATCTCTTGAAATTCTAGAACAAATTGCTGACAAAATAGAAGCTATAACAGAAACTCCAGACAATATAATTCTAAACTTTGAACCAACAGTTAAGAGACATTCTTTTAGTATATCGAGACCTACAATCCCAAAAATTACTTTAAAATCATCTTCATCACCTTCTCTAGAAAAAAGATCTATGTCACAAATTCCTTCTACAACTAGATTTCCATTATATTATGACCAAAATATTGTTAAACCAAAAATAGAACCATCAGAATTAGATTTCCAATTAAATCAAATTACTGAAAAATCAACATTTAAATTTGATAAAGAATTATTATTAAAAGATTATAAATCTGAAATAAATAAAAAAATGGATATAAAAAACATATAAATCAGAAGAATTAAAATAAATTATAAGAAAATGATTTTATTATTGTGAAAATATTGAACAAAACATCCTTTCCTTTCAATGGTATGATGAAAAAGTATTATTATCAGTAAATATGATGCAGCAGACTACAGAAATTACAGAAACTTCGGAATCCTCAAACCCAACTCCATCCTCTCCGCCTCCTCCTTTTCTAATTGATGTTAATATCCAACCTGAAAGAAGAATGAATCGAATAAATAAAGAATTAGAAGGACTTATACTACAAGAACCCTACAAAAAATGTTCTTATAAAGAAATGTCTGTACGTATGAAAGATTTATTTCAAATCATTGAAAAAAATAAATTTTCAAACAATAAACTTATAAATATAGAAAAATAATTAGAAAAAGAAAAAGAAAAAGTAAATAAACCAAAAATTATAACCCTAAAACCAAGTAAACCTAGTCTATCATTTTTCACAAGACCTTTAAAAATTCTTTTAGAATTTCCAGAAGAATTTTCAAAAGTGTAGAACAATTGACATCTATTCCTCATTTTTCTATGCTACCTCCAAATATAAATAATTTAAAGAAAAAGCCAGAATGAATTGATAATAGATATAGAGATAAAACAATTTTGCAAACCATATCAGAAAATAATTCATCTATTTACAATGAAGTCCTTCAAATCTATTATAGAGAATGTGAATGAAAAATATAAAAAATTATTATTCAAGATCATCTCTAATAGATCAACAATTTGAAGAAGAAAGAAAAACTACTGTAAATGAATTTAATCCTAATTGAATATATAAATGGAATATAGATGGAGCAAGCGAGTATCAAATGTGAAACATATGTAATAATATGGTTATGTATGCTCAAATATTACTATATTAGAAGATTACTACAAAATTTAGATACTGTTTGTCTAATTTGGGGATTTACTGGACAGCTTAAAGCCTGGTGGGATATACAATTAACACAAGAAGAAAAGGCTCTTATTTTAAATGATGAACAACCTGTAAATACACTTATCAGTACTTTATATATCAATTTTTAGGATGAGTAGAAGATTATCAAGCTATTATAAGAGAAAGAATATTAAAATTAAGATGTAAACATTTATCTAATTTCAAAAGGTATAAAGATGTATTTTTAGCAGATGTAAAATTATTATAGGACGGAACAAAATTTATATACAAAAAAATTTTTACAAGGACTATCATCTGTTATAGAAAATAAAGTCAAAATTTTAATAAAATAAGAAAATTGTGGAAATTTAGTATATAAAAATTCTATGTGGGGAACTTTCTTCTCAAAAATCAGAAAAGTAGGAACTGAGCTATGCCATCAAAAGAAGATGGAAGAAACTCACTTCTTAAAATCCCAAGATTTATCACAATTATGCTCTCATTATGGAATTGAAAAACTACCATTTCAAAAGAGTATTATGAGAAAATCAAAATACCCTAAGGCAAAACCTTATAAAAAGATTTCTCATCAAAATTATGAAAAAATAATATATCCAAAGAAACCATCTAAAAAGACTTATAGGAAATATCACAGATCAAAACAAAAATATTCTAAACCTAATAAAATATAAAATGTTATAAATGTGGAAAATTTGGACGTTATGCCTCTAAATATTATAAAAGACAAGTTAAAGAATTATTAGCTAAAGAAAATCTTAGTATAGAAGTTATAACCAAAAAATTATAAGAAATAATTGTTACATTTAGTGAAGAAGAATTCTCCAAAGATGAACAAATAAGTTATATAGAAAATCAAGATTTATCAGACTCAGAATCATAACATCAATGTCATTGCTCATATTCACCTAATGAATATCAAACTTCATCTGATTTCTCCTATCATTCCTTAAATATGTTAAACATCACAAATAAAACTTTATTAGATTTAATAAATCAAATTTCAGATCCCAAACAAAAAGTAGAATTATTAACTAAATTTTTAAATATTTCAAACCAAAAAACCCCGAGGAGATATGGTTATATCCTTATTTTAATGAAACAACATCATTATTTTGTATAATAAAATATGAAGAGAAATATTTAAAAGTTGTACCAAAACCTCCGACCATTCCTGAGATATATCAAGAGATTAAAATAATGAAACAAGAAATTGCAGAGTTAAAGAATGGAATCCAAATATTAAAACTTCATAATATAACAGAGATTCAGACTCAGGAAGGGCAAGAACAAAAAGAAGAATTTGAACAATAATTAAATAACATTATAAAAGAAAAGGATCTCAATCTTCCCGAGTCATCCTTACATACTTTATACCAAAAGGTTATACCACAAAAATGGTATTAAAAAATTTCTTTAAAAATTATCGATTATCCTGAAGATTTTTCTATAAAATTAATAGCCATAATAGATTCAGGAGCAGATTTAAATTGTATAAAAGAAGGCATAATTTCTCCTAAATATTTTGAAAGAATAAATTCGTCAATAGCCACTGCTGACGGCTCAGATATGACAGTAAGGTATAAATTGTTAAGAGCCTGTGTATATAATAAAAATATATGTTTTCAGACACTACTTATATTAATAAAAAATATACAGCAAAAAATTATTCTTAGAACTTCTTTTTTACGAATGATAAAGTCATTCATAGTAATAGACGAATGGATCCATACTACTATATAGAATAAAGAATTAGTATTTTCATTTATAAAACCACCTGAAATGTCCTTATTAGCAGAATTAAAAGAAATATTATTTTATAAGAAAAACTTTTTATGCTATCTTAATGAACAAAATACTATAAAAAACATAGAGAAACAAATTAATGGAACCTTGAAGAAACACATTAAGGATTTTCATAAAAAATTAAGTTTAGAAGTATGTTCTGAGTTACCTAATGCCTTTTGGAATAGAAAAAAGCATATAGTGACTTTGCCTTATATAAAAGAATTTAATGAAGAACAATACCTACAAAAGCTAGACCTATTCAAATGAATTTAGAATTATTAAAATACTGTAAACAAGAAATACAGACTTTATTAGATAAGAAACTTACTAGACCTTGTAAATCACCATCGAGCTGTGCTGCCTTATATGTAAATAATGCCGCAGAAATAGAAAGGGGAGCCCCTTGACTAGTTCTAGTTATAAACTATAAATCATTCAATAAATTTTTAAAATGGATTAAATATCAACGAAAAAATCAATCAAACTATTGTATTAGCTCCTCTTCCACATGAAATTCCATTATCCAAACACCATCAGCTATACATTTCAACAAATTGAAGAATGATCCAACCAGATTCCATCTTGATTCAGTCAAAACCTCAATTTCATATTTAGTGGAAGTTCAACTTGGATTCATTAACCCAAATTTCACTTTTTGTAAAGCGAACGTGAGGATTTGATATGCATCTAACACCGATGCAAGGGTTTGATATGCAACTAACATAATCCCAAAATTCACATATAAGAGGATCCAGCAGGCTTACGGACTATTAGTTGGACTTGGCTTGGTCTCCACTTGAAGCACCTTCATAGATATTCTCTGCAAATAATCTAACTGCAAGAAAGAATTTTAGAAATGGTTAAGCGCCAAGTTTAACAGGTGGGTCTTGAAAAGAGGTTCAATCAATTATGCATTACTAGAATAATGAAAAAGTTTATAACTTAAAGCAAATTTAAAGACCAAGAAACACTAAATTGATTGCTTTGAACGCCACATGACAAAACCCTGAATCCATCTCCTAGGTTAATAGTGTGCACAGGAAATTTACATGGCGTAATAATTAATGGACATGACGCGATCATGGCAAAGATTTCATTCAAAAAAGGCACAAGAAAAAAATCAAAAAGAATAAAAAAAAGCCCAAAGAACAATAGGACAAAATGACTAAGGAAAATGTGAAGTTTTGAAAAACATTGGAATCCCAGTTCATAGGATAGCAGTCGCACAGAAGTATTTCTAATCTTAGAATGAATAACGACGACGAATATGAAAAGAGTAATTTTTTAGTCAAGACTGTTGGTCCCGAGTTTATGACAATTATCCAAGAGGAGATGAGTGAATTGAGTATTTAAAAAATTAATCGCTTAAATAGGAAATATTCCCCGATTTAGTTCAGTCTCCTTTAATAAAACAAATGGAAAGCAATGAGATAATGAAAGCAGAAATATAAATCAATGGATAAGATTTTATAGTGGTTCGGGCAACCTTCCCTACTCCACTCTTCCAAGCTCATACCCCTTGTGAATTGAGTTTCACTATGCATTTCACAAATACAACTAGAGCCTTTGCTCTCTTCTAGATTCCAGCTCTGGAGGCATAAACAACACACAGCACAAGTAAGTGACGAGTCGTACTCTGGTCACGACGCTACTTTGATATCACTTGGTTTGAAGCACCAATATCAAACCAAGTATCAAAAAACCAACTAACAAACTAAAAGAAAGAAGATCTACACTTTACTGTTTTCTGTAGGCAAGTTACAGCACGTGGAAAAACTCGTAGGAAAATTGATTCAATCGACGTTGAAGCATGCAACAAGTTGGAGATCGTTCTTCCTTCAAAGCTTGTATAGATCACTCAAAGCTAGAAGAAACTAGAATTTCGAACTTAGTATATTCTCTTTCTACTTGCTTTCACGCTCATTTGAGTGTCTATTTATAATGGTAGAAGAAATTTGAACGTTTGAAGGTTGGTGGCATGTATTAAATGCGCCAATGTTCAAAAATTTCTGACTATTGTGACCCAAGTCGCAAGTGGAGTCGACTTCGGGTGCGACTTCACTCAAGTCACAGATTGGAGTCGACTTTGGATGCGACTTCAATCTTCAGCAAGCTCCTGAAGTTCCTCTTCAGATCGACTTGGTCCTGAACTTGATCCAAGTCGCAGGTGGAGTCGACTTCGGGTGTGACTTTGGTTTTCAGCAATTTTTCAAGTCCCTACTTTAGGTCGAGTTAGGCTTGAACTTGACCCAAGTCGCCAGTGGAGTCGACTTCGGTGTTACTTCACTTTTTTGCTTGCTAGAACTTGAATTCCTTAGAGATGACTTTGGTTGCTTGATATTCTTCACTTTAATTGTTCTTCCACTGATTTCTTTCACTTGGAACTCAGTATGATCATTTTATCTTGAAATCTTTTAGCTCCATGTCTTGAAAACTTGATTACTTGAATCATGGAGTTCATAGAGATGTCCAAATGATCATTCCTTAATCTATATTGGATTGTTCATATAAACCTGCTTATTTTGGTCTTGATTTATCTTCATTTAATCCAAGTCGAGTGTTTGGGTTGACTTAGTTTCCAGCTTCACTCAAGTCGTATGTCAAGTCGACTTGAGTATGCGACTTTATTCTTCATATTCAGTCCTGACAGTTTGAAGTAGATCTTGGAGTCGACTTAGTCTACGACTTCACCTAAGTCGCGTGTGAAGTCGACTTCGTGTGCGATTTCGGCGGCTCTTGCTCTTCAATTTCAGCACTGAACATAAAAACGTATTTAATGTTGATGCTAGAGTCGACTTGGGGATCGACTTGACCTAAGTCGATGCCTGAGTCGACTTGGGAATCGACTTAACTTATTATACTTTATATTCTTCATTTTTATATCTTTAAATATTGCACAAAATATGTTAGTAGCCAAAACTTACTAAAATTGAGTTGTTAATTATCAAAACATATACTTTGATTATTTTGCTTTTGATTCCAACACTTGTTTCCAATAATCTTCCACTTTTTGATGATTAACAGAACCAATTTGAGTATATACCTTTCAATGTCTTTAAAACATATCATTTTATCTTGTTTTGGTACTTTTAGAATAATCATAAGTCACTTGCATTTTGAACTTGACATACAATTCCACTTTCAACATTTGCATATTTCTTTTCCAAAAATTGCTTAAATAAATCACAAGTTAAAATTATTCATATAAGCATTTCAATAAAAAAAGAGAACATAAGCAAATAGAGCATAAATAAACTTTTTCACATATATATATATATACAAACTACACAAGCCAAGACTCGATTCCTAAAAACTAGAAACTCACTCAACTATTCACCCTTTTTGTCAATTGATCAACAATAGGGATCAAAAATTTGGGATGTGGCATATAGAAATGCCAAAATTGGATATGGAGCCTGTCCGATGGGATGAGTGGGTCTTATATGAGCCGATGAGTAGAAGGATGAGACAGGGTTAGGTGTCGGATCTCGGCACACTGTTTCACTCTCAAATGGATCTAGGTCGGGTATTGAGCGAACCCTGTCGCACCCGGATGCTAGCCGATACCGAATCGTTTAGAGTTCCAGATCCATACGATCTTATCACGAGTGCATATCTATGACAGTGTTTAGGAACCCAGCGATCTGAGAAGTTAGTCGATCCTCGATCTGCTCAAAGTGTTCCCGAATTACATTCATTGAGTAGTCTCATGACAGTGGACGTGGATCTGGGTCTGGGATCTTTGAACCTTGTGGTGAACATGAACCGTGTGATTGTGGCGATGCGGGCTCCTCAGGGGCATCCTGTGGTGGAGACGGAGCGGGTTGAGGTTGAGGTGATGGTGGGGGCTGCTCCCCCTCAGCCTATGCTCCTCCGGATTCTTCTTGAGCTGGTTCACCCATCTTTTACTTTATCTGCTCTTCCCTTAATTGATCCATGTTTACTTTCATCATTTGGAGTAAGGCCTTGTTTATAGCATTTGTTAGCTTCAACACTTTGAATGGCTCTCCATTGATATCCACTTCAAAATGCTTGACGATCTTAGTGATCCATGTCCCATAAGGTAATACCCCTCGTGAGTTGTCCTTCTTGGAGACTAGGGCTTCAAGGAAAAGTTTGGGGAGGCTGACCTTGACCCTGTTTGCTACTTTCCATAAAATTTTGGCCTCCTGAGGGTTCAACTGATTCCTACCTCCTCCCTTGGGGTATATATAATGGGTGATCAACAACCCGAGGACCACCAAACTAGGGGATAGATCCATATAATGTAGAAACTTGATCCAGGATGATATTTATTGGCCATAGTGAGCTGGTTGTACATTTGAGTTGGAGATAGGTCGGCAGGCAATTGTTCATCATCATATGGGACCTCTAGGATTTGTCCAACCTGCATAAGGGCATTATCTAGGCTTGGCACCCCCTAATACCCAAAACCATCTCAACACCTTTTACAAAAGTGCTAAAATATTGTTGATCCTATAGATAGTAAAAAATCCTTGTTAGGTCTGGATACACCCTATTATCGGCCTTTAGCAACCTTGTCCACCCTTGAAAATCCAATAGCTCCTCAATCTCAAGCTCTTAATCTCTTGAAATTTTAAAATATATGATCTTTGGGACAAAAATCTTACGCTTATAGAAGCTCTTGTAGAACTTGCTATGCTATAGCTTGGTCTTGAAATATGTTGTCGGCATTTTCAAGACCTGACCCTTTTGAGTTGGGGTTCCCTTTCTTTTAGCCCCTGTTCTAGTACTAGTGGAAGTTTGAGGTTCCTCTTCTCTTGGAGCAGAAGTGGATGGAGTTTTGTCTTGGAATCTAAGTTGACAGCCGATATAAGTTAACGGTTCTTCCCGGGCTCGCTTGGATGGAGTCCATTGTCTCCTAGGAATCTCCTCCTCGATTTGGGAGTTGGATGGTTTGGGTATTGGCTTTAAAGATGGTTTGGAGACAGCCAATTTGGGTAGTCTGGATTTGGGTGCCATTTGGATTTTGAAATGGATTTTTCAAATAGATTGTGAAAAAATAAGGAGAGACCAAAGATATGGAGTGATAAGGAGAGAGAGATGAGTTGAGAGGGGAAAATGTAAGAGAGAGAGAGAGAGAAGATTGAGATGAGAGAAATCTGAGAGGAATGGAGAGAGAGAGTTATACGAAGAAGACGGTGCGAGAATAAGAGGGAAAGCCGTAAGAGAAAGAGGGCTCGGGAGAGACGAGATGAAGAGGGACTGAGAGAGAGAGAGAGAGAGAGAGAGAGAGAGAGGGAATCAGAAAGAGTGAGAGAGATGGAGACTGGAGAGGGAGAGAGTGAGGAGAGAGATCTGAGAGGAAAAGGGACCGGCACAGGAGAGGAAGGAAGAAGAAGGAAAGAAGAAGAGAAGAAAGAAAAAGAGAACACATGGGAAGACAGACTGTCGCGCCTGAAGTCAACATGCCCTAACCGAAGTCAATTTCGCCCCGACGCGGAGTCATTTCATCTTGGCGGAGTCGACTTCACCGAAGTTGACTTGGGTTATTCGGAGTGGACTTCGCCTATCGATTTGGACTTTTCTAAGTTCATTTCTCCTATCTTATTGTTTCTAGTTTAACTCAATCATCCTCATATCATTTTTAATTTTATAAAATGATTCGTTTGTTAGAGATTTGGTAAAAATATCTGTAATTTGATCTTCTGTTTTCACATATTCCAAACAAATATCATGATTTCTAACATATTCATGAATAAAATAGTGTCTTACACCTATATGTTTTGTTCTAGAATGCAATACAAAAGTTTTATTCAAAACAATTGCACTTGTATTATCACATCTAATTGGAATACCATAATAATCAACACCATAATCTTTAAGTTGTTGTTTCATCCAAAGTAGTTGGGCACAACAGCTCTCGGCAGCTATATATTTGGATTCCACCGTAGATAGAGCAACATTGGTTTGTTTCCTTGAATACCATGAAACCAATATATTTTCAAGGAATTGATATATTCCACTAGTACTTTTTCTATTTACTTTGTATCTGGCAAAATCCTAACAGAGTTGCCGATTAAATCGAAAGTTGACCCTTTGGTTACCATAGTTTAAGATTAGTGGTATTTATCAAATATTTGAAAATTCTTTTAACAACCATTAAATGTGATTCTTTAGGACATAATTGAAATCTAAAACACATGCAAACACTGAATAAAGTATCGAGTCTAGAAACAGTTAAATATAATAAAGAGCCTATCATGCTTCTGTATAGTTTTTGTTCGACAGATTTACCTTTTTAATCAGTGTCGATCTTGATTATTAAAATTATTAGTGTTTTTGCTCCCTTACTAGTCTGCATTCCAAATTTTTTTAACATTTCTTTGACGTACTTGGACTGATTTATAGAGATTCCTTCGGCTTGTTGTTTGATTTGCGGTCTCAGAAAGAAATTCAGTTCTCCCATCATGCTCATTTTAAATTCACTCTACATGATCTTAGAAAATTCTTAGCACAAAGTTTTGTCAGTATCACCAAATATTATATCATCTATATAAATTTGAACAATTAAAATATTTTTACTCTTATATTTGATGAATAGTGTAGTATCAACCTTTTCTCTTTGAAATTCATGATCAATCAGAAATTTATTTAACCTTTCATACCAAGCTTGTGGAGCTTGTTTTAGTCCATATAATGCTTTGGTTAATTTGTAAACATATTTCACACCAACCTTGTCAGTAAGAGTTTCTATCTTACTGCCGGGCCCAAGCCTGGAAAAAGCAAGGGTTGGCATGTCAGGCTGGCAGCCGGTGCCATTAAAAATCACCACCACATCTCTTATGGATTCTGAAAATATATTAAAATTTGTTAATGCTAGGATGTCTCCTGTAAGAGACGCGCTACAGCAGAGCCCGGCTGTAGTGAGAAATGAGTAAGGGTTTCTAGGGCATTTTTCCAGAAGTGACGCGCTACATTGGAGCCCGGATGTAATGAAAAATGGGCAAGGGTTGCTAGGGCATCCCGCTGGAAGTGACGCGCCACAACAACGTCCGGTTGTGACGAAAAGTCGACAAAGGCTCCCATGCCTTTATGGACGTGGTTTAGGGAAGAAGGTGTTACCAAAACACAAGGTCCGTTTTGCCTCGTGGAATGTTGAGACTCTTTCAAGGAAAAGTATGGAAATAGTAAATGTTATGAGAAGAAGAAAAATTAATATAGCATGTCTTCAAGAGACTAGGTGGAAAGGAGAGAAAGCTAAAGAGATCAATGGATTCAAATTATGGTATATAAGAAAGGATGATAATAGAAATGGTGTAGGGATAATAGTAGATAACAATTTTATAAATAAAGTTGTAGATGTCAATAGAGTAAATGATAGAATTATTAAAATAAAACTTGTATTAGGTGCAGAGGTCTTAAATGTGATTAGTGCTTATGCACCACAAGTAGGATTAAATGATAGAATCAAGAAATAATTTTGGGATGACTTAGATAGTATTATGCAAAGGACATCTAACCAAGAAAAAGTTGTGATAGGTGGAGATTTAAATGGACATGTTGGAAAGGAAAAGGTAGGATATGAGAGAAGTTATGGAGGTTTCGGCTTTAGAATAAGGAACGAAATGGGGAATGCCATTTTGGACTTTGCTATAGCGTATGACTTGGTTATAGCAAATACCTTATTTTAATGACTTGGATAAATTTCTTTGTATAAATTCTAAAGTTATCCCAGGTGAGAGCTTAGCTATGCAACATAGATTATTAGTGATGGATATATACATACAAAAAGAGTCAACAAAAACTAAAGACAATGTAATTTCAAAAATTAAATGCTGAAATTTAAAAGGAAACAACATAGAATTTTTTAGAAAAAGAATGATAGAAGAAGTAAAATGGGACACACAAGAAGATGGAGTAGAATGGATGTGGAATAAAATGGAAACTAACATAAAAGAAGTAGGACAAAGTATTGTAGGTACATATAAAAATTGTAGATCCTCACATAGAGAAACTTGGTGGTGGAATGAAGATGTTCAACAAGCTATAAATAATAAACAAGAAAAATTCAAAACGTGGCAGAAAAATAAAATTGATACAAACTTACAACAATACAAATTATCAAAAAAAAAGTTACTAAAATGATTATTAGCGATGCTAAACACAAATCTTATGAGAACCTATATGACAGATTAGGAACTAGACATGGTGAAAAGGATATTTTTAAGTTGGCTAAATTAAGAGAAAATAAGGGCAAAGATTTAACACATGTTAGATGTATTAAAAGTGAGGACCAAAGATTTCTAGTCAACGATGATAATATTAAGGAAAGATGGAAAATTTATTTTTATAGTTTACTAAATGATACCCCACACGAACATTTAACATTACATGTCAGTCTAAATAGAGAACAAAATAGGAATATCAGTTATTTCACAAAAATTTGAATATCTTAAGTAAAAGAAGCTCTAAGGAAAATGAAAACAGGAAAAGCCTTAAGCCCAAATAATACACCAATTGAGGCATGGAAGTACACGAGAGAGATATATGCAACATGGTTAACAAAAATTTTTAAAAAGATTATAAAAACAAAGTTAATGCCAAGTGAATGAAAGAAAAGTATTATCGTGCCAATTTATAAAAGTAAGGGAGATATTCAAAATTGTACAAATTATCGTGGAATAAAATTAATGAGTCATACTATGAAATTATGGGAAAGAGTAATTGAATATAGAATAAGATGGGAAACTAATATATCTGAAAATTAATTTGGTTTTATGCCAGGAAGATCAACCACTGAATTTATTTTCTTACTTAGACAAATTTTGAAAAAGTACAGGGAGAAGAAAAAGAACTTGTACGTGATTTTTATTGATTTAGAAAAAGCTTATGATTGAGTACCAAGAAAGTTAATGTGGCAAATGATGAGGAAAAAATGAATAAATGACAGATACATTGATATTATTAAAGATATGTATGAGGGGGCTGTTACAAATGTAAAAACCATTAGTGGAGATACTAGTGTCTTCCCAGTTAAAATAGGTTTGCATCAAGGCTCAGCCTTGAGCCCTTACCTTTTTACCTTAGTAATAAATGAAATTATTAGACAACTCCAAGAAGAAGTACCTTGGTGCATGTTATTTGCAGATGATATTGTTCTAATAGATGAAACTAAAGAATGACTAAATTTAAAATTGAATAGGCAGGTAGATGCTTTAGAATCTAATGGTTTTAGAATTAGTCGCACAAAATCTAAATATATGAAATGCAAATTTAATAATAGTGAGAATCCGGATGAGGAACTAATTAAGACTTTAGATCAAGCAGTAACAAGAACTAATCACTTTCGGTACTTAGAATCAATAATTTAAGACAACGGGGAAATCGAGAAAGATATAATACATAGAATTCAAGCAGGATGGAAGAAATGGAGAAATGCATCAGGAATTTTATGTGACCATCGTGTTCCAATT
Source organism: Annona squamosa (assembly GCA_035584095.1). Taxonomy (NCBI): domain Eukaryota; kingdom Viridiplantae; phylum Streptophyta; class Magnoliopsida; order Magnoliales; family Annonaceae; genus Annona; species Annona squamosa. The sequence continues at coordinate 32,258,609 of JAXCLR010000081.1, read as the reverse complement.
AAACTAAAAGGAAAATTTTATAAGACTGCGATTAGATCTGCTATGCTTTACGGAGCAGAATGTTAGGCAGTTAAAGAGTCACATATACAAAAAATGAGCGTAGCAGAAATGAGAATGTTAAGATGGATGAGTAGTAAAATAAGAAAAGATAAATTTAGGAATGAAGTAATTCGAGAAAACTTAAAAGTGAGACCAATTTATGACAAAATGAGAAAACATAGATTAAGATAGTTGGGTCATGTTAAAAGGAGGTCTTAAGTAGCACTGGTTAGGAAAGCAGAGTCTATCTAAGTAGAAGGTGGTAGGAGAATGAGAGGAAGACCCAAAAAATATGGATGAAAGTAATTAAATAAGATTTAAAAATATTACAAATTACAGAAAATTTAGTCTTAAATCGATAAGAATGGTGTAACAGAATCTATGCAGCCGACCCCACATAGGTGAGAATTGGCTTATGATAATGATGATGATTTTAATTGATCATTTTCTTCAAAACCCGAAGGTTATTCCCCATAAACCTCTTCATTTAAGTGTTCATTCAAAAATGTGCTTTTCACATCTATTTGAAACAATTTAAAATCTATGTGAAAAGCAAATGCTAGTAGAATATGTATGACTTCTAATCTAGCCACAGGTGTGTATGATTTTTCATAGATATTGCTAATAACTTGCTCAATTAGATGGTCATTTTTTGAATTTTGAATCAGTTGGAGGTTTGTAAGAATTGTTACCTTCACTTACCCTTTCCTCCATGAAATTTTCTTTCTTAGCCTCGGTTTCCTGTTGCTCATGTTTATCTTTCTTTGCTATCTGCATCGCTTAATTCATCCTCCTTTCTCGGAGTTTAGTTAAGTTCATCAAAAACGATATGTATTGATTCCTCTACTATTTGATTTCTTTTGTTGAAAATTTTATATGCTTTGCTATTCGATGAATAACCAAGAAAAATTGCCTCATCACTTTTGGCATCTAATTTTCTCAAATTAGTTTTTCCATTGTTTAGCACATAGCAAGTACTTCCAAAAGTATAGAAATATGATATGTTTCGTTTTCTCCCTTTTCAAAGTTCATATGGAGTCTTTTTAAATATTGTTCTAATGATAACATGGTTTAATACGTGACAAGTTGTACTTACAGCTTCACCCCAACACCTTTTGGACAATTTACTCTCATTTAGCGTAGTTCTAGCCATTTCTTATATTATCTAGTTTTTCCTTTTAACGACCCCATTTTGTTTGGGAGTTCTTGGTTCAGAAAATGTGTGGTGAATTTTTTTTTCATTGCGAAATTCTATGAATCATTTATTTTCAAATTCACCACCATAATCACTTCTAATGGAAACAATTTATTTTGTTTTTTCATTTTGGTATGAAGCTTTCTTATTGGTAAGCATACCGGCGTCTGCACGAGAGCAGATTAGCACCAAATTTGAAACTGTGACAAACATAGAAAATATTTCATTTTTGCAAGCTAAGAATATAATCCAAGTAAATCTAGAAAAATCGTCAACAATTATAAATGCATACTTTTTCCTTCCAAGAGTTAGAATGTCCGATGACCTATAAAGATCCATATACAATAATTTAAGTAGTCTAGTCGTTAAAATTTTCTTTTTAGTAGAAAATGACATTTTGGGTTGGTTAGATAATTGACAAGCCTTGCAAATCTTATCTTCGTCATATTTAAGCTTTGGTAATCCTTGTATTACACTTTTTTTCCACAAGGTTTTAATATTTGATATATTTATATATCCAAGCCTTGTATGCCATATCCATGGATCATTTTCTATGGCTATTTAAAATTTTTCCTCAAGTTGATCTAGGCAAACTAAATATACATTTTAATATCTTTTGCCACTAAATACTATGTGATCATCATCAAATATATTGCAGATAGGGGATTCAAATACAACCTTATAACCTTTATCACATAATTGACTAATACTCAGGTTGTGTTTGAGTCCTTCAACAAATAGTACATCCTCAATATATTCATTTGAAATTTTATAAATATTTCATTTACCTTTGATTTTACCTTTTCCATTATTTCCAAAAGCAATTGTTCCTTTGTTGCCAGGTTGATAGGTTGATTTTATTGAACGGTCCTTTTTCTCGTGTCATGTGCCTTAAGCAGCCACTATCCATAAACCATATGTTACTGACTTTAGCTCTAAGACAAACCTACAATAATAAAGGCAAGTGGAGCTCATCCTTTTTGTCCCCATTTTCTGGGTCCATTTGGGTTAGTTATCCATTGGAATCAACGTAGACCTACTTTTGAAGGTATAAATCCAATGCTCTTGGGCATCCAAACCAAATTTGCACCAATGTTTTGTAATTTTCTAATTTTGCATTGATATATCTTGTGTTCTATCTTGTTGCAAAAATTACAAGCTCCTAAGAGTCTAGGAGTGGGAAGCCATTTGGTAATTGGTTTTCCAATTAGTCTTTTGGTCCAAACCATATAATTTATCTAAGATTTAGTATGAATGGGTTTAGCTTTGTTGCTTGGAGCATTAGATTTGCTATTTTCACCCTACTCAAATGTGGTATACCCAAGTCCTTTCTTACAACTTTAGGTGGTCATTTTCAAAAATATTTTAACACTTTCTCCACGATTAGAAAACTTAGTAAACAATTCATTTAATGATTGATTTTCCTTTTTGAGTTTTTCTAACTCAATTATTAAGATATTCCTTTCGCTTGTCAAATAATCAACTTTTTTCTGCAAGCTTTTCATTAAATTATTAATATGTCATATTATCTTTTCTTTATTATGAACTTATTTCCTAATTTCTTTATTTCTTCATATAACGAATCATAAGTTTGTTGAAATTATTCTAATTTAGCACATTTGAAGCATTCATTTGTAGAAGAAGAAATAGAAAAAGGCTTTTACTTGAAAGTTACCTCTTGACTACTTGTGCAGTTTATTGACATGGTTTGGTCTTCCAAAATTTCCGTCGTTGCAAGACATATGTTGGAATGTTCCATATTTGTCATGCAACAGACCTTGCACAAACTACTTCATTTTCTTCGCTTGAGGAACTGCATGTTATAGATTCTTCATCGTTCAATATAATTAGACTATTAAAGGGAATAACTTGCAAATATTTAGAGTGCCTAATTAACAGATATCCTTAAAATATCTTGCTCCATAAGTAATCTTTCCTCGGAAACTTCACTATTCTTGCAAAATCAATGAAAAAATAATCAAACTATTGTATTAACTCCTCTTCCACATGAAATTCCATTAGCCAAACACCACCAGCTATACATTTCAGCAAATTCAAGAATTATCCAACTAGATTCCATCATGATTGGGTCAAAACCTCAATTTCATATTCAGCGGAAGTTCAACTTTGATTCATTAACCCAAATTTCAATTTTTGTAAAGCGAACTTGAGGATTTGATATGCATCTAACACCGATGCGAGGGTTTGATATGCAACTGACATAATCCCAAAATTCACATATAGGAGGATCCAACGGGCTTAAGGACTTTTAGTTGGACTTGGCTTGGTCTCCACTTGAAGCACCTTCATAGATATTCACTGCAAATAATCTAACTGTAAGAAAGAATTTTAGAAATGGTTAAGCACCAAGGTTAACATGTAGGTCTTGAAAAGAGGTTCAATCAAGTATGCATTACAAGAATAATGAAAAATTTTATAACTTAAAACAAGTTTGAAGACCAAGAAACACTAAATTGATTGCTTTGAACACCACATGACAAACACGGAAGCCATCTCCTAGGTTAATAGTGTGCATAGGAAATTTACATGGCGTAATATTAATGGACATGACATGATCAAAGTAAAGATTTCATTCCAAAAAGGCACAAGGAAAAAATCAAAAAGAATAAAAAAGGCCCAAAGAACAATAGGACAAAATGATTGACGGAAATGTGACGTTTCGAAAAACATTAGAATCCTAGTTCACAGGATTGCAATCGCACGGAAATATTTCTAATCTTAAAATGAATAACAATGATGCATATGAAAAGACTAATTTTTTAGTCAGGATTATTGGTCCTAAGTTTATGACAATTACCCAAGAGGAGAGGGTGAATTGGGTATGTAAGAAATCTTTCGCTTAAATAGAAAATGTTCCCCAATTTAGTTTAGTCCCCTTTAATGAAATAAATGAAAAATAATAAGATAATAAAAGTAGAAATATAAATCAATTGACAAGATTTTATAGTGGTTCGGGCAACCTTCCCTACTTCACTCTTCCAAGCTCACACCCCTTGTGAATTTGGTTCCATTATATATTTCACAAATACAACTAGAGCCTCTACTCTCTTCTAGATTCCAGCTCTAGGGGACATAAACAACACACAGCACAAGCAGGTAACGAGTCCCACTCCAGTCACAATGTGACTTTGCTATCACCTAGTTTGAAACATCAATATCAAACCAAGTATAAAAAACCAACTAACAAACTAAAAGAAAGGAGATCTACACTTTAGTGTCTGTGTAGGCAAATTACAGCACGTGAAAGAACTCGTAGAAGAAATGATTCGATCGACGTTGAAGCATTCAGCAAGTTGGAGCTCGTTCTTCCTTCATGCTTGTATATAGATCACTCAAAGCTAGGAGAAACTAGAATTTAGAACTTAGTATATTCTCTTTCTACTTGCTTCCACGTTCATTTGAGTGTCTATTTATAATGGTAGAAGAAATTTGAACGTTCGAAGGTTGGTGGCGCTATTAAATGCGCCAACATTCAAAATTTTCTGACTGTAGTGACCCAAGTCGCAGGTGGAGTCGACTTCTGATGCGACTTCACCCAAGTTGCAGATTATAGTTGACTTCGGGTGCGACTTCAATCTTCAGCAATCTCCTCAAGTTCCTCGTCAGGTCGGCTTGGTCCTAAACTTGATCTAAGTCGCAGACGGAGTGGACTTTCAGTGTGACTTCGGTCTTCAGCAATTTTCCAAGTCCTTACTTCAGGTCGACTTGGGCTTGAACTTGACCCAAGTCGCTGGTGGAGTCGACTTCGGTTCGACTTCAGTTTTTTGCTTACTAGATGAACTTGAATTCCTTGGAGATGACTTTGGTTGCTTGATATTCTTCACTTTAATTGTTCTTCCACTGATTTCTTTCACTTGGAACTTAGTATGATCATTTTATCTTGAAATCTTTTAGCTCCGTGTCTTGAAAACTTGATTACTTGAATCATGGAGTTCATGGAGATGTCCAAATGATCATTCCTTAATCTAGATTGGACTGTTCATGTAAACCTGCTTATTTTGGTCTTAATTTATCTTCATTTAATCCAAGTTGAGTGCTTGGGTCCACTTAGTTTTCAACTTCACTCAAGTCGTATGTCAAGTCGACTTGGGCATGCGACTTTATTCTTCAAATTCAGTCCTGGCAGTTTGAAGTCGATCTTGAAGTCAACTTGGTCTGCGACTTCACCCAAGTCGCGTGTGAAGTCGACTTCGTGTGCGACTTCGATAGCTCTTGCTCCTCAATTTCAGCGCTGGACGTAAAAATGCATTTGAAATCGATACTGGAGTCGACTTAGGGATCAACTTGACCTAAGTCGATGCCTGAGTCGACTTGGGAATTAACTTAACCTGTTATACTTTATGTTCTTCATTTTTATATCCTTAAACATTGCGCAAAACATGTTAGTAGCCAAAACTTACTCAAATTGAGTTGTTAATCATCGAAACATATACTTTGCTTATTTTGCCTTTGATTCCAACACTTGTTTCCAACAATCTCTCCCGTTTTGATGATTGACAAAACTAAGTTGAATATATACCTTTCAGTGTCTTTAAAACATACCATTTTATCTTGTTTTGTTATTTTTAGAATAATCATAGGTCATTTGCATTTTGAACTTGACATATGTATTCCATTTTCAACATTAGTATATTTTTTTCCAATAATTGCTTAAATAAATCACAAGTTAAAACTATTCATACAAGCATTTCAATACAAAAATAGTACATAAGCAAACAAAGTATAAATAAACTTTTTCATATATAATCCGAAATTTTTTTACAAGTTTCAAAGAAAATGCAAATGCAAACCTATATATATATATACACACAAACTACTCAACCCAAGACTCGATTCCTAAAAACTAGAAACTCACTCAACTATTCTCTCCATTTTGTCAATTGATCACAAATGGGGATTGAAAATTTGGGATGTGGCATATAGAAATGCCAATATTGGATATGGAGCCTGTCGGATGGGATGAGTGGTTCGTATGTGAGCCAATGAATAGAAGGATGAGGTAGGGTTAGGTGTCGGATCTTGGTGCACTAATTCGCTCTCAAATGGATCCAGGTCAGGTATTGGGCGAACCCTGCCGCTCCCGGATGCCAGCCGATGCCGAATCGTTCGGAGTTCCCGACCTATATGATTTTGTGTCGAGTGCATATCCATGGCAGCGTTTAGGACTCCGGCGATCTGAGAAGTTAGCCGATCCTTGATCTGCTCTAAGTATTCCCGAATTGCATTCACTGAGTTGTCCCATGATGGTGGCCATAGAGTTGGGTCTGGGATTTCTGAACCTTAGGGTCAACATACCCATATGATTGCGGTGATGCGGGCTCCTCGGGGGCATCCTGTGGTGGAGACGGAGTGGGTTGAGGCTGAGGTGATGGCGGGGACTGCTCCTCCTCAGCCTGTGCTCATCCGACTTCTTCTTGAGCCGGTTCACCCATCCTTTCCCTTATCCGCTCTTCCCTGAACTGATCCACATTTATTTTCATCCTTTGGAGTAAGTCCTTGTTTATAACATTTGTCGGCTTCAACACTTCGAATGGATCTCCATTGATATCCACTCAAAAATGCTTGAGGATCTTAGTGATTCATGTCCCATAAGGTAAAACCCTTCGTGGGTTGTCCTTCCTAAAGGATAGGGCTTCAAGGAAAAGTCGAGGGAGGCTGACCTTGACCCTGTTTGCTACTTTCCATAGAATTTTAGCCTCCTGAGGGTTCACCTGTTTCCTACCTCCTCCCTTGTGGTATGTATAATGGGCAATCAACAACTTGAGGACCCTCAACCTAGGGGATAGATCCATATAATGTATAAACTTGATTCCATGGTGATATTTATTGCTCCTAGCAAGCTGGTTGTACATTTGGGTTAGAGATAGGTCGGCAGGCAGTTGTTCATCATCATATGGGACCTTTAGGATTTGTTCAACCTGCATAATGGCATTATCCAGGCTTGGAACCCCCTAGTACCCAAAAACATCTCAACACCTTTTACAAAAGTGCTAAAATACTGTTGATCCCATAGATAATAGAAAATCCTTGTTAGGTTTGGATACACTCTATCATTGGCCTTTAGCAACCTTACCCACCCTTGAAAATCCAATAGCTCCTCAATTTCAAACTCATAATCTCTTAGAAATTCAAAAATCTTACGCTCATAGAAGCTCTTGTAGAACATGCTGTGCTGCAGCTCGGTCTCGAAATATGTTGTCGGTATTTAGGACCTGACCCTTTTGAGTTGAGGTTCCTCTTCTTCTAGCCTCTGTTCCAGTACTATTGGAAGTTTGAGGTTCCTCTTCTCTTGGAGCAGAAGTGGATGGAGTTTTGGCTTGGAATCTAACTCGATGGCCGATAGAAGTTGATGGTTCTTCCTGGGCTCGCTTGGATGGAGTCTATAGTCTCCTAGGAATCTCCTCCTCGATTTTGGAGCCAGATGGTCTGGGTATTGGCCTTAGAGATGGTTTGGAGACAGCTAATTTGGGTAATCTGGATTTAGGTGCCATTTGAATTTTGAAATGGGTTTTTCAAAAGGATTTATGAAGAAATAAGGAGAGACCAGAGATATGGAGCGGTAGGGAGAGAGAAATGAGAGAGATGAGCTGAGAGAGGAAAAAAATAAGAGGGAGATAGATTGAGATGAGAGAAAGCTGAGAGGAATGGAGAGAGAGAGAGAGTTCTGTGAGGAAGATGGTGCGAGAATAAGAGAGAGAGCCGTGAGAGAAAGAGTGCTCGAGAGAGATGAGATGAAGAGGGACCGAGAGAGAGAGGGAGAGGGAATTAGAGAGAGTGAGAGAGATGGAGACCGGAGAGGGAGAGAGTGAGGAGAGAGATCTGAGGGAAATAGGGACTGGCGCAGGAGAGGAAGGAAGAAGGAAATAAGAAGAGAAGAAAGAAGAAGAGAATGCGTGGGAAGACGGACCGTCGCGCCTGAAGTCAACATGCCCTAACCAAAGTCGACTTCGCCCATCTTGCTGGAGTCGACTTCACTGAAGTTGACTTAGGTTGTTCGGAGCCGACTTCGCCTATCGACTTAGACTTTTTTAAGTTCATTTCTCTTATCTTATTATTTCTAGTTTAACTCAATCATCCCCATATCATTTCTAATATTATAAAATGATTCTTTTGCTAGAGGTTTGGTAAAAATATCTGTAATTTGATCTTCTATTTTCATGTATTCTAAACAAATATCATGATTTTCAATGTACTCGTGAATAAAATAGTGTCTTATATGTTTTGTTCTAGAATGCAATACAAAATTTTTAGTCAAACAAATTGCACTTGTATTATCATATCTAATTGAATACGCTAATAATCAACACCATAATCTTTAAGTTGTTGTTTCATGCAAAATAGTTAGACACAACAGCTCCCAGCGGCTATATAATCGGCTTCCGCTGTAGATAGAGCAACACTAGTTTATTTTCTTGAATACCATGAAACTAACCTATTTTCAAGGAATTAACATGTTCAACTAATATTTTTTCTATCTACTTTGTATCCGGAAAAATCGGCATCAGGGTAGGCGATTAAATCAAAAGTTGACCCTTTTGGATACCATAACCAATATTAGTGGTATTTATCAAATATTTAAAAATTCTTTTTACATCCATTAAATGTGATTCTTTTGGACATCATTAAAATCTAGAACACATGCACACACTGAATAGAATATCGGGTCTTGAAGCAATTAAATATAATAAAGAGCATATCATGCTTTTTTATAATTTTTGTTCGACAGATTTACCGTTTTCATCCGTGTCGATGTTGATTGTTGAACTCATTGGTGTTTTTGCTCCCTTGCTAGTCTACATTCTGAATTTCATTAACATTTCTTTGATATACTTGGACCAATTTACAAAGATCCCTTCTACTTGTTGTTTAATTTGCAGTCCAAGGAAAAAATTCAGTTCTCCCATCATGCTCATTTCAAATTGACTTTGCATGATTTTAGAAAATTCTTAGCACAAAGTTTATCAGTAGCACCAAATATTCTATCATCTATATAAATTTGAATAATTAAAATATTCTTACTCTTATAGTTGATGAATAGTGTAGTATCAACCTTTCCTCTTTGAAATCCATGATCAATCAGGAGTTTGTTTAACCTTTCATATCAAGCTCGTAGAGCTTGTTTTAGTCCATATAATGTTTTGGTTAATTTGTAAACAAATTTTGATTGATCTTTTTCTTCAAAACCCGAAGGTTGTTCCACATAAACTTCTTCATTTAAGTATCCATTCAAAAATGCGCTTTTCACATCTATTTGAAACAATTTGAAATTCATGTAAAAAACAAATACTAGTAGAATATGTATGGCTTCTAATCTAGCCACAGGTTTATATGATTCTTTAAAATCAATCCCTTCTTCTAGGGAATACCCTTTGGCTAATAGTCTGATTTTATTTCTTATTACAAGTCTACTTTTGTCTAATTTGTTCCTAAATATCCATTTAGTACCAATAATAGTGCAATCTTTGAGTCTAGGAACTAAATGTCATACATTATTTCTTTTAAATTGATCTAGCTCTTTTTTGCAATAACCCAATTTTTATTATTAAGAGTTTGAACAATAGTTGTTGGTTCAATTTTTGACACAAAAGAATATTGTCCACAAATATTTTGTTTTGACCTTCTAGTCTTTACTCCTTCATAGATATTGTCAATAACTTGCTCAATTGGATGGTCATTTTTGAATTTTAAATTAGTTTGAGGTTTATAAGAATTGTTACCTTCACTTAAGCTTTCCTTCATGGGATTTTCTTGCTTAGTCTCGGTTTCTTCTTGCTCATGTTGATCTCTCTTCGCTATATCATCTGCATCACTTAATTCATCATCCTTTTTCGGAGTTTGGTTAAAGTCATTAAAAATAGCATGTATTGATTGTTGGTCCCGAGTTGATGGCTAAACCTAAGAGGGGAGGGGTGAATTGGGTTCTTAAAAAATCTTTGGTAAATCAAAAATCTTAACCCCTTGAAATAATAATCCCCTTTGAAAGCAAATGGAGAGCAATTAAGATAAAGCAGTAAAAAGAAATAGAACACAAGATTTATAGTGGT
>JAXCLR010000081.1:32234053-32246332 GCA_035584095.1 Annona squamosa | reverse complement strand
TGCTGCCGAATTTTTCTTAGAATCTGTAGCCCCCATTGATTAATTATTGAGTATTTCTATGAATGGGGCGTTACAGCCTGTATAAGCGACTTGGCGATAGTGAGGAAGACATCCGGTTCGCTTTCTACCTCAGCTATGGCCTAAATCCTCGTGCACCATGATCATTCACATACATATGTCGGCATGACATTTATAAGTTATAAACATTTTATAAAAACATTTAACAAGCAATTAGCAATCATTTCATGTAAACCATTATAGGAATGAACATTCTTAAATATAATTCATAAAATATATGAGCAAACAATTTGCAATTATTTAGAAATATTTTAGAAAGTATATAACTTGCTTACCTATAAAATTAGCTTGTACCTTCTACATTTTCTTTTCATTTTACTATACACATAAAAAGGACCATTTTTTTCTTATAATATCTCATTTAAAATTTTTGGAACTTACTATTAAATTCCAAAACAACCCTTCTCTTCTTATTTTTACTATATTCCATCTTCTTATTTATCAATTAATTCCATATACATATAATAGCATCAATTTGTTATCCTTAATCCTTTATTACACTCTTTCCTAACACACATATCAATTTGGTTTACTTTCACTTAGTTTTCATATTTCTTTTTTATTGTTTCTTAAACTGTCCTCATTTGCTGAAATCAGGCATACTGGTTTCTTTAAATCTTTATTTGTAATCAAATCAAGGTATTTAATTTTGAAATTTTTATTATATTTCAAAAACTACAGGAGTTAATCCTCATAACAATCTCGGTAAAAAATATTAACATTATATATTTATTCTGATATTTTCACTATGCTGGATAATGTTGTGAAATCAGGAATAGCCTTAATCACATTAATTTTAAATCATACTTATTTCATCCAAAATTTATTTTTTATTTTGGTAAAGTGATAATAATGATATCTTATACATCATATCAAAAATTAAAATTAAAAATCTATCTATAAAAATTATTAAAAATTATTTACTATGGCTAATTATGTCACCCATTTTACCCTGTTTAAGTTAATATTCTCAGATTTTTAATTTACACTCTGATATATATATATTAAGCTGAAAAGTTGGCCATTCCTTAATTATAATATAATGAGCTTGTACACAAATTTTCACTGAAAAATTCCTTTGTTTACTATTTTGTTTATATTTTTGCTTCTAATATTGCATAACCTCCAGATTTGAAGCAATAAATCAAGATTAACTTAGACTTATCAAATTAATCATGAAAATTGTTGGTCCCAAGTTAGTAGCAAAACCCAAGAGGGGAGGGGTGAATTGGGTCCTTATAAAATTCTTTGGTAAAAATAAACTTAACCCCTTGAAAGTTTAATCCCCTTGATTCAAAAACAAATAGAGAGCAATGAGATAATAAAAGCAATAAAGAAAAACAATAGATAAGATTTATAGTGGTTCGGGTAACCTTTCCCTACTCCACTCTTCCAAGCTTACACACCATTGTGACTTGGGTTCCACTATGTATTCCGCGAATACACTTAGAGTCTCCGCTCTCTTCTAGATTCTCGCTCTAGGGGGCATATACAATCAGAGCCTATGCTCTCTTCTAGATTCTAGCTCTAGGGGGCATATACAATTGACACAAGTAGATAATGAGTTACACTCCAATCACAATTCTACTTGCAACTTCTTAGTTTGATACACCAAACTCAAACCAAGCACCAAGAACAAACAATAATGTGAAAATAAGGAAGATCTGCACTTTATTGAGTTGTGTAGGCAAGTTTCAGCTTGAGGAAGAATTTGTAGAAGTAACGGGTTGTGTTTCGTTGAAGCAACTTGCAACTTTGAAACTTGTTCTTCCTTTGAAAATGTATAGATCACTCAAATTTAGAGAAAAGCAAATAAGAGCTCTTGCTTGCACTTCTTTCATCTCTTTAGACTCTGTCTTATATGTTTCCACGTTTGCTTGAGTGTCTATATATAGAGGAGGGAAGATTTTAAACGTTATACAAGTGGTTGGCGCGCAATAAATGTTCCAACGCTCAAAAATTCGAACGTTACTTCCCCAAGTCGCAGGTGGAGTCGACTTCGTCTGCGACTTCGCCCAAGTCGCATGCTGGAGTCGACTTCGTGTACGACTTCGGCAGCTCTTCAGTTTTCAAGTCTAAGTTCTGCGTTGACTTGGTTTCAGACTTGACCTCAAGTTGATCTTAGAGTCAACTTGGGCTGCGACTTGACCAGTTCTTGTGCCAAAAACAGTTTGATCCTTGCAGATTCAGCTCTTGCTTGCTTAGCTTCTTTCCTTCAATAATAGAACATTATTTTCATTTTGGATTGGCTTCAAAACTTGTGAATCTTGGAGAACTTAAATCTTGTATGATCGAATCTTCTTTGATTTGGAATGAATTCATTTACCCAGCTTTGCTATTAGTCTTCATATATTTAGATTTGAAAAACTTGAGTTATCTTCATCTTGAAAATGATCTTAAACCTTTGCCTTGGACTTGAGAAACTCAAGTCGATCTTGGGGTCGACTTCGTCTTCGACTTCACCCAAGTCACATTCTAGAGTCAACTTCGACTGCCACTTCGGAATGTTCTGTTTCAAAATCAACGCTGGAAGGAACTGTGCATCTTCAAGTTGATACTGGAGTCGACTTCGTCTGCGACTTGGCTTCCAAGTCGCAAATGGAGTCGACTTAGCTTGCGACTTCAGCTGTCCACCTTCCAATTTCAAATCTGTTTCGTTTGAAGTCGAATGCGGAGTCAACTTTGGGATCGACTTCACCCTAAGTTGAAGTCCAAGTCGACTTGGGAATCGACTTGGCTGATTTCATTCCTTAAGACATCAACACATTTATTAGTAATCATTTTATACTCAAATTTGACTTTGTTAATCATCAAAACTTATGCTTTGGTCAATTAGTTTTGTTTTAAACATTGTTTCCAACAAAAATATCCCTAAATTAATTTAACGCTGAATTATTTTAATGATATTAATCATATATTCATCAACATTAATTGTCCAGCAGGTTCATACAAAATTTTTGAAATATTTAAATAGCACTTATGCACCTAGAAGTTTATTCAGCACATTTGATTAATTGGACAATAATTTAACAATCATCATGATATTAAAAATGCAGATTCTGAAAGTATGAAATCAAATTAGAATATCAAGTATTCAGAAAGTTGAATCTACATTCAAGAGTATTATTTTTTAAAAAAATTAAAACAGTATCTTCACAATTCATATCATGTTCATCAGATTGATAAATTAAAATTTTTAAAATATTAATTAGCCGAGTAGCACCTCCGGAAATAAGGAAATGAAATAAAAAAAATACCTAAATTCTTGTACGCCAAAGTGCTGCAACTTTTCTACCTATTTTCCTATTGCTGAACCAGCAACGCTTATTTATACTATGTTGTTAATGGTTCACTATGGTTAAAATTAAATTTAACCTATGGTGACCGTTTAACAGATATACAGGTGTTGATTATTTGTCTCTTCTTTTGTCTATATGTTATATCTATTACCTACGTGTTTACATATAATTTTTTTATCACCGTCCATTCATGCATCTCCAGCACTGTCTCCTTATTATATATATGTATATACATTTTTTACATTACATATTATAGCTGTCTAAAAATCCAACTTTAAAGTTATACTCACAAAAAATTATAAATATATATTTGTTCACAAAATGCACCTTTCGGAATTTTAAAATTTTTTTATTTTTTAGTAAATTAATTCATATTTGGACAAAAAATCTATTTTTAAAATTTTAGAAAGATGTTTTCAAAAATTTAATATCTTCATTAATTTGGTCATATTAAATTAGTCTTACCCATAAAAGTTTACCTCAATTGGAGCAAAGAACATATTTTAATTTAATTAAAATAGTATTTCGGCATAAAATTTCATTTGAAAACTTGTAGATATGTTTTTTCAAAATTTAATCTATTCATTATGTAGGGTATATTAAAATAGGCTTGCTCCAAAAGTTTTATCTCAAATAATCTTATATACATCAAGATATTAATTAACTAAATGATTATATAAAAATAACAAAATATCAATGTCAACTCCTATATGTTCAAGGTTGTGCATGAATTGCTCTTGGCATGTTTTCTGATGTACTCAAGTTAGGCAATTTAGTCAATTATTTTTCATAATCTGATCTATCTAGATTAGAGAGCACATAATTTAGTACTTTATATTAAATTCTTATGTGATTATGAGTTATGTACGCTTAGATATAATGAAAACAGTGAGGATAAATTTAAGCCCTAAATTAGAGTCCCTAATTAGCTAAAAATTTTTCATTTATTTTTATTTTTCATAAAGTCTATGAATTTAAATAGTTTCCATTTGTATAATTCAGAATTTTGAAATTCCTTTCCAAAAAAATTGTAAAAATTCGTTTTCATATCAAATTTTTATGAAATCATAAATTACCCATTTAGTTTTCTTATAAACCTCAAATTTAACTTTTGAAAATTAAATATTTTTTTATTACTCGTGTCCAATTTACCAATCAATCCTTTATTCTAAATTTACAATTTAATCTCATTTTTCTAAAATTATAATTTGATTTTTTTTGTAAACAAACACATTTTTCTATAATCTTACTAAAATAACATATGCATTACGTTTACGAAGTTTCAAATAACACGAGTTTCACAATTGTCTCCCCTTATAGCCGGTTTCGTCCCGAAACCGGCTATACTTCAAACAAATGAGGGTATTTTCTTTCAACTTCATCTCGAAATTCCCAAATAGCTTCGGTTTCTGCATATCGATTCCACTAGATTTTGACATACTTAATCTCTCGATTCTGAAGCTTCTTTATTTTGTAGTTCAAAATTTTGACTGGTCTTTCTTCATAATTTAAGTAATCTTGAATTGGCAAATTTTTGGGAATTAGTACGTGAGTAGGGTCAGCTACGCACTTTTTGAGCATCGAAATAAGAAAATTGTTGTGAATTGATGCTAGAGCTGGGGGTAGGGCTACCCTATATGTCTAATTGTCAATTTTCTCCAATACTTCAAATGGCCCTATGTATCTTGGGTTTAATTTACCCTTTTTTCCAAATCTTGTGACCCCTTTAAACGGCGTTATTTTCACAAATACATGATCTCCAACTTGGATATTTAATTGTCTTCTCTTACAGTTGGTATAACTCTTTTGTCGACTTTGAGCCGTGAGCATACATTGACAGATCACTTGCGCTTTTTCTGTTATTCTTCTTGATAGATCTGAAGCTAGTTTTCTTTCTCCTACCTCATCCCAATTTAGTAGAGTTCGACATTTTTGTTCATATAAAGCTTCGAATGGGGCCATTTGTATGCTTGCCCGATAGTTGTTATTATATGCAAATTAGGCAATCGATAAATATTCATCCCATGATCTTCCAAACTCTAACGTACACATATGAAGCATATCTTCAACAACTTGATATACTCGTTCAGTTTGTCCATCAATCTGGGGATGAAATGTTGTGCTGAATTTTAACTGTGTACCTAAGGTTTGATGTAAATTTTTCCAAAATTGAGACGTAAAACTAGAATCTCAATCGGAAACTATTGACTTAGGTACTCCATGCAGTTTCACTACTTCCTTGTAATAAACTTTAGCTAGTAGTTCCGCTGAAAAAATTTTCTTGATGGCTAGGAAATGAGCTACTTTTGATAATCTATCTACGATGACCCATATAGCATCATTTCCAATTCGGGTTCTTGGCAACCCTTCGATGAAATCCATAGTTATGTCGTCCCATTTCTATTCTAGGACTTCTAGAGATAGCAATTTTTTAATGGTCTTTTGATGGTCAACTTTCACCTTTGGGCATGTCAAACACTTAGCCACATGCTCAGTAATTTTTCTCTTGATATTGTTCTACCAATATAATTTCTTAATATCCTGATACATTTTAGTGCTACCTGGATGCATTGAAAATGGAGAGAAATTTGCTTCTTTCAACATCTGTCCTTAATTTCTTCTTGATTGGGTACACATAGGCGATCCTTATATCTGTACATTCCATGTTCATCTTGTATATATTTAGCGGGATTTTTCTTGATCATTTTCTCAACATAACTCTTTAAATTCCTATTTTCTTGTTGAGCCTTTTTAATTTGCTCAAATAAATTTGACTAGATTTGTAATTGAGACAATCTAATATGTACCTCAGGTGGGCTTATAATTAATTCTAATTGTCTCAATTCTTGTAGTAACCCTTCTTCCTTTGTAATGAGATGTGCTAAGCTAATATTCTACTTAGCGCATCGGCTACTACCTTAGCTTTGCCTGGATGATATAAAATGTTAAGGTCATAGTCCTTTAATAACTTGAGTCATATCCTTTGCCTCATATTTAACTCTTTTTGAGTAAAAATATATTTGAGGCTTTTATGATCAATGTAGACCTCGCATTTAACTCCATATAAACAATGTCTCCAAATTTTCAAGGCAAAGACTATAGCCGTCAATTCTAAATTATGGGTCGGATAGTTTATCTCATTGGGCTTGAGTTGTCTGGATGCGTATGTTATTATTTTTTTCATTTTGCATCAATACGCATCCTAATCCTTTTTTTGAGGCATCACTATATATCACGAACCGTTCCTTTTTTTTTCGAATTGGTGCTTCTACTAGTCTTCACTTTAGCTCTTGGAAGCTATTCTCACATTCTGATGTTCATTCATATCGAACTCCTTTCCTTGTCAGCTTTGTGAGTAGAGCTGACAATTGTGAGAATTTTTCCACAAATCTTCTATAATAACCAACTAATCTTAGGAAACTCCTTATTTTCGTAATGCTTGTTGGTGAGGGCCATTTCATTATTGCTTCAATCTTTCAAGGGTCTACTTGTATTCCCTTCTCAGATATTATGTGACTAAGAAAGGCTACCTGTTTCAATCAAAATTCACATTTCTTAAACTTAGCATAAATTTTTCTCTTCAGAGAATTTCTAATACCATTCTAAGGTGCTTCTCATGATCTTTCTCATTCTTTGAATAGATCAAGGTATCATCAATGAATATTACCACAAATTAATTTAGAAATTCACGAAAAATTCTATTCATTATGTCTATAAACACAGTTGGGGCATTTGTTAGTCCAAATGGCATTACTAAGAACTCATAATGCCCACACCTTCTTCTGAATGTTATTTTATGGATGTCCATTTGACATATTCTCAGCTGGTGGTATCTTGATTATAAATCAATCTTAGAAAAGATAGAGGCTCTTTTTAACTTATCAAAGAGATCATCTATCCTTGGGAGTGGAAACTTATTTTTAACTATAACTTTATTCAATTCTCTATAATCAATACAAAGTCTCAAACTCCATCCTTTTTCCTTACAAATAAAACTGGAGCTCCACATGGTGATGCGCTTAGTCTAATAAACCTTTTGTTCAACAATTCCTGAATTTATACTTTCAATTCAGCTAATTCAGCTGGTGTCACCTATATGGGGCCTTAGATACTGGGGCGGTTCCTAGAATAATTTCTATTTCCATATATATTTCTCTTTCCAGGGGTAAATTACATAATTCTTTTGGAAAAATATCTGAAAATTCTTTTACCGCTGGAATTTGCTCTATGGATACCTCATCTTTTCTTATTATATTTAAAGAGATCAGGTAGGCAGTACATTGTTAACGAATCAACTTCGCTGCTCTAATAGCTGATACAAATCTTGTTGTGTCTTCTGGCTGTCTTATCTTATTGATCTCTATCCTTTCCCTTAGTGTTTCAAATTGTACCTTTTTATTTTTGCAGTCAAATGCTGCACCTCAATGACTTAGCCAATCCATCCCTCATATGACATCAAATTCTGTCATTGGCAATAGGATAAGATCTACTTCTAATATTTTTGATCCTATACTAATAGGGCATCCTTTACATACTTGATTTATGCTTGCCAATTTATAAACTGAAGATTCTACATATATGATACTACTAGTTTCTTCTACCCGATGTATGTGTGTGGTTACAATTGGTATGATATAAATGAATATATAACTCCAGAATCAAATAAGGCTACTGGAAGTTTTCCTAAAATGTAAATCATACCTATAACCACTTTCTCTTCAACCTCCTGTGATTCTGTTCTAGTGAGGGCTTGAACAGCACTGGGTTAGTGGCATTACCAAACCGATTAACGATGGCGGGGACCTTTTGCTGAGCCGGCCTTCCTCGGGCTGGCACTTCTTGTGGCTTATTTGGACAATCGAGTGCAATGTGCCCAACTTGACCACAAATAAAGCATTTTACTGCCCTAGCTTCAGCAGTTCTGCAATCCCTAACTATGCGACCTACTTGGCCGCACTTGTAGCATTTTCCTGAACCTTATAAGCATTTGCCAGAGTGGTGCTTGTGGTAGGTTCTACAAGTGAGGATGTTTCTTATCCTGCCACCGATTCTCTTTCTCGCAATGGTTGTCCTTCTTTCTTTTCCTTTATTAATCTCATTTCCCTGGGAGGCTGCAAAGAATGGTTTCTTGGCTTGCCTAAGCTCTTAAGTTCTCATTGATTCCATTTCCAATGCCCTAGCTCTCTCAATGATAGAGGCATAATCCTTTATTAACAACGGAGCTAATCTTTCTCTTAAATGGGGCCTTAATCTCTTTTGGAATCTTTGTGCCTTATTTTCTGGTATATCTGCAATCCAGGGCATATATCTTACCAAGACATTAAACTTTGTAGCGTACTCCGTAACTGACATTTGGCCTTGGTAGAGTTTCTCAAACTCTATTACCTTCTGGCTCTATAGCCCTATAGGGAGATATTCATTGTTGAATTCTTCTAAAAATTCATGCCATGTGACTTGCTCAGGGCGTGGCATGATGACAATCAGAGTCTCCCACCATTCATAGGCGTCTTTTACCAATAGGTGGGTGGCACATTGCATTTTTTGGTGATCGTTGCAAGGCGATATTCTAAATAGTTTCTTTATCTCTGTGATCCATTGCTCTGCAATGAGGGGATCTGGTTCCCCTGCAAATTTAGGCGGGTGCTGAGCAAGGAAAGTGTTGATGGCTTTCCTGTCAGCTTCTAGGAAGCTATCTTCCCTACCTCTTGATGTTCTGGGGTTAGTTAAGAAGCCTAGTTTCTCCCTATTTTCTCCTTGTGGTGGGGCCCGCTGGTCCCATAAACCTCGTAGCATTCTAACAACTTGGATTGTCTATTGTTGCATAGCCTTTTCCACGGCTGAAGCTACCCTTTCTTCTATATTGATTTCAGTTTGAGATTTAGAATTATCTTCTTGTCTTTGGCGGGTCCTTAAGGACTGTTCTTCTGATTCCGTCCTACTTGTTCTCTTACTAGCCTCGTCTCTGGTTTGATCTACAAATTCTTCCATCGGGGCTTTTCCTTTATTAGTCTTGGCTCCAGCTCTAGTGACTGGTATTTTTAACTTCTTCAGACATAAAATTTTCATTAGTATCAATGTCTATCACATCACAACACATTTAGTCATATATAAAATTCAAACATATTTTTACATGATCATATAATTCATATATATTTTACATATTTCATTCATAGTTAGTAAAAACTTCTATGTATATCAAGCCTTTGTACATAAACTATCTAAGCCTTAAGTACTTTTTTCAAAAATATTTACATGTTTATATTTACAAAAGAAAAAAAATTTGTGCCCCATGACCCTTGTCTACTTTAGCGGCCTCTTCTCCTTGACTTTAGGAACCTTCTAAGGTTAAAAGGTACCTCGGTGGGTTCTTCAATCACCGTACTGGTATCAAACCTGTCTCGAGGTGCTAGATTCTCATCTTCTCCTTCTCTCTTAGAAGAACCACTATCACTGTCTGACCACTCCATTGGATCATCGTCGTCATTATCTGGTGGTGGTGGGGCAAGTACAGGTGGAGCTGGGGCAGGTGAGGGAACGAGATATTCTACCATCCTGAGGATAATTTCCCTGGTTGCTTAGGTGGAAATTGTTCCATTACTCTTGCTCTTCTAGCCAGGGCATTATGTTGTTCTATGGTAGCCTCTCTCTCTCTCCAGTCCACTTGGGCCTATGGAGCCCCAAAGTGAAACTGAATAAATCCTCCCTCGAATTGATATCATGGTCCCCTGTCAAGCAAGACTAGCCCAACCTTTCTATTCCAATAATATTTTATGTCACTTTCTGTAAACCAGTGTGTGACCACGAAGGGTCCGGGTGGGGGACTAGATGGGGTATATTTAGGAGAACCTGGGGCTGCCGATGCTTCATATAAGGGTTTTCCTTGGTGGATTCTAGTCGAACAGGAAACTTTGGTGGATGTCTAGGAAAGACTATAGGTCCTGAAGGTCGTCGGGCTTCTGGATTGCTAAGGTATGATAGAGGCAGATCCTGATAGTTTGTGGGTACTTGGGGCCTAATAACTAGACCCTGTTGAGACACCAACCATCTATCAATTCTTTCCTGTACCTATTTTCTCTCTTGCTCCTCCTTCATCTTCCTCGCACTTAGAGTAGTCTTTCCTTTGTTTGCCATATACATATGAATCATTAATAATAAATTAATTAATCAAAATCATGAATTTATGTAACTTAGTTTGATCATTTCTATCTTTTCTTGCCATTTTATCAACTCTTACTCTAATACCACCCTTTGTGGCACTCCAAATCTGGGGCTTCACATAGTCCTTACTCTGGGGTCGAAAATGGTTGGTAAACGTGATTTAGGATTGTTGCCCTTATCACACGGCAGATTTTTTTATACGTGTATATCATCTATATGTGTGTGTATGACACCAATACATAAATAAACATTTCTGTTCATCCAACTTGGAAAACATTCCTCATATCAGAGTCATAACAAAATTTTCTTTTCATAAAGGTTATCACATACATCATTTACATAAAATTCTTCATATTCCCCTGTCGTCCTCATCGTCATCATCTGTCTATTATTTTTATAAAGAAAACATAGGTGAGTAAAGATACTCAGTAAGCAAGCCATACATAAATTTTCAATCCTTTTTTTCCATGTATTTCATGTAATGAGAAATGCTATGCACCCATGGCATTCATAACATTCCTTTGGATGAGACGCTAGCTAGGCGTCCATCTCATACCTGCTCTCATCTCAGGAAAGTCGCCATCGGCTTGGGCCTGTATAAGCGACTTGACGACAGTGAGGGGGACATCCGGTCCGCTTACTACCTCAGCTGTAGCCTAATCCTCGTGCACCATCATCATTCACATGCATATGCCGACATGACATTTATAAATCATAAATATTGTACAAAAGCATTTAACAAGCAATCAGTAATCATTTCATGTAAAGCATTATAAGAATTGTCATCCTTAAAAATAATTCATAAAACATGTGAGCAAAAAATTTGCAATTATTTAGAAATATTTTAGAAAATATATAACTTGCTTACCTATAAAATTAGCTTGAACCTTCCACCTTTTTTTCTTTTACTATACACATAAAAAGGACCATTTTTTCTTATAATATCTCATTTAAAATTTTTGGAACTTACTGTTAAATTCCAAAACAGTCATTCTCTTCTTCTTTTCACTATGTTCTATCTTCCTATCTATCTATTGATTCCATATACATATAATAGTATCAATTTGCTATCCCTAATCATTTATTACACTCTTTCCTACATACATATCAATTTCGATTACTTTCACTTAGTTTTCATATTTATTTTTATTATTTCTCAAACTGTCCTCATTTGCTAAAATCAGGCGTGCTGATTTCTGTAAATCTTGATTTGTAACCAAAATCAAGGTATTTAATTCTAAAATTTTTATCATGTATCAATAACTATAGGAATTAACCCTCATAAAAATCTCAGCATGAAATATAAATATTATATATTTATTTTGGCATTTTCACTATGATAGATAGTGTTGTGAAATCAGGAAAAACCTTAATCACGTTAATTTTAAACCATACTTATGTCATCCAAAAATTATTTTTTATTTTGGTCGAGTGATAATCATGATATCTTATACATCATATCAAAATTTCAGACTAAAACTCCATCTATAAAAATTATTAAAAATCATTTACTATGGCTCATTCTATCACTCATTTTATCCTATTTAAGTTAATATTCAGCACATTTGATTGATTAGACAATAATTTAATGATCATCATGATATTAAAAATAAAAATTTTGAAATTATGAAATCAAATTAGAATATCAAGCATTCAAAAAGTTGAATCTGTTGGTCCCGAGTTGATGGCTAAACCCAAGAGGGGAGGGGTGAATTGGGTTCTTAAAAAATCTTTGGTAAATCAA